>JASEVX010000001.1:32447202-32821375 GCA_031761405.1 Serripes groenlandicus | reverse complement strand
GGCAATGGAGACAGCTGTGCGAGATGCTGCATAATTGAAAGCTACAACGGAGACAGAGTTGACACAATTTCGAAATCAAGTAAACCTTTATAAAGGAAATTCCAAAAACAGAAAACAAAATGATAGTCAACCAAAGAAACTATGTGATCATTGTTGAATAAAAAAACACAATTCGAAACAATGTATATTTTTATACGCAACATGCTACAAGTGTAATACAAAGGGACATATATTGCAACAAGTACAACATATGACAAACCAGTAAACATGGAAGTGGACACTGGGTCATCAGTCAGTTGTTGTGCTACCGTGATTTTGTGAGACATTTGGGAATGTAAGCTTGAAACTCCAAAATCTATTCTTAAGACGTATTCTGGTGAGATAATTTCACAACAATGAGTAAAGGATGTATATGTTCTTTACAAGGGTAAAAAGAAACGTTTATGCCTACATTTTGTCAAATAACAGACAAATTGAAATCTTATTTGTCGAAATACGGGTCTGTATTAGTGACGGTAAAGTTAAGGGTATCAAAGGCTCCCTTACGCCTAAGCAAGACCTGACCCAAATTCTGATAGCAACCAGTACCAACGCTTTAAAACCGAAAATAGAGCAAGAATAGAGAGCCAGGGCTCATAAAAGGTCAACATTAGTATTCGTATTCGTATAGGTCATGTAAGTCTGATTATATTTAGAAACGATTGTTGTTAAATTTAAAAAGATATATCGTTTCATGCACATCAAATCAAATATTCATCAATTGTGGGCATAAGAACATCTTTCATATTCTGAATTAGAACGGTTCGCATTGTAAAACAGTTATTTAAGTCACTCTTTTTAATAGGAAGTATGGTTATAGACGCACCTCATTTCCTCTCTCTCAAGGCCTCCACTCTCTTCGTGCTCGTCTCTCGCTCTCGGTCTCTCTGCTCTCTGCTGCTCTCCCTCACCTATCAGTAAGATGCTGTCTAACTTCTCAAAGATCTCTCGCTCTTCATTAGCACATCAAATCAAATCTCATCAATTTGGGGCCTAAGAACAGCTTCCATATCTGCACCTCTAGAACGGTTCGCAATTGTAAAACAAAAACCCATCTAACTCGTCCACTCTTTTAATAGAAGTATGGGTCTCTATACGCTCCACTCATCTCTCTCTCTCTCTCTCTCTCTCTCTCTCTCTCTCTCTCTCTCTCTCTCTCTCTCTCTCTCTCCTCTCTCTCTCTCTCTCTTCTCTCTCTCTTCCTCTCTCTCTCTCCTCTCGACTCTCTCTTCTCTCCCTCCCCTCTCTCTCCTCTCTCATTCATCCTCTCCTCCTCATCCTCTCTCCCCTCTCTCATCACTCTCTCTCTATCCTCTCTCTCTCTCATCTACTCCTCTCTCTCTCTCTCCTCCTCTCTCTACTCTCTCCTCTCTCTCTCTCACTCTCTCTCTCTCTCTCTCTTTTTACATTTTTTTGTTCATTTCCTCTTTATAATTGTATCATCTGCAGCACTTTGAAAATTGTTTTCTATTGTCTAAAAAGATCTGATCTTCAAATGTATCGATCACGAGTCAACTCCTTGTTATGTGGGACGTGATCTGGTTCCAAACTGATTGCATTGGTCACCATACACGGTTGACGAAATCTGCCGTTTTAGCGTGCAAGAGTCAAGTACTAACACAAACTTCTTAATGAATACTAACACAAAATAGTGTAAGGTTGAAAGGGGGATGCCACGACCTCACTTCAACCTATGTACGTGGCTAATAAAGTTATACAAAAAATAAAAATTAAAAAAATAAACCATTAGTGATTGGGCAATGCCTAGTGTACCTGTCGTCAAACAAAATGTCTCTTGAGACTTTAAAGTTACGGTAAACCAAACGTTGACGTTGATAAGTACCAACTACCTAGGGTAGAAGACATTTTCGCAAACCCTATCACCAGGACAGAAGTTCACGAAATTGGACTTGAGACAAGCATATTTACACATAGAAATGGACCGAGTCCCGGTAGCTCAGTCGGTAACGACGCGGGCTGTCAATCCAGGGGTTGTGAGTTCGAATCCCGGTTCGGCCAAATTTCTTTCCGACGTTTGACAAAGTCATTGCGACATGCGTCATTCGTCTTCCACCGATGGCTAAGTCTATGTGAAAAGCAGCCAGTTGCTTGGAAGATTGCTGTGTGGATTACTGGTGTGAGAAAACCAGGAAACACATGAGTAGGTGAACTGGCCGCCGTGATATGACTGAGAAATTGTAAAAAACGGCGTTAAACCCCAATCAATCAAATCAAATCAATCACATAGAATGGACTGTACTCCTTAGAAAGATTAGTGTATGGTGTATAATCCGCTTCTGCTATATGGCAGAGAACAATTGAACAATTTCTTCAGGGGATTAAGGGTGTACAGTGTATTTTAGATGATATGGTTTTACAGGTAGACTAATGAGAATCATTTAGAAACATTATATATTGTTTTGTCAAAGCTAGATGAGTATGGTTTAAGATTGAATAGAGATAAGTGTGCGTTTTTTCCAAGACCGAAATTTAATACTGTGGTCATGAAATTGACAAGCATGGCTTATGGAAGAGCAATGAAAAGGTTGATGCTGTACTGAATTGTCCAAGGCCACACAATGTTTTAACATTTCGTGCTTATCTAGGTCTTCTCAATTATTATCATAGGTTGTTGAACAATCTGTCAACTGTGTTCAAGCCTTTGAACGAGCTTCTTGAGAAAAAACAGAAAGTTGAATGGTCTGACAAATGCCTTTCAAAAGTCAAAGCAACTGATTACATCAGAGCCTGTGCTGACGCATTACAATCAATATGGTGTTTCTGCAATATTATCGCATGTCATGGAAAACGGTGAAGAAAAACCAATCGCTTATGCTTCAAGGTCGTTGACACAAACAGAACAACGCTACGCACAAATAGATCGTGAGTCACTTGCAATGTATTGGGGAGTAACGAAATTCTAACCATACCTGTACGGTAGAAAATTTACTATAATCACAGATAGCCAACCACTTCTATCTATTTTGAATCCAAATAAGAGCATACCAGCAGCTGCACGTTTGCAAAGCTATGCGTTATTCTTGTCAGGATTTCAATATGACATAGATTACAAAAGTACTAAAACGCATGGAGATGTTGTTTTGGTTTGTCGAGATTACCCTTGCAATCAAATGATTTAGAAGGTTCTGAAGATGATGAATGTGTATTTTACACATCACAAGTTGAGCAACTTCCTGTAACGAATGCCGAAATTAAGCTAGAAACGAATAGCGAAAATGTACTTTCGCGTGTTTTTGAAAATGTGCAAAATGGAAGTCCAAATTCCCTAGAAAATCATTATTAAAGGCATATTACAATCGCAGCAATGAATTATCACTTCATAGAGGTTGTTTAATGCGGGGAATTAGAGTAGTTATACCAATTAAACTGCGTAGGCAAGTTTTAGATTTGTTGCATGCAAGTCACCCAGGCATAGTAAAAATGAAACTTCTTGCTAGAAGTTATGTATGGTGGCCAGGAATCGATACTGACATAGAAAAAATTGGTTAAACAACGCTCAGGCTGCCAATTACAACAGAAATCACCTCAATCGTGTAATTTACATCCATGGGAATTGCCTAAGTCTCCATTGGAAAGGGTACATGTTGATTTCGCAGGTCCATTTATAATAAAAATGTTCTTAGTCATTGTAGACGCACTTGAAAATGGCCGGAAATTGTTGTCATGAATACAACAACAGCGGAAAGAACAATTGAGGAAATGAGAGATATATTTTCTAGAAACGGGTTACCTAAACAGTTAGTTTCAGATAATGGAGTACAGTTTACGGGTGATATTTTTCAATAATTTATGAAGGACAATGGAATCTTACATATAAGATCAGCTCCGTTTAAGCCTATTACAAATGGTCTAGCAGAGATATTTATAGTTACATTTAAATCGAGTATGCGAGCTATGAATCTGACATCAAATGATCTAAAATAAAACCAGATACAAAGCAAATTGTTACACATTCACAAATGAAATGATGGCCGGAAGCTTCGTGAATAGGGCAAAATGTTTGAGCACGAGATTATAGGGCCAGGGGTAAATTGATGCCAGGCTTTAACATATCGCGCGAAGGACCTTTAATGTATCAAATAAATGTTGGATATGGCATTAAATGGAGAAGACACATTGATCAATTAAGAAAAACAGAATTAAATGAAAATCTCTTTTTTTCTCACAGAGATAATATTGAATTAACACCATTGTTGTCAAGTGTACACATTCCAGAAATGTTGTCGAAAGTGAAAATACACGTTTGACATTTTCTGAGAAATCACAAGAAAAAGACAGCCCACCCATTCTGTCTAATTATGGTAAGCAGACAGAGAACACAATTAGTACAATTCATATCCTATGAGGGTGAGAAATGCACTAGACCAGTTAACAATGTAATTTATGGCAGGACAATAACTTCTGATGAGATTTTGTACCGCTATAAATGAAAATGCTAATGTTAATTGAGGTCATCCTGAACATTGGAATGTAATGGCTAATTCATTCACACTCTGTACGAATTAAAGTAGTATGTGCATAGTTTCTACAGATGTATAATGATTGCGATTTCAAAAAATTGTATTTGAATTGATGACTTTACATTTGAAGGGGGAGAGAGTGTTGTGTATATTGTATTAACTTATGAATTTATGAATGAAAGTATATCCACTGCAAGCCACGCCTCTTAGCTAGTTTATCATATTGCTATATAATCCATGTATTTCATGTTAATCGTTGTAGTATTAAATATTCTGCTAAGCTATACGATGGTGCCTTCATTCTCTATTATACACATACACATACACATACACAACAAACGCGATATTGCTACTGCAACATAAAGTTGCCTATGAACTTTACCCATAAACACACTTTCTAATTAATAGCATTTGTGTAGTCTATTTATAGGTCGACGCTAAAACCGGTTAACATCATTTTGTACAAATGTAAATGAAGTATTCAATGTCTTCCGATACATTTCGAATCATAACCATGGAGAGATGAACGTTCCCCCGGGTATGTTCTGCCCTGCATTCATTGAAGCGGCTGTGTTTTAATACACTTATATTGCAGTCATCGTTCATTAATCGATTAGTTTGTCTGTTCGTATGATATTTTTCGCTGCTCTAAAATCTATCTACCAGCCAATCCTGCTTACCCTGCCAACAGCGTATCCTGAATATCCGTCGTAATATTATCCCCACAATCCCGAGTGCAAAGGAGGGAAGCCACTACAGTAACCTTTTTAAAAGTCCTTGGGATGACACGACCGGGATCGAACACTGAAATCAAACTCTCGAGGCGGACGCTCTAACCACTTCACAGTCGAGTCGGTTGATTTTGATGTTACCCGAAGCCAATGTATGGTATTATGTGAATCGTCGGCTGTGGTCAGTGAAACAGTTTGCTAACTCACGATTGCCAATCCACCAATCAAATTAGAGTTACTTTATAGTAGCTATAATTTGATTTGTGGATTGGTATTTCACGGTTGCCAAGCCACCAATCAAATTAAAGTTACTATATAGAAGCTACAATTTGAATGGTGAATTGGTAGTTCACGGTTGCCAATCTACCAATCAAATTAAAGTTATTTTATAGTAGCTACAATTTGATTTGTGAATTGGAAGCTCACAGTTGTCAATCCACTAATCAAATTAAAGTTACTTTATAGTAGCTACAATTTGATTGGTGAATTGGCAACCAATCTGTTTCACTGGTCTTAGGTCTGTAATGTCATATTCATACATAGCTTTCATGACATATCGTATGTTAACGATAACAAATAATTGTATATTGAAATCGTGATGGTACTACATGTAGTCAAGCACATAAGAAATAGGCCATTCTCAATGATTAAAAATGTAACGGGAACAGGGTATAGGTATAAATATCACTTCTACAGCCTCGCTGTGGAAGCCGGCTTTTATAGCGACGTTGGTAGAGTAGTTGACCTTTTCTTAAGGTAAAGCAACGTTCATCAAGATTAGTGCCTGGATGGGTGACTCGCGATTGCTTAAGCCGGTACACGTTACAAAATCATTGTATTGTGTTCACAGTATATGGACGGGAAGCTGACAATACATACTTGAAAGGAGTTTAAGTCAAAGATTCGCACTTAAATACCTTCTTTATTTCCATATAAGTCAAAGATTCGCAATTAAATACCTTCTTTATTTCCATATAAGTCAACAAGTTTCAAACCTTAATTGTCACACTTTGTTCATTTTTAGAAGTTCAAAACCTTATATCAATGGAAAGAGTTACCTCTCAGGTTAAACAATAATCAGCGCAAATGTCATATGCAACAAAGGACTAACTCTGCTAAGATGGTTCCTTATCTTTGCACGCAGTCTGGTTATCTGCATACTTTATTTTAACTATCAGACAAGGTCAACAAACCAACGAACGATCAAATCAAACAGTAACCTATACATATTTACAATGATTTAAAACTCATTGTAAGATATTCAATGCAATTAGGTATAAACTCATTTCTAGACACACACAGGAGTGTATGGACTATTTGGCTAGATAAGCATGCCCGCGGATGTATATATTTGGTATACTTTGACCTTAAAAAGTTGCTATTACAACAAATGATTAAACTTGCATTTAGTGTGAATGTATTTCTTCAAAAGATTCATAATACAAACATAATAATTAAATTTCTTTGCGTATTTATCACACGTATGTTTAATTCTATATATCTATGCGCCCTCTTTTCTTTTATAAATAGATTTTCTGTATATTGAAACACATCCTTTTGCTACAAAATATAATTCCAAAACACACTAAATCTGCAGGAGACGACTTTGAAAACAAGTAGTCACAAATAAGGCAGCTCTTTATAAATGAAATAACACTTATTGAATAAGGATGAAATCATTATGGCAAAAGATGAAATTGCTCGTTACGGGCAATTTCTCCTTTTATCTCAACGTTTTTAAAAGTCGACTGCTACAGGGGCATCAGAACGCGTGTGCATGAAGGAAATGGTTAATAACATATAATAATCATAAATGAGTCGCGTACTCGGGTCTTATTGCATACTCGTAACAGAGTCTTCATTGTTCGTCGAAATGTCGTACATACATACATATGAATGCCATTTCTGACCAAAAATCTAGAAGTGCAGAAACCTGAAAGTCAAGTTGGACCCGATACTGCAAGACTTGGGGCATATATTAACGTTAATACGGAAAATCTTACCTTTACCGGCTCCTGTCACCAAAATACGTTTTCCACTAAAGTCGAATTTTGCTGACATGTTGAAAAATGAGTATTATTTATTCAGAAAATTCAGCTTCTATCCTCACCAGTATACAGTTTATATGTATGTGTGTTCATCTAAATACACTCGCATATGCACTCAACTGTGCACCTGTGAATGGTTAGGCGGTGAAATAGGAGATCCAGGTTAGTAGGGCGTACAAAATAAGACGTTTCACGAGAAAAACCAACATTGGTTATACTCTGCTTAAAGTATCGAACCGGATCAGACTAAGCATGCCGCGCAGGCTTACCCGGACAGACTTTTTTTCGCTCCAGGATTTTCTGTTTCAGGAATCATTACTCTATACCTCTATCTCCCTGAATCGGAATGTGTCGGCCCGAATTAGCCTACACGGACTGCGAAGGCTGATCTGGGTCGATACGTTACACAGAGTCCATAATGTTGTTTTTCTCTTGGAACGGCTCATATGTATTACAGTGTTCTCATAAGGTCTCTCTTCGCTCTCAGAGGCTTCATTTTGTATGTACCGTCTTCTGAGTCAGGATATACATGTACGTGTTGTGTATACAAGTAGCGACATGCATGTAACATGTATTTCCTTTTGAAATAATATCATAAACGTGACATCGAAATGATCCGCGTTTGGCGATTTCGGGTCTTAATGCATCCGCACAGTCCCGCCCGAATCTTCACTTTCCGTCTACATATACTTTAGTCCTAACTGCATATTTCAACAAGACATCAGAACTGTAGCTTCACTGTTTTAGCGTCAATTTTCTTTTGTATGACCCCTTTACAGAGGCACTAACGCCCCAAATCGATAGACGGGCCTCGCCTGTATTATAAGTATACATTTGTACTTGTGCATGTACATGTTTTAATCGTATCTGCATGCATCTGTGCAGGATTATGCAAGCGTGTGTATATATATATAAGAGTATATATATATATATGAGCCGTTCCACGAGAAAACAGACATTATGGAAAAGGAGTAATGTATCGACCCAGATCAGCCTGCGCAATCCGCGCCGACACATTACGTCTCAGGGGGATAGATATATAGAGTAATGATTCATGAGACAGAAAATCAACAGAAGGCGATTATTGCCTGGCCGGATTAGCCTGCGCGGCATGCTTAGGCTGATCAGGGTTGATACTTTACGCAGAGTCCACAATATTGTTTTTCTCGTGGAACAGCTTATATACATATATTGTATGAATAGTGTTAATGCGACAATGTAAATGTTGTCCTTCTTTCCCCTTTTTGTTTTTATAGTATATGAAATAACATGTCACCGAAATAAAGACTTTTATGAATATATTATATCTGCTGGATTCCTAACTGGGTAAAAGTCAAACTCAATTCTATTTATGTACATTTTGTATTATACATATAATTACATTCCTTATTTATAACTGTCATCTTATCTATAAACATCTATTAAGCATTTCCCTCATGTGCAACAGACGACTTTGAAGGCACGTCGGCAAATATATGGTATATCTATGCAAATTAAAGTGTAACTTATGAATATAATTGAAGATATGGTGTCACAAGGAGAGTTGCCTATATTTAGTTTAATAATATTAAACAATTTCTCCTCTTGCAAAAGCTTTTTCAAAGGTTACATGTATCCGCTACAGATGTGCCAAAATGCCCTTGTATGTTTAAAAGGGTTAAACGAATATTGTAAGGGTGGGAGTGGGGTTGGCTGTGAGTTCAATAGACACTAAGCTTTACCGTATCGGAATAACACTGAACCAAAATTGAGCCGTTCAATGAAAAATCCAATATTATGGTCTCTGCGTAATGTATCGACCCAGATCAGCCTGCGCAGTCCGCGCAGTCTAATCCGGGCCGCCACATTCCGTCTCAGGAGGATAGAGGTATAGAGTAATGATACCCGAAACAGAAACTCCACAGGAGGCGAAAAGTGTCTGTCCGCGTTAGCCTGCGCGGCATGCTTAGGCTGATCCGGATTAATACTTTACGCAGAGTCCAAAACGTTCGTTTTCTCGTAATTCGGCTCATATTGATTTTTGCGAAACAGGTTTGGTTTCAGTGAGTATTAAACGCAGCGCTTCAATGCAACTTCTTTTCAGTAATTATACCGTCATTTCTAGAGATTTTCCGTATCTTGAGAAGATGTTTTCAAAGTCGTCTACTGCAGATGTGTTGTATGTTGGAAAAGGTTAAACGCAGGGCTGCACTGTACTTATATTGTTTAATCGATTTTCCTACATCAAAGCGAAATGAGTTTTAATATTGTTTATATGTTCCGGTATACTACTTTGTTTTATATATTATATATATACTTGTGTTAAAGGGACTGTCTACTTTGTTTTATATATTATATATATATACTTGTGTTAAAGGGACTGTCCACTTTGTTTTATATATTATATATATATACTTGTGTTAAAGGGACTGTCTACTTTGTTTTAAATATTATATATATACTTGTGTTAAAGGGACTGTCTACTTTGTTTTATATATTATATATTTATACTTGTGTTAAATGGACTGTCTACTTTGTTTTATATATTATATATATATACTTGTGTTAAAGGGACTGTCTACTTTGTTTTTTATATATTATACATACTTGTGGTAAAGGGACTGTCTATTTCTTTATTTGCCTTTACAGCATTCAACTTTTGAAAGCAAATGGAACAATTTTTCTTTTTGCCGTAATGTTTTCAACTCATCATAATAATTTGTATTACTCAGTATGAATAGTGTATGTAATGTTTATCACATAACTTTCAAATATAATAGGCCAACAATCAGTCACAGGACGAAAAGGTAATTAAATATTCAGACATTAGGTTGCCTGAAAAAGATATAAACCTAACAGTAAGATGGTCAAATACTGAACAGTGCGCAAAATCTGTAACCCTCCATATTCCAGCAAATGGCAAGTCATACTGCCCAGTTATATGCATGAAAGAGTACCAAAGTCTTCGCCCTAAAACCGAAAACGAGAACCTATTCATACACTTAAATGGGAAATCGCTCACCAGATATTAATTCAAAGCCATAATGTCTAAAGCTCTACAATTCACCTAAACAATCGGACACTTCAATTCACACAGTTTCAGAATAGGCGAAGCTACAAATTTAGCTAATTAAAGAACAGAGGAAAGTAGAATGATTCAATTTTAAAATAACGTACTTTTCAAACAGATTCTGCCATCATATCTTAGCGACGGACAAAGTTAGATTGATAAAAAAAAAATCAATATCAGAACAGTGTTTATATTAATATAAAATAATGTGCTTTTCAAACAGAGTCTGCCATTATATCTTAGCGACGGACAAAGTTAGATTGATCAAAAATCAATATCAGAACAGTGTTTATATTAATATAAAATAATGTACTTTTCAAACAGGGTCTGCCATTAAATCTAAGCGACAGACAAAGTTAGATAGATCAAAAATCAATATCAGAGCAGTGTTTATATTAATATAAAATAATTCACATTTCAAACAGAGTCTGCCAATATATCTAAGCGACAGACAAAGTTAGATTGATCAAAAGTCAATATCAGAACAGTGTTTATATTAATATAAAATAACGTATTTTTTCAAACAGAGTCTGCCATTATATCTAAGCGACGGACACAGTTAGATTGATCAAATATCAATATCTGAACAGTGTTTATAATAATATAAAATCACGTAACTTTTCAAACAGAGTCTGCCATTATATCTAAGCGAAGGACAAAGTATTTCTGCTCAAATATCAGTATCTAAACAGTGTATATAACTATAAAAACACGTAAATTTTCAAACAGAGACTGCTACTATAACGAAGTGACGGACAACGTAAGAATGTTCAAATATCAGTAACTTAACAGTATAAATACTATAAATTCACGTAACTTTCAAATAAAATATGCTTCTGGAATCACTTCCGTTCACCAATGTTCCCCTTTTTACATATTAACAAAAAAAAACCATAACTTTCATTTACGGGAATGGCGACGTGCCTGGTGAAACTGTACCTAAGACTCCCGCTTTTACATAAAAAAAAAAAAATTGGCAACAGACGACTTTGAAAACATCAAGGCAAAATATTAAATATCTCTATAAATTAATGTAAAACCATTGATAAGAGTAGAATCAATTAAGGAAAAGTAGAAACTGCTCATTATGAGAAATTTATTCTATTAGCACAATGCCCTCAAAAGTCTTCTTCTGCAGATATGTTCAAATGCGTCTGCAAGCGGGAAAGTGTTAATCGTCGTTCGTTCGCTTGAAACACACAAAGGTTCACTTTGACTTGGAGCGTCACATTTACTGCCTCCTCGTAGATGCAACAGACGGTCTAGTCAAAGAGTCCCTGTCCCAACAATAACGCCGTACAATAGCGAGACATCCGGTTGGATCCGGCGACGGACGTTCGAGAATTTTAACTGTTACACGTGTTGCCATTGGTCGATTTTTCAACTCGTATTTAAATGACTGGATAGGACAGCCGTTTGTCAGAGAACTACGGGCGTTCAAAAGAAGAACCACGAGCGTGAGTAAACCGGTTTTATTACATGTTTTTCAATTATTATATTAATATTTTCATAAGTATTTAAAAGTGTGTCTGTCGTCTTAGTTTAAACGGATTTATTTTACATCGATTGCGAAACAAGTTTTTAGCTTATTTTAAGCTCGCTTGATGTTTGCTTGCTAGAAACTTTATCAGTTCTCGTGCCGTTTGTGTTGAAAATTCCCAAAACCCTTACTGGTGTCAAATTCAAAACTTTATTAAATCTCTTAATCTGGGGACACCATGATTCATGTGTACAGCGTGGTGGCCTGTGCTGTCGAACTACTGTTTATTACGGCAAACTTTCAAACTAGGTCGAACTTGCAGACGAACACAGACAAACTACACTTTACAATTTTTTGCTTTTTCGGCGAAAGCTGACTAACGTGGGTTTTGACCTAGATGTTAAACAAATGATCTAGATTGTAGACCAATCAAATGTTGTATTTAATAATAATGTCGAAGAAATAAAGGAAATGAAACGTTTTGAGTGGTTCATAGTTATGTTGACGATCCTTCTAGAGGCACTAATAAGAGAAGTTTTAAATGAAAGGTTCTGCATACTAACCTTTAATTGTTTTCCTTAAGAAATACATTTTAGTAAAAAAAAAATCAGTGAAAACGTATGAAATATAATATTTAAGAGCAAAATATTAATTATTTTTGAAACATGATAAGTTTTCAGTGTTTAAATCGTCAATTGAAACTTATACTGTGTCACATGTATGATACACCTCTTAGGAGCCACCAGTCATGTGATGAATACTCGGCCTTGAACGCTAGTGTAATGGATGTTGACTTGGATTGTCAAGTGAAAGGTCTGTGGTTCACTTCCCGGCAGAGGCAAGCTCTTTTTTTCTCTCTCTCATTCATATCAAAACCAAAGTATATATATATGAACTAAAACATTTGTAAACCAAATATTGCATATTTAACGTTATTGCTTTCTTTCATTCTAATAAGTAAGATAAAATATCAAATAATATGCGCATGTTCCATTTCTTAGTGTTTTCTCATATTGATCGCCGTTTATCTTTTTTAAAGATATTTCTTGTCTAAAATTGTTCAAGCAGAGACATATACAAACGACCAAATGTTGAGATGTCTCTCTGTTTAACCCATTACTTCACATGGTATTTCAAATGTTTTCTTCTTTGCAATCAACAGATGAACAAGTCGAAAACTCTGGAAAACTGGAAGTAACTTTCTGACAAAAGAATTGAAAATACTGCAATTAAAGGTGAAATTGCTCGTTTTGAGCAATTTCACCTTTTATTGCAATGTTTTCAAAATTCGTTTGCAACAGCAGACGTAAAATGTCGTCAGTGTGAAGTAACGGGTTAACGATAATACTAATTAGGACATGTAGTTTCTCGATGAATTGCTTACATTATTGTGTTTTGACGTACTGCTCTTAGTGTTTCTTACCATCGTTAATTAATTGAATATAACGGGAATGAAGTTGTATTATAGTAATGCGGACATCATCACGTTTAGGCAAACCATTGCCCACTTCGTTTAATATGAGAAATTGTGGAACAATAACAAGATCTAATGAAAGTTACAGTAGGGTCTTAATAAAACTCCGCTTTTGGCATTATTTAAAGACATGTTGGCATAAAACTAATAACGTCCAGCTTTGAGACAGTTAGTGCCTTTATGTGTATAATATACAGCGGACGATGAAGGCTCTCATGAGACTGTACTGAAGTGTCAGTTTGTGCCGTTATGTGCCCTTATGTGTGTAACATAAAGCGGACGATGAGGGCTCTCATGAGACTGTACTGATGTGTCAGTTAGTGCCTTCATGTGCCCTTTAGTGTGTAACATACAGCGGACGATGACGGCTCTCGTGAGACTGTACTGATGTGTCAGTTTGTGCCTTTATGTGCCCTTAGGTGTGTAACATACAGCGGACGATGAAGGCTCTCGTGAGACTGTACTGATGTGTCAGTTAGTGCCTTCATGTGCCCTTAGGTGTGTAACATACAGCGGACGATGAGGGATCTCATGAGACTGTACTGATGTGTCAGTTTGTGCCTTTATGTGCCCTTAGGTGTGTAACATACAGAGGACGATGAGGCTCTCGTGAGACTGTACTGATGTGTCAGTTAGTGCCTTCATGTGCCCTTAGGTGTGTAACATACAGCGGACGATGAAGGCTCTCGTGAGATTGTACTGATGTGTCAGTTAGTGCCTTCATGTGCCCTTAGGTGTGTAACATACAGCGGACGATGAAGGCTCTCATAAGACTGTACTGATGTGTCAGTTTGTGCCTTTATGTGCTCTTATGTGTGTAACATACAGCGGACGATGAAGGCTCTCGTGAGACTGTACTGATGTGTCAGTTAGTGCCTTCATGTGCCCTTAGGTGTGTAACATACAGCGGACGATGAGGGATCTCATGAGACTGTACTGATGTGTCAGTTTGTGCCTTTATGTGCCCTTAGGTGTGTAACATACAGAGGACGATGAGGGATCTCGTGAGACTGTACTGATGTGTCAGTTAGTGCCTTTATGTGCCTTTAGGTGTGTAACATACAGCGGACGATGAGGGATCTCATGAGACTGTACTGATGTGTCAGTTTGTGCCTTTATGTTCTTGTAGGTGTGTAACATACAGCGTACGATGAAGGCTCTCTTGAGACTGTACTGATGTGTCAGTTTGTGTCTTGATATGTGTAACATTCAGCGGACGATGAATGCTCTCGTGTGACTGTACTGATATGTCAGTTTGTGACTTTATGTGCCTTTAGGTGTGTAAAATACAGCGGACGATGAATGCTCTCGTGAGACTGTACTGATATGTCAGGTGTTTTTTTATATGTGTAACATACAGCGGACGATGAAGGCTCTCGTGAGACTGTACTGATATGTCAGTTTGTGACTTTATGTGCCTTTAGGTGTGTAAAATACAGCGGACGATGAAGGCTCTCGTGAGACTGTACTGATGTGTTAGTTAGTGCCTTTATGTGTGTAACATACAGCGGACGATGAAGGCTCTCGTGAGACTGTACTGATGCACATTCTCGTCTGAGGTTTCTCTGTACGCAAAATAGCATTAATATAACAACGGTTCTTTCATAACATTCTTGGTACATTCTGTTTCAGAAATGGTTTATGGTTGACTGTCACAGAATACAGCAAACCTGAGCAGACTTAAATAACACAACCTGTGTTTTTACATTCTCTTTGGCAAATTCCATTTTCACATGAGATTTATCGAACTTAATGATGTTTTCTCTATAATTGTAGAAATAATCTCTGTTACAACCTCATACCAATATGTGTATGCTCTTACCTGGTAGTGTTTTCTTCGATTTCCTTTTAGATTTCTATATTAATGGTAAACAAAGGAAAATCTGGTAAGAGATTTGAAAACGTTTCATGATACAGTTGACTATTGAAAGCATTTTGAGAAAAGGAGAAATTGTTCTCAGTAGGGTAACGGCGCCTGATCTCTCTCTCTCTCTCTCTCTCTCTCTCTCTCTCTCTGTTACTATGATAGTGAAAACAATCCGTTGCTATTAAACTTCTAGGAAACGTTCTGTCGTTAGAAATCGAACTTTTCATCTTGACGTCAATTGTACATGTAGAAAGAAAGTCTGAAAATACAAACGTTAAAAAATCAGTTTCGGAATTTCTTGAGCCATTTCGAGAACAAACAGACGGACAACGAGGAATTCGCATAATTTTTGGTTTATGTCACATCACCTTATTTATATGTACTTCATTTTCCTTCCGTCAAGATTTTCGAAACAGACGTAAACTCTATCGCTAAGTTATCTTGTATTTATTGAGAATCTTTACAACTTTGTGTTCATAAAACGAATCGACATTTCTCTTGCATTAGGTAAGTACACACTTTTCACATTAATCAGTTTATTTTCCGAAGTCCTTTGTGTGACGTTTATTTAATTCCAATGTGACAACTGTCTATTTAATTACATTGTTTGTCTATGCTTTAAACATGGTATACAAATAACATATATTTAGATCATTAGATTAGACCTAACCCAGTTACTAGGAACCTAAGAAATTGTAAGCGTATACCTGGTGAAAAACTAATATACTACTTAGTATAGATATATTTAGAAGTGCAAATAGATATGAATACTTTAAGATAAATCAATAAAATAGAAGTAAATGTAGCCATGTATTGATAGTGTACCAGATAAAGAGTTGGTAAATGTCCGTAAACATCACTAACGATATCATGACGATAGCATGAAATCCAAAATATAATCATTTGGTTCATCAATAAATAGGCCGGCAAGATGAAACAGCATCTTTATATTCAAACATCAATCGTAGTCTTTGGAATAACACATTCCGGGAACACAATTAAAGACACTAATTGGACAATCAAAAACCAGATTTATATTTGTACAAATGATTTGTTCTCTACAAGAACCAACCAATAGCGATTGCCGAAAAGTGCAGATTTATAAATGACACAAAATATTCGCACAGTTTGACATAGGTTAAAACACTTTTCGATAGTGCTACAGAAAAAAAAAAATATTTGACCTGAATTGACTAAGTTGGCAAATCTATTTCTACACTTGTCATAACTGAGAAATATTCGGGTAAAAGAGGCAAATATTCCTAACATTCCATATTAAATAATAAATAACACAAATTGTAATCTGTTCCAAATACAGCAAATCTGCAGCATAAACTTTGGAAATATTTATTTTTAAGAATATAGAAACGCTCTATAAATGAAAGAACACTTATTGAATAAAGTGGCAAACATTGTGGATTAAGGAGATATTGTTCATCAAAAGCAATGTATCCTATTTCCACATTGATTCAAAACGTCATCATAAAGCATCTGTATTTGGGAAAGGGTTGTCAAAGCGAATTTGACGTTAAGGTTGTCTTATGCGGACCACGGCTATGATGGTCATGGTATCGATAGTGATGTTCTTTGTTTTCTGTCCTGTTCTGTTCTGTCCTGTTATGTTCTGTGCTGTCCTGTACTTTTCTGTGCTGTGCTGTCCTGTATTGTTCTGTGTTGTCCTTGTAGTGTCTTAGTGTTTCTACAAGTGTTACGTGCATTTGACCCCCATCAAGAAAAATGTTGTATTTTTAATGAAATAATTGATTGTTTTCATCTTCCAAAGAATTTATATATCTTTCAAATACTTTTTAATTAAGTTTCTAGTCTCAGGTACATTATCCATTTAAATATGCTCACATTTCTATCTTCATCAAACTCATTACAGTTTGCGTTTATACCATTGTTGATGCCAACAATGCTGACGTCACAGTTGTTGCGTCATCAACATTGGATGGTCTACAACCGGACGAAATCCTGTACCTTGGCAACGGTTGGCAGCCTGCAGAAGACTCGCCTGACAACGTCCACAACATCACTGTAACCCTGGACACTGACGATAACCTTGCCGAATTCACTAAAGTAACATTTAACGTACAAGGTATCGACGAAGTTACGATAACAGTTTTGGACAACGGTTTACCAGCTGATGGTGTAAGTATTTTGTCAGACCATGGGTCCTAAAATAATGAACCGCGGCATATGATTGGGAGTCGTAATGAACCCCAGTTTGGTATCATTTATAGTAGCATTGGCGTACGTAAACTAGGTAGAGCTACGCTTCTAATTTTGTGTTGGAAGATGCGTTTAGGTCTAAAGAACAGTATGGCAAAACAACATTACAAACACATGTCCAATCTCCATAACTTAATTTAATAAATGTATTTACTAGTGGCTGGCCGAAGCAGAGTTGCTAAACTGATCAAAAACACGTCTATATATACTACATGGATTGGCTGTTAAATTACGGTACACGAGTGTTGTCTTCTTAGTTTACTAAATAACTTCCCTATGTTTGGCCAAGCCACAGAAAGAATGTACATCATAATTTGACAACATATAGACGGACAGTGACGCCTCTAGTGAGACTGTGTGGATTAACAGACTCACGTCAGTCATCCCTATTCGCACAGTCATCAAGACGCCCCACCCACACGTGCATTACAGTGTCCTGGAGTTCATAGGATTGAGAGGCAAATAGTTATAGCCAAAGTCTGGATAAAGTGTTGGTTTACACAGGCAGAGTTCAAGGGTCACCTTTCACCTATCGGTTAACACAATTTTGTTTTTCTTAAATCTTACATCGCCAATGGTAATATTGAGGGTTTTGCAAACAGTACAGATTCTCTCACTTAAAATCAGTATCGTTTGCCTTTAAGCTATCAAACTATTCCAAAAACGCTTAACACGAGACATGGAGTCTCCCCTTTTGTTAGCATGGGAGAGTCTACTTTAGGGAACTCGGCACTGTAAATGTTAAAATAGGCGACAGGGTTGAATTTAATAACGATTTCTGTATATTGTATTTTGGATATTTTAGACGTAGATCTATAAACGTAGGTTATAATCGATCATACTATTTCGTGGATGTCGAATGACGTGGCTATATTTGAGTGTTAAGTCGCTTTCAACAGTACTTCGGTTTTACCAAGGCGGTCAGTTCCCATTACATGTGTTTCCTGACCTATTCCCACCAGTAATCCATCAAACATTCTTCCAAGACAACTTGTTGCTTCCATTTACAAAAATACTTCTTTTAGCCAAATGGTGGAAGATACTAATCACAATGGCTTTTGTGTTTCATCGAAAAGAATAAATGTCCGAGTCGAGATTCTAGCTCACGACTCCTAGATAGCATATCATTGCCGTTACCGATTGAGCTCTCGCGGTTCGACTCTTTCTCTTATAGTTCAGTCCAACCTGTTTTAAGAGACCACACAAGGTAAATGCTGAAAGTGGTCTCTTAATATAGGTGGTCTCTTATTGAGGTATATGTACAAATGTATGTTTCAATATTTTGTGTCTGATGCATACTTTGAACACAAAGATATAAGTTATATTGTATATCCTTTTATCTCTCGGAGTGTCAAAATCCCATTACAAAAATATCGTATGACACTACTAGTTTGTTTTACAGTCTTGCGCTCAAGTCTTTGTTACAACGCGGAAACCAAACTATGCAAATGACTTCACGTCAGCGGTTTGACGTTATAGCGTTAGTCACTTTGGCATCCAAAACAGGCAAATGCCATGAACAGTTTTTCGAAATACGCCTCATAAATCACTGTATGTGATAAATAGAATATCTCAGTCATGTTTATATACTATCACTTTTAATAAACTCGCCAAGGCTCGCGGCATATCATCTTAGTTAACTCGTTTATTAAATGTGATAATCAATAAGCACTCGTGAAATATGCTTTATTATCTACAACCTTCCATGACTTTCTTTTTTCTTTCAGCCTATTACAGTTATACCTGCTGAAGATGGCACAGTCACCGCTTATCTCCCAAGCACAGTAGGAAACTCAGTTCTTCTACAACTGAAGGCGGACAACAATCCTCAAACAGACACTGAAGCCGGATCATTGAAAGTGGAAGCTTGTTATCATCCTTATGGTATAATTATTTATACATGAAGTCGTACATTGTTAAATGTGATTGGGTGCATATGCAGTTTTACCCGAGTCTTCACTAAACTCAGATTGCATAAAGATCTCAATCGGTTGTCCCGACTCATTTATTGAATAGTTCTCCTTTGAAATAGCTGAAAGAATGTTTGACTGAACTGCACTCAGTAAATCGATCCCTATGTAAAGCAAGTATGTATACAGTCAAATTTGTGTTAGCGGTCACTTCTGTTAATCAGCCAATTTGTATTAAGCAGCAACTTGAAGATTAACCAAAACTGCATTTTCGACTTTATTTGACTGATATTAAGCAGTGTTCAGCAACCAAATTTGGACTCTCCCCTGGCTGGCTTCTTAAGACAAGTTTGTTACCTTATATGTGCTCATTTCAGTGTCCACCATATCTACTGCATCTGTCGTTCTGACTACGGGGATATCCGGCGTGACCACCCCTGTTGTTACAACCACTGCAGGTAAAACTCTACAATATTGACCTGGCAATGACCTTTGAGCAAAACTGTATACAAACCACAGACGTCCGAGTTTACATTTGAGAAAAAATGGAAAAAGAACAAACAATACCTCGTTAAGATACTACAAATAGTCTCTCTATATTGTCCTGATGCTGTAATAATACTGACCGTAGTGTTATTGAATGAGAAATTCGGGGAATCCCACACAGGACCGTGTTTCTAAAAATAACCTCTCTATATGGTATTATATAAAATGATTATAAAAATTCTATAGGGTTATAGCAAATTGACAATATAGAGAAACTATAGGTATTGTGTGTGTTTCTTTCCAAAAAGATCTCAAATAAAAAATCGGACGCCTGTGATATAAACATGAAACAAGCGACGCTCGCTGACACTGACGCGAATTCCGGCCTCCCATGTCACGCACTCTTCGTGAAATAGGCTTGAACATTATGCAATGGCATTCCAAATCATCTGTTTGAAAATACGTCAAGAACGAAAACGTACTTTTTCAACTAGCGCGCATCCCTATACCAACAACACTACAACGAGTACTTAACTCATTAGTATACATTTTTCAAGAATCCGTCGTGGCCGAGTGGTCAATGAGACGATTCTTTTGAGTACATATGTCATACAGTATATACATAATATATGTTTTGTGGGAAAGATTACCCCTCCTTACCTCTGATTTGTTTGTATATATACATTTACATCAGCCAAACAGTGTGTGACTGGACTGCAGTTCTTAACTTTTGACATATTTTTAAAGCCCTTTCCGAAATACGACAAATCTGCACAGACGACTTTTTTTTATAATCAGTCAAAAACATGGAATTATGTATCAATGAAAGAACTATTATCAGAAAAAAATGTAAACATTTTGGCAAAAGCAGAACACGCTAATCATGCGTAATTTCTCCTTTCGCCACAATGTTTTCAAATGTCGTCTGCTGCAGAGGCATCAAAAAGCGTCTGTGTTTCGAACAGTTTAATACCTAAACGTAGGTATACAACGACAACTCTTGAAAAGTGTTTGTATGCATATAATTGCATGATTGATAACTGTTTGTAAATCTAATAATATCAGGGCATGAATTCACCAACTATTCTAAATTCATCCTTTATTCGTAATCTCATAGCATCATTTGATATTTGCTAAACAACATGGTTTAGCCTAATTAGAAACGGTGTATCTTTATGATTTAAGTAATATTAATATAATGATATTCCTTCTCCACATACTGCTAATCAGAAGCAGACGGTTTTGAAAGTATCTTGGCAAAATCTATGGAATGTCTTTTCAAATGAATCTATATACGTATTGAATAGAGTTGAACATATTTGGGCAAAAGGAAAACAAAATGCTCATTATGAGAAAGTTCTCCTTTTGCCACACTGTTTTCAAACGCCGTCTGCTATAGAGGCTTCAAAAGGCGTCTATATGTTGGAAAGGGTTAAGAATGATTCGGTGACATCAGACTATATTTTTAACCGCGATGCATCACTGGTATTTTTAAGCAGGAGTGTCTTCGACGTCAGCCCAGCCCGGTTGGTCCGAATGGTCCCCGTGGAGTGACTGCAGCGCCACCTGTGGTTTAGCTATCAAATCAAGGAACCGAGAATGCGAATCCGGATCCCAGTATATTGGACAGTATCCGTGTCCGGGTCCAGACAGTGAGGAAGAATCATGTCAACTAGAAAATTGCCCAAGTAATTGTTATTTTTTACGAGTTGGTTTATTCTTTCGTAATCGGATAATTTGATTCATCAGGCGAAATGGAGTCTTGTTCGTCGCGCGAACAGCAATGACTCTAGCGAGCCCGTATAACCGCACAGTCTAAACAGCTAAACAGAGTCTTTGTTGCCCGAAAATGTAAAACAAATATAGATGTAATTTCTGACCAAAATAGCATTATGTTGCATTAATCAATTAAATATAATTGTTAATAATTGATAAATGATAGTTATACGTGTGTCTGTGTCACCAGGAATCGTGGCCATTTTGGTGTTCACGACTAATACGAATAGTTCACGATCTTCCGGCTTATAATAAAATGATTCTGTTAAATCAATGATTTTACTTACTATTATTATTTTATGTAGATATGAATGAAAGAATGATTAACTTATAACTTGATCAAACCACTGTTTGAAACAGCGAGTTTTTCAGGATTATTATGATATTAACCCACTGTTATTTCTTATAATCCACTGTAATATGTATTCCAATCTCATTAAAATCAGACCAATTATACTTGGCTGTGTGTATATTGGATCTGACGAAACCGCATAAAAGGCTGTCGTTAATTGACCCTATACATTTTAATATTTATGAGCAGGTTCTCGTGTTTCTGTCCAATGAAATAGCACGATACAACCACCGCTACGTCATCACCAATGCTCTATCTCGTTTATTTATATGGATTACTTTATCTGTTGATACCTAACGACTTTGTAGGCGACAGTTTGATTGGCTGGTGTAAAAAAACAATCTGAGACGACCTGTAATATGCAGTCATCAGATCCTTGGAGCGTTTACAAATGCAACGAAGATTAGATCTAGTTTTAACGAGATTATAAATATTTGTTATAATGTATTCGTATTCCATGCTTATTTCCAGCAACTCCTGGTTGGACTGAATGGACAGAATGGTCAGAGTGTGATGTTTTGTGTGGAGAAGGAGAACAAACTAGATTAAGGTAACAGTATAGCTTACTTGTACATTTATCCTGTTACGGGACAATCAAATTTAAGGTATATGTGACCAGTGTATATCCAGATCCAGACCAACTGTCGCACCTGAGCAGTTTTATCTGTTTCTTAACCGCATGAAAAAGCACGAGATGCACGAGCATTACGTGTCAGGTAGAAAAGAAAGCTTGATGGACGATCAGATAACGTTGACTAATTTATGTTTGTGGAATAAAAAAAGAAGACATTAACAAATCAAGAAAAAATGGTGGATTATTATCATTGTCAAACATTCACCATTTGGGCCCGTCAATTGCGAATATGTATAAGTTGGCATTCCTCTAGAATGTAAGTCCATATAAGCCTGTCTGTCTGCGCATCTGTCCGTTTTATCGGAATTTTCAGACGTCAACAGTACCTTCGCAATGCTTGTGAATGCTATCTATACTGTTTAAGAAACAGATGTGTACCTTTTTCCAATGAATAACTTATTGTACGATTAACTAAGCCCATCCCTTAATTTGTCTTTACTATATTGTACAAAAGTGCTTGCTGGCAAAGGTGCCACCAATTGTCTATCCAGAAAGGGATTATATTTGTCTTTTATTTAACACACTTAGAATGCGGCAACCCACCACCGCTGCCTCATCCAAACTTAATAGGCCTTTGCCACACACATCAAACCTAAACTAGACGACTATGGATACTATGTATCTTCCTTATTGCTCGCAAATTTTGCCTGCTTGCAAAGGCGCCACAAATTGTCTATCGGCCAATGGATTATGCTTTTTTCTTGTATCTAACACACAGAGAATGCAGCAGCCCACCACCACTTCCGGGTCAAAACGGTTGTATCGGATCCGCAGAAGAAGCCAAAGTCTGTTCAGAAGATCCGTGTCAGTGTTCCTTTGATATGACCGCTTTTAGAGACGAGTTTGGCTACGAACCCGGTATGGTAGTTGGTTACATGGAGAAAGACGGCGTTCCTGGAGCCACCAGCGACTCTGAGGCTGTAAGACTTGGGGATCAAGTTGGTGAAGATGCGGTTATTTTTGTCGATTGTAATGAATGGTAAGTTGATATAAAACTTCCGGTAATATCTAATCTGATTTTACATTGGAAGCTTCCCCGTTCACAGTCATTGATGTGGTTGTCGGATTACAGTCTATGTTGTAGTTTTCGGGTTGTATTTTTAATGGCGCTTCTCTTCTTAAATCAAGTGGAGCTAAAAATACTTTAAACAATAGTTCATATTTAGTTGTTGCTAGTTTAATTCTGGCAAAAGGGATGGTCTTCAACCAAAGGACTATGTCGAAAGGTAGTCAGTTGTCTAAGGGGAAATGTTTTGTGAAGAATTGATACGCAAAGGCCAGGAAACACAAGGTTAGGTGAACTGTCCGTCGTTAATTATCTGAAAAGATGCTGGACTCCGGAAAATAGATATTACAGTCAAAGTTTTAAAACTGTCCAGACGTCTTTTTTAACTATTAGAATCATTATTCTGTGTAATTCTTTGTAAACATACCCAGTAAGTTGAATTGTGTACATTTTCATGACTTTCAATTGACAGTTTTTCAACATTTACTGCCAAAATAGTTTTCAACTACTTATTACTTACTTTGTTTTTACAATTAGCAATATTTACAGAAGTATCAATATTTTAAAGTTTAGATCCCCATCTCGAGTTCAGCACACCGAATTTTTCTTGACCGTCAATTTATTATTTTGACACAAAAACCTAGAAGTTTAGCCCTACTAGTTAAACGTGAATGTAATTTAACCCTTTACCACATGCGACGAATTAGCAGCAGCCATACTCAAATATATGCAGATAAAACGGTGGAAAAACCTCATAAATGAAAGTATCGCTATCAAAAAGAGTTTAAAACATTTTCGTGACAAAGGAAGAAATTTGCTTAATCTGAGTAATTTATTATTTTGCCACCATGTTTTCAAAAGGCAGGCCTTTTTCTATGCAATTAATTGCTTTTATGTTGTATTTGGGGGAAAGAAACCAGGTTTAACATGACAAAATTGGGAATTCTGCATGATTTTAAAAACTTTTGCCATTGGGAATGAGTCAGAATATTTGACCCGTGAGATGCCTAGAAGAAGGCATGACAGATGTCTGCTGGAAATGCGTCAACATGCCTTTTCAAGTGGGAAACCAAACCCGAAAGACAATTAAATCACGTGTCGCCATACGCGACTCATTCATGCTCGTTCTTCTTTTGCAGTACCTGTGAAGCTGGAAGCTTTGCCTGTAACAAATCAGCGTGTGAGAGTAAGTTCTTTGTATTTCACCCTTTCGCACATACGACAATTCTGGAGCATACGACTTCGATTAAACATATTTGTAAATCTCTATAAACGAAAGTTCTACACATGAATATAATTCAAAACGTTGTGGCAACGGCAGAAAGTGCTCATTATCATCAATTTTGCCATTTGACACAATGTTTCAGAAAAACGCTTATATGTGAGAAAGGGTTAACCCTAATAATAACTAAATAAATATAATCTGATAAAAGTGTAATTCCGTCCGAAAGGTTGTTGTTTATCTTTATTGAGTTTTGTATATTTACCTTCTTTTATCAGTAATGTCATCTGGTCGATTGCTTATATTTGCAATTATATTTAGAACGGCTAATAGTGCGTGTCCAAGTTATAATCTTAATTCGTTTCTCACGTGTACCAAGCTAACACACAATACAATTTTAGGTAAGCTTTACCTTTTCTAGTACCAGGCCTACTTTAGTAAATTAGTACGTCAGATATGCACCAACAATGGCGACTAAGTTGATCACCACCCCTTAGATATCGCATATGTAGTAAATAAGTCGGTAATTATTTTAGTAGACCAATACGACTTGAAGTTTGGAAAAATTACCTAAATAATACAACAAATTACAATCGGAGTTTGAAAGTTTAAAAAGGTTTTGTTTCACAAAGTGGTTGTCCTTATAGCCCTTTCTTACTACGCCATGTCCAAAAGTGTGACGCCATTACTTGTGTATGCCTGACCCGATTATGTTATGGTTGTGGCAGGTAGCTCCAGACTACATGGTTCCTTCGTACATCGTTATTATCCTTCGAACCCCAGATCGGTAATACTCTTTCCGACATTTGACTAAAGTCATTGTGACACGCGTCATTCGTCTTCCACCAAGGGGCTATCGGTATATGTGCCAGTTGCTTGGAGTGTATATTGTGTGGAGAACTCTGGTTTGAGAAAGTCAGAAGACACATGAGTAGGTGAACTGGCCGCGGGTGTATGACTGAACACAAGTTGAACACGGCGTTAAACCCCATTCAATCTTATCATTCCAGACTGTACATACACACATTGGACTGAATGGACCGACTGTTCTGCCACGTGTAATGTGGGACAGAGGACCAGAGAGAGGACCGTTGTGGGACCCAACATACAGTTATGTACGGACGATCTTTACGAGGCGGAAGACTGTAACACAGACAGTTGTCCGAGTGAGTATGGGAGAATATAAGCATTTCCATGAAAAAACAAACAGTATGGACTATGTAATGTATCGATCCAGATCGGGGTCGATACATTACGCAGAGACCATAATGTTTTATTTTCTCGTGGAACGGCTCATATGAAAATTCGACAAATATTTCCCGCCAAATAGATATTTCTGCATAACATATAAAAATGTCTATGTGAAATGGGAAATTCCGATTTCGATTAAACAAAGCGATCTCATTGGACTATAAGAACAGTTTATTTTCCCCACATCTCATAGGAAAATAAAACAAATAAAACATCTGTACACAACAATGGTTACTTTTGGTACAGAGCGAAAACATTTTGGAATATATGCCAACATTGTCCGCACTCAATTGCATGAACTAATGTATTACACCAAGGACGGAATAACTTCTAAAGAATAACGACCGAGCCCCGGTAGCTCAGTCAATAGCGACGCGGGCTGTCAATCCAAGGATTGTGAGTTCGAACCTCAGCTCGGCCAACATCTATTTCGACGTTTGACAAAAGTCACTATGACAAGCGTCATTACCAGTTGCTTGGAAAGTATGTTATGATGAGTACTGGTGTGAGAAAGACAGGATAACATGTATAGGTGAACTGGCCGCTGTGATGTGACTGATTTTGTTTTTAAAACGGCGTAAAACCCTAATCAATAAATCGATCAATCGATTTCAAGAGTTAAACCTATCGAGAAAAAGCTAAACTGCCTACGTGAGATACAGATCTGGAGAAGTAACACTGTATGTAATCGTCGCCGTTACGTGTTTCAGCCGTCCCAGAATGGAGTGCGTGGAGCGAATGGTCTAACTGTACCACTAACACACCTTGTGAGGCTGGTACCCGATCAAGAGCCCGTGAATGTGCAACTTCTGACTGTGGAACGGACAGTGTCGAGTACGAAACATGTATCGATCCATGTGAAGAAGGTACGTTAAAACCATTTGTATATACATGTATACATATAATTTGAACTGTGAATCTTTACCACCCTGAATCTATCAATAAATCAATATAAATCGACCATTTTAAACTCCCAATATATACACGTGTTACTTTATTGCCTACACAATTGAACCGCGCCTAGCTATTGTGACAAACATGAGGCAGACGACTTTGAAAACATATAGGCAAACATATATCACATCACTGTATAGAAAAGTATAATAATTGACAAGAATTGAAAACATTGTGGCATGATGAGCAATTTCTCCTTGTTTACAATGTGTTCTAAAGTTGTCTGCTGCGAATGCGTCAAAATGCGTCTGCAGGTGGAAAACGGTTGAAGAAACTCCATTTTGTCATTGTTTTAAGATAAATATTTAACTTGTAGAACTACACTTCCAGTTTATGTCAGAAGACGCACTTAAATATACATGTACCGTTAAACCTGTCCTAAAGACAACCTTTATATATAGAAAATCCCTGTATTTTCCCAATTACTCATTTTCTGCAATTAAAGACCACCTGTGAACAAAGACCAGACTGGTCTCTTCCCAAGGGCGATCTTTACACAAAGGTCGGACCGTACATGTATAAAACATAAACACATGCGGACGGTGAAGACTCTGGTGAAACTGTGCCGATACACGGGCTCAGCTGAGTCTTCACTGTTTGCAGATACATTAAGGCACCACATCGATCCAAATTGACACCGTATTAAACATCTCATTCCAGAGGAGGCAGAGTGTACCGACCTCCAAGTGTGGTCCGAATGCGCCAATACGTGCGACCAGACCTGTAAAGATTACAGACTCTCCGACTACTGTGTTGAGAGTGACTGCTTGCCCGGGTGCTCATGCCCCGAGGGTTATGTCACCTCTATCGACGGTACGACGTGCATCATACAGGACACTTGTCCATGTTACACCGTTGAGGGTATTTCACTCTTCCAAGGACAAGAATACGTACCCGAAGATGAGCCGTGTAAAGTATGGTACGAATATATTTATCTCATCTGCTTTATAACTTTTTAACCATGTAATTGTTACAAACATTTACTCAAAATGATACCAACAATAAACCGCAATACTAACTGTCTCTTAACACAATTGGTATACTCACATGTTTGTGATTTGTAGTAAACTTTTGAATAGAGATATCTATGCGCAATGGGCTAGGGTTTGACTCGACCTAATGTGTAATGGGGAACTACTTTAAGTTTAATCTTTCGCCATTTGTATGTCCCATATAAACTGTATTTTGAAGAATACTGACCTATTTAACTTTAACCTAACAACGACGGTGGTATATAATAACGCTTAATTAACACAAATTTAATGTTTTTATTATGTTTTTATTTTGTCGTTGTCAAACCATGTTTGTTGCTATCGTTGTTGTTGTTGTTGTGATTATACATAGAAATGCGATGACGTCACTTTTTGACATTGTCACTCACAGCAAAGCATTACTGCTACCTCTTGATTTGTTTCAAGTATTTGACAGTAAAACATATCAAGTGTTCATTGTGTAATTACATTAATGTTTAGAGAAAGAAAAACAAATATTTGTATGAGATTTGAAGAAATACCCGGGAATATTAAATGCATTTTCAATATTTCTTGCTTCATGATATTGAACTATATATCTTATTAAAATAACGCTTTATTGCAATTTGTACCAGTTTTCATTCGATTTTATTAAATAGTGTCAAACGGCTTTTTTTAATGTCAAGTATCACATGACGGCACACAATTAAATACCACCAAGATATGTTGAAAAGTCAAGATAAATATTATTTATTAAAGCTGGATAACGTTTAGACAATCTACATCATTAATACTTATATCTATGAAGAAAACTACATTTCTTCCTTTCTGTTTAACAGCACGTGTTCTGCCAACCATACATTGGAATGTACTGTTGATCTAGAATGTAAGTCATTTTTATCTCATTAAATGGTCAAGTCTTCACCTTTGCATCTTCGACTACAGCTATTCGAGCATTTTCAATAGTTTGTTTTTATTTCATTTGAACGGAGTCTTCTTCCCAAACCTACCTTAGAGCTGTTTTGGCAAGTGTAGAAAAAGATCAATTTCAAAAATCATACTACGTGATCTATATATTTGAACGTTCACATGTGTTTTGTAATAAACTATTAAATACTTACATGGTGCAGTCACAACACTTCAAAGACCTGTAAAAACAGTCGAGACTACAACTGTCGAGACAACAGTTTTTTCTTACAGTTTTTTCTTATAAAGACAAAGACTACACCTGCTGGAAAAAAGTGAAAAGACGTCGTGTGTTAAGGAGAAATTTATCCTAATGTGCAATTCATCCTTTCCCTACAATGCTTGCACAAGTCGTCTGCTTTTGAGGCGTCAAAGCAACCACACATTTTAATTTCTCAATCTCTCATAAATGATCCTTTAATTAAAGACCATCTGTTAACAGAAGACCAGAAAGTTCTCATCCCATGGTGGTCTTTAAACACAGTTTGGACTGTACTAAGAAAGTGGTAAAGTGGCATGCACTACTGTAATTGGTTGACATTTTGCAGGTTGTGACTGGGGTGTATGGACCGATTGGGGAGAGTGCTCCGTTTCATGTGGAGATGGATCTAGAAACAGATATAGGTATAAATTGAGCGACGTCAGGCAATTTCCGATCTTTTTGTTTTCAAGAATGTTCAGTGAAGGTCCTGATAATTTTGTAGATATGCATATTTGCAATTATCAGCTAGTTTATCTTGTAAAAGAGCCCTTACGAATTGTGTAAAATTGTAACGTTTATTATCTTTTAAAAGAGCCCTTACAAGTGGTGTAAAATTGTAACGTATTTTATCCTTTAAACAACCCTTACAAATGGTGTAATATAATAACGTGTTTTATCTGTTAAAGAACTCTTAAAAATGGTGAAAATTGTGATATGTTTTATGTTTAAAAGACCCCTTAGGAATGGTGTTAAATTTTAAACCCATTCAAAGAACCCTTAATAATGGTGTACAATTATAACATGTATTATCTTTTAAAGAACTGTTAAAAATGGTGTAAAACTGTAACGTTTACTATCTTTTAAAGAGCCCTTAAAAATGGTGTAAAAATTGTATATCTTTTAAAGAAACTTTAAAAATGGTGTAAAATTATAAATCGTTTTATCCTTTAAAGAGCCCTTAAAAATGGTGTAAAAATTGTATATCTTTTAAAGAAACTTTAAAAATGGTGTAAAATTATAAATCGTTTTATCCTTTAAAGAGCCCTTAAAAATGGTGTAAAAATTGTATATCTTTTAAAGAAACTTTAAAAATGGTGTAAAATTGTAAAGCGTTTTATCCTTTAAAGAGCCCTTTAATGGTGTAAAACTGTAACGTGTTTTATCTTTTAAACAACCATTAAAAATGGTATAGAATTATAACGTGTTTTATCTTTGAAAAAAACCTTTAAAATGGTGTAAAATTGTAACATGGTAAAACTTTTAAAGAACTTTTAACAATGGTGTAAAACTGTGATATATTTTATGTTTAAAAGACCCCTTAGGAATGATGTTAAATTGTCAAGTGTTTAATTATTTAAAGAACCCTTAAAAATGGTGTAAAATTGTAACGTGTTTTATCTTTTAAAGAGCCCTTACAACGAATGTACGAGTGGTGTAAAATTGTTACGCGTTTTATCTTTTAAAAAGCCCTTACAAGTGGTGTGAAATTGTAACGCGTTTTATCTTTTAAAGAGCGCTTAAATATGATCTAAAAAATAAAACATGGTATATCTTTTATAGAATCCTTAAAAATGGTGTAACATTTTGATATAATTTATGTTTAAAAGACACCTTAGGAGTAGTGTAAAATTGTAATGCGTTTTTGTCTTTTTATGGAACCCTTAAAATGGTTTAAAATTACGACATTGTATATCTTTTAAAGAACTCTTAAGAATGGTATAACATATTTAATGTCTCAAGGACCCCTTAGGAAAAGTGTAGAATTGTTACAGTTGTTATCTTTTGTCAATTATCAAACCTTTAACGGGTATACAGCAGATGACTTTTGAAAATATTGTGGCAAAAGAAGAAGTTGCTCATGATGAGCAATTTCTATTTTTGCCACAATCTTTTCATATACTTTATAGCGTAAAACATACAAACATGTTTAATGCAACATACAGTTTAATACAAAGACATGAAATCCCTAAAAGAAGAAAAGGAAACATACAATTTTCGAAAGAGCTAAGTTGTGATAGATTTGTTCAGCACAATTCAATAATTATACCGTAAATCATAGAGATTTTTCATTATATTTCCTAGATATTTTCAAATTCGTCTTTTGCAGACTTTTTTAATGTGAGAAAGGGGACTTAAGAATGGTTTAAAATTGTAAAATCTTTTCAAGATATCTTGATAATGGTGTCAATTGTGGCAGCAATACGGAGTCCGAACCATGCAGCGTTGGCGAGTGTCCAAAGGTTTGTTTCATCAACGGTAAACCATATCACTACCTAGACACTATATCGGACGATTTCTGTAAAACTTGGTGAGTGAACAATTCCCTTTTTTGCTTTTTATTGTGAAATAAACTATACTGCAGTTCAATAAGTGGTACCTTATACGATATGCGACAAACTCTCTTTATCATCATTCACTCAGATTTTCAAAATTCCAATTTGTTCAAAACAATCGTCGGTGTTTTGCTTAAACATCAACTCTCCCATTTTAACATCTAGGCTTTGAACTCTTAAACTTACTATGGGACAGCCTCGTACTTGATCGCATAGTTTATATCACATTTATTGCAGTTATTAAATACTCCATATATGAAACACAATTTCTCCTATTGCCACCATGTTTTCGAATTGAGTTTTCATCAAATGCATCAAAAGGCGTCTGCAAGTGTGAAAGGGTGCACACTATAACTGTTGATACACAATTTTCAAGTGTCCGACCTACTTTGGTTAGTCTTAAAATAATTAATCAGGAAAATCGACAACCCTTTAAATGGAATCTACTCCTCTTCACCACACTCTATCTTTAGATGATATAACAAGTAGGGTCTAAGTTAAAGGTGCCGAGCTCCAGATTATAGATAGTATGGTAAAAGTTTTAAAACTGTTCAGAAGTTTTTTGGAATATTAAAATCATAATTTTGATTAGTATTTTCACTTTCCAGTACCATAAACATCTAAATATTGATCGTTGCTGCTTTACTTTCACTGGGTAGACATACCCAGTAAGCCAAATTGTGTGCATTTTCATTGACTTTCAATTGACTGTTTTAAAACATTTACTGCCACTATTTATTACTTACTGTATTGTCACTATAAGCAATATTTGCATAAATTTCAACATTTCAAAATGTTGACATCGATCTGGATGGAGTTCAGCCCCTTTAATATTCACGATGTCATTTTCAATTTCAGTTACTGTAACTACGACAATACAACCTACTGTGTAAATGATACTCTCTCTATCGGTAAGAAACATTTGAACCATGTCTAGCAATTTAGGGTCTTAAGGCTTTACCCTTTCCCACATACAGCAAATATGGAACAGACAACTTTGAAAACATCTAGACAAAAATATGGAAGATCTTTATGAATAAAAGTGCAATTATTGAATATAGTTGAAAAGTTAATGCAGTTATCCTTTATTCAAATGTTTCACATATATAACGAGACATGTTATTCAATTAAATTTGACTATATGCCCCATGCAGTTATTGCTTGACAGTTTTCTTGATCTCCTCTTAAACATGTTAATCCTTTTCCTGATGCAGACAACCTTTGATGCCTTTTGCAGCAGACACAGTTTGTAAAGCGCCTATGTGAGAGTCCTAGTGTCTATGCCATGTTATTTATATACGATCCTTTTTCAGAGAATCAATGAGACCCAATCTCGCCAGAAACAGCTCTTTTTATACAATTTGTTTATATCTTAAGCATTAGAAAATCCAAATATAACTACATTGTTCAATTATATCAACATTACTTACTTAGTAATACTTAAATACTTTAAAGCATATACATAATTTGTGTTTCCCTATATTATTGTAAGACATAAATGGTTGAATGTAAATGACTAAGTTGACAAACAATACTAATGTTTGTTAAAAATTAAATAGTTTAGTGGGATTGGACCCAGCATAACTAGCGATGCTCCAGAAAGTCGAACATTAGCACGTTTGAGATGTACACTGTTAACATATCACTCAAACATGTTTGTATGGAGGTTCTGTCATATTTTATAGATTCTGATAAGACTAAGTAGGTGGACAAGATGATCCGTTCAGAAATGCCAACTTGTATATATTTGCTCATGCTCTGGCTCATTTATAACAAAGTGAAGATAACGCTCTGTCAGTGAATCTGTTATATCTGAGTTATATGAGCATTGTTTAATTAGACATTTCTTGAAACAGTTTAAAACGGCGAACAGTGCTGCAGAACCAGAGCAGTGCCCGAAACTATAAAACTCTTAAAGATTGTTCTCCGAGCTCGGAAATGAACTCCATGCTCCAATTTAGACTTCTGATTGGTCAATTTCGAGAAAGAATATGCTTCTGACAAATCGGATACCAGAGCACAAATTCCGAGTTCAGATTAAACTTTTATAGTTTAATAGCCAGGCTGTGCGAACGCAGTTCTCCAAGAGAACGTGAAAGGCAGTGGTTCAGCGTCTGTTTCTGGTACCAAAGGTCCCGGATATTAATCCCGTGATTACCAGGTTCTATCTCGTACTCAGCAATTTCTCCCTTTGCCACAGTGTTTTCAAAAGTCGTCTGCTACAGGGATGTCAGTAAGCGTGTGCATGAGGGAAAGGGTTAAATCAGTATTGATTTGCCTAGGTTTAACCTCAAGAATAATGACTGAAATATGAGCGTAATTATTATAAATATCTGCCCGCGTTTTCGTGTTGAAGCATCCAATGATACTGTTATTCATAAGTTTCTTGAAACCTTCTATGACCGACATATTGGCAAATAGCGTAGATATTGGTCAGACAACGTGTACATTTTCTCAGAGTATGAATTATATATTTTTACAGTTGATGGAGACTGGGCGTTATGGTCCGAATGGTCCGATTGTTCCAGTACCTGTGTTGGAGGCGCCAAGATAAGGACAAGAACCTGTTCCGACCCACTTCCATCTTGCGGCGGCGCTGAATGTCCGGGTGACAACACGGAGAACATGGATTGTAACGTGAACGTCTCATGTAAGTATAATAGCATTTAATGAGTTATAAAACATAATACAGAAGGTTTTTTATTTAGTAAATAAAGGCCTATGGCTCATAATACGTAGTAAGTAAGTAAGTTCTTTATGTATAGAGGGTAGTCAACTTGATTATACCAATCTTCCCTGGGACCCTCTTAAATCAAATATGACATACAATACTATTAGTTATTAAAAGTGACATAGGGTATAATATAATGTTATATTACTGTTACTTGTTATTGTACTACGATGCGCGTGTAAAATTTGATATATCACGAAGCCGAAGACAGAAAGTGTCTACATGTTAGAAAAGGTTAAAGTAATCTATTGTCGCACCTTTTCCTCAGGCTGTGAGACTGGTTCTCTGTCCGATTGGTCCGAATGTGACGTCACCTGTGGTGAAGGTGTGCAGATGAGAACACAAGAGTATGTCGATCCAGCGGACGCGGCTGAATGCGGAGACTTGAGTCCAGAATACAGAACGTGCAACTACGGAAACTGCAACAGTAAGTGTAGTTATTTTATAGCTCTTAACCGCAAACATGACATATGCAGTAGACGACTTTGATATTGGTGTGTCATGATGTGGTAACGGTTGGTTTATTGTGATGACGCCCGACTTGATATTAAGATCTGATGGAAATCAGCCAGAGTACAAAGAAATGTGCTCGCCAAATAGTTAATTCCGTATGGCGATGGTAATCAAAAAAATACATCTCTGATCTCTGAAAAATCACTACCAAGTTCATAGCTTAAATCTAATGATATATTAGGTAATATAGAATCCGTTCTAACTGCCGTTCTAAAACAAAAAACATCAATCGAAATAAGCTATTTTGTTCACCCGCTATATTAATTAAACAGCACATTGTATTGTCAACGAAACTAGGCCAAACGTTATCTTATGCAGCTACGCCGATAAACGTTTTCAACAGCAGGGACATCACAATTCAGTCAAATCTATATTTTCCCTCTATTCAGTGACCTGTGTTATGAGTGATTGGACGAACTGGTCGCCATGTTCAGTGACATGCGGTAACGGTACAGTATCAAGGTCAAGAACAGTCGAGGTGTCATTTGCCGACTGTCCAGATAACCTAGAAGATGGTGATGTTTGCTATTCAGGAGATTGTGGTAAGTCTCTGATTCATTCACTAAATGATTAGATATGAGCCACACTTGCCGATTTAGGGATCGTATAATAAATGTTTTTGTGTTTCTTATATTACTTAGGCTTTACGCCATTTTACACATCAATTCAGCTATATCATGGCGTTGGTTCACTTATTCATATTCCTTGGGTAACCAAACAAGTAGTATGCTAGGAAATGTGCATCCATGACCACTGTGACTGGGGATCAAACCTGGGACGCCCCGTTCCTGATCCCCGACGCTAACCACTCGGCTACGGCGGATTCTTACCATTGAAATAAAGACTTTATAAATGGTAGAAGTGACTGCCCTCTTTGGCGCCCAGCGTTGCGGTGTAAGCATTACGACTGACTTGCTTGTGCCAGGATAAATGGACCAGTAGTACTGGTAACTTACCCATGAAAGGCCGTGATATAACTGAAAACTTGTTGAAAGCTGTGTCAAACACTAATCAATCAATCAATGAATTTTGTGCTCACTCAGTGAAAATATCTGATGTACTGATTTAATGCTTTCGCACATACAACAAATCTGCAGCAGACAAAAATCTCGATAAATGAAAGAATGACTAGTGAATAGAGTTGAACTCATTGTGGAAAAAGGAATCATTGCTTATTCTGAGCAATTTCACCTTTTGCAAATATGGTTTCAAAAGTTGTCTGCTACTTCGGCGCCAGAAAGCGTGTGTATGCGGGAAAGTGTTAAATCTCATACAAATGCTTACAGTATGCGAAGACAACTTCGTCTGGTCGAACAACAGTCTTTGCCAGAGAACATGTGACGAGCGATACAGCTTTAACGAATCCAAGTGCGAGATATCTGTACCTGGCTGTGTTTGTCCCGAATACTTCTATCTCGATGACCAGGGCAACTGTGTGAATGACAGTGAATGTGATGCTTGCTACCTTAACGGCACAAAATACGAGGTAATATATTCATTGATGTTTAAGCAGTTTCAGTGCCACTTCGGTTATCAACGCAACGACAGATAACTTATTCATGATCGCTGTGTGACGAACCAGAACGTCATGTACATGTGTTTATAGAGGTTCAAAGCCGTATTCAGTGGTACTTCAGTTACATATACCATCACAACGTCAAACAACTTATTCATGATCACTGTGTGACGAACCAGAACGTCATGTAAATGTGTTTATAGAGGTTCAAAGCCGTATTCAGTGGTACTTCAGTTACATATACCATCACAACGTCAAACCCCTTATTCATGATCACTGTGTGACGAACCAGAACGTCATGTAAATGTGTTTATAGTGGTTCAAAGCCGTATTCAGTGGTTCTTCAGTTACATATACCATCACAACGTCAAACAACTTATTCATGATCACTGTGTGACGAACCAGAACGTCATGTAAATGTGTTTATTCAGTGGTACTTCAGTTACATTTCTAAAGCAAAAGTTATACGGTTTGACCTTTAACCCTTTCCCACATTCGACAAATCTGTAGCAGACGACGTATTTAAAAATAACTCGGCATGCATCTATTCAAAATCTCTAAAAACAAAAGTTTACGTCATCAAGGATCTTTTGTATTAAACGTTAAAATTAAACCTTTTTCCAGCCTGGAGTAATCTTTGACAACCCCGACGAAGCATGTTATTCCTGCGAATGTGTGAATGGACACGAAGAATGCACACGCAGATGTGAAGTGCCAGTCTGTGGAATTGTAAGTCGTATCATAATACATAGTTGGCTTAAACTGGATAGTGATGCCTTTTAAACAGTTGTTCAGTTATAACAGGGCGACGAATTGAATTAAACATGTACTTCCCGGAGAAAGACGCATCAGTACTTCACATATCTTTCCAGCGTACTAACTACCCCTTTTTCGTGAACTATTTTCAGTCCATTGTCATCTTAATTAGCTTTAATTTCATTATTATTCTTTAAATAGCAAACCTTCATCTTTCTTGTTTAGACTGTTTCAATTGCAACATATCTGACTAAAGAAGATGATTTTTATACCGAGAATAAAACTAATTTGAGCTTTGTCACTAATTACTGTTATCAAAAGTATTTCTGTTGTACATGTATGTGATAAAATAAGGTTAAATTAAGTTTGAAGTGACATAATTGTGTTTTTGCCTCAAAAGGTCGTGTGAAGTGAATGTGTTTAATATGAAATAGTAACTTTAATGTGGACATATTTGTTTTCAGTATGAAGAATTAAGTTACGATGTGCCAAACGCTTGTTGTCCGATTTGCGTAACAGTGCCAGGTAAAACTAATCCGTTATTTTATATATGAGCCGTTCCACGAGAAAACCAACATTATGGCCTCTGCGTAACACATTCCGTCTCAAGGGAAAGAGGTATAGAGTATAACAGAAAATGAAACGAAAAGTTAATATCCGAGTTATATATAGCTTGCGCGGCATGCTTAGGCTGATCCGGGTCGTTACTTTAAGCAGAGTCCACAATGTTGGTTTTCTCGTGGGACGGCTCATATGTTAAAACTAGGTAATATTTACCTTAACTATGGTAATAGTGGCGTACCTACTCAGCGTTCAGGATTGATGGTATAGCATTGGGTGTCAGAAAACACTTACCATCGGTACTGGTAAAGTGGAACCATGTGATATAACTATAATACAGTTGAAAGCGGTGTAAAAGACCATCCAGACAAACAAACATATACAAGGCTTTATTCATCAAGCGATAAGGAGTCTTATTTCACGTCCGTTTGGGGCTTCATTCGAAAAAAAAGCAATAGGGTACACTTTCGGGTGTTGGGGTCGGGGAATATCAGTTGTTAACCCTTTCCCACATACCACAAATGTATCATAATGTGGAATTACTCAGTACGAGCAATTTCTCCATTGGCAACAATATTTTCAAAAGTCGTCTGCTGCAGAAGTGTCAGCTAGCGGCTTTATGGGGGATCAAATTTAGGGGCGTATTTATGTTTATACTGATAGCGACGACTCCGGTGCGCCTGCTTGAATGCCGAGCCTCAACAGGGTCCTTTTTCGTCCCACTGTTTACTATGTCGGCAAATAAAGACGAGGACTATAAATCAAGTTGTGGTGTCAGTCCGACCGTCGATTTGGCCATTAATCTCTTCCGATGATTGAACAAAGTCATTGTGACCAACGGCATTTGATTTCAACTAAACGGATAAATGGTATATGTGGGGCGGTTATCAGATTCATGGAAAGAAAGCTGTGTGGAAAAACGTCTGGAAACGCATCGTTATGTAAATTACAGGCGGTGATAAAACTTAAGAACTGTTACAAGCGGATTTAAACTCCACTCAACAAGCCATTAATCAATCGCTAGAGTTTCCAACGTTCGTATCTGCAAGGAGACACGAAGCTCATAAGGTTTTCATTTGTTTGTAGACACCTGTACCAAATACACTAAATCTGAAGTATTGCACGACCCTGCGTCAGACTGTGTGACGGACGGACCAGTGGATGTGGATTTCTGCTACGGTGGTTGTGGGAACAGCACGTCAGAAAGCATTCTTATGATGTCAATCAATGCAGATTCGGCAGCATCAGACTGTCGCTGTTGTCAAGGTAACATATAGTGAAGAGCTCTAGATAAGGGGCGTTTATCATGTTCTTAAATCATTATTTGACACTTTAACCCTATGTTGTGGGTACACAAAACAATCGTCTCATCGAGACGATTCTTTTGAGTACCCACGGCATAGGGTTTGGTTAAGTAATGTGCGAGCTATTATGTGGGAAAGACCAGTTTACTCCCCCTTATCTAGTCCCCTGATACAGTAGTTATTGTTCATTGTTATCAACAACAACAAAATCTATGACACGTTTTCATAAAGAATTCTAAATAATAGGCAAATTCTAGTTCACAATTTACAAATTAACAATAGCTAAACCGTATGATAGCTGTTTCCACGGTTAAACATAGTCGTTATTGTACAACGTTTAAAATTATTTCAGGAACCTTGTACAATTATTATTCTATCTCTACTTCTAAATTCACGTAAAAAAAAAAGACATAATTTCAGAATATATGATATAAACATGTTAGTCGTTGTAAAATGTTATCAAAGATATTTCAAAAACCTTGTACTGTACATATACAACTTTAAATATTAACCAATTTCTAAATTCACAAAGAAACATTATTGTCATTGTAAAACACATTGGATATTGTTATTATTGTACAATGTTATCAAAATATTTCAGTACTCTAGAATCATAATATGTTTTTCTCTTTCCCAACATTTCTGAAGCAGATGTCTTTGAAAACATTTGGACAAAAATACGGTTAAAATCTTTAAATAATTATAACTTTATTAAACAGATTTGAAAACATTGTTCAGTATCAACACAAAAGGTAATATAACGTGTATGACCGTTTGTATGTAAGCCCTCATGTGCGTCATATTTCGTCATATATAAAATTAAACATGTACGTTTATTAAACATGCGAATTTGTATATTTTCAATATTTGAGCAGTGCCTTATGATATGAGGTCTTATCGCCTTATACCGGTTTGGCATCACTTAAAGTCGTACTAGCGTGCAATTAGTGAGACTACGCATTTACCTTCTTTATCATGAGTTATATGTGTTGTTATACTCATGTTGACTGCGAACAGCGAAAACTTGCGTTTGCGCATGCTTATATGAGCATTCGCTTTAGGCAGATGCAACAAGATCCCAAATTTCCAGATGAGTCAATTATATATATGAAAGTAATCCTCTAATACGACACCATTATTTTAGGTGTATCCGGCGACCTTGTTGAAATTAAGGTATATTGTGGAGTAGAAAGGGAGGAACGTACGGCCTACATATCAACTATTACAGAATGCAAGTGTAATGCCTGCGTCGAAACATGTAAGTATTGCATTTTACAATTGATTTGTCTTATTTTAATTTTCCTCCGGTTACGACAGTATTTGAGTTACACCAGGGCGACAGAACATTTGTTCTTTAACCTAGGTCGCGGGTTCGATCCCCGGCTGGGTCACACCATGGACTTTAAAAATGTTAGTATTGGCTGCCCTCCAACGCGCTCAGGGTTGCGGGGTTAGAATTACGACTGACTGGCTGGTGTCAGGAAAAATGGACCAGTAGTTCTGGTATCTAACCCAGGACACGACTTGATACTATTGAAAAATTGTTGGAAGTGGCGTCAAACAGCAATCAATCATTAAACCTAGGGTAACTTGCAATTATTATAGGCTAGGAAATGTACCACGTACATGACCGCCGCTATCGATGCTTGAACCCCGGACACCTCAGGGTCCGAAACTGTAAAACCCTGAAAACGTTCTCGCTACTCAGAAATGAACTCCATGCTCCAAATATGGCCTCTGATTGTTCAATTTGGAGAACGAATTTGCTTCTGACCAATCAGATACTTTAGCAGAAAGTCTGAGCACAGATGAAACTTTTAAAGATTTGGAGTCTGGTCTCAAATTCCAAAGTTAACTAGCAATTTGTACACCAATACTACGTGATTTAATTTTGATTTAAGCCTTTCCCACGTGTAGAGGCGTTCTTACGCCTATGCAGCAGACGCCTTTTCGAAAGCATTTGACAAAAGGCGAAATTGCCCAAAACGAGCAATTTATCGTTTGGGGCCACAATGTTTTCATTTTATTCAGTAATTGTACCTTCAATTGAGAGACTTGTCCATGTTTTTTCTTAGATGCTTTCAAGGTCGTCTGCTACAGATATACTTATGTGAGAAAGGGTAAACATATACACTGTATATCTGTCAGAGGCTTCGTGGATGCTTTTTTTGTTGTATTGGTTCTGTTCAGGATATGCGGATCGGTACTCGAGCTATAGCAGGTCGCCAATGTGCTTTTGTTACTGTAGCCCCACTAACAAATTTAATGGAGACTTACATGTAATATTCACTGCACCTGTGGATGGGGACGCTCGAAAAGAATAGCAGCCACAGTCTGACCTTTGCTGGAACCGGGACTGGGTCTGAATGATTGGCGTCAAGTTAAGCGTTGGTTTTGCTCATTAGAAGTTCATACCCGTTTCTCACAATGTTACCAAAAGACGTCAGCCTCAGATAGATGTTTAACAAACCAATATCACTCATTGAATTGTATTATGTATAGCTTTTTAAATGTGTGAATGCGCGGATAAAAATTGTAAATGGTTTATTTCCAATAAAATATTTTTTTTTATATTCTATTATTTTCAGTATTTGAAAGAAAGAGATGAAAGACGAACTCGGACAATCTTATCTGATAACGACTTTAAATTCCCCCACAATGGACATGCCTTCCAATGACGATATCATATAACAATTGTGATATCTGATGACTTTTACTGTGATTTATAATTATACATCATTAGTAAAGATATTAAAATATTGATTGTACAATGTATGTTGTATTTTGTTATACCTTTTTCAAAGTACGGAAGACAAAGTCTCAGGGTTAGAGAACCAGCCTCTTGAATCAAAAAGTCCCGCGTTCGTTTCCCTTGAGTGAGGAGTTATAAACTGAAACAGGCGAGTACTGTTTCAGTAACCATTTAACAGAAATGAGAACTGTTTGAGTATCCATTTAACAGGCACGAGTAACTAGCAATTTCTTCTATTTTTACCATGTTTTCAACTCTATTCGAGTATTGTACTTTCATTTTCATCGTCTGCTGTAGAGTTGTCGTATGTGGAAAAGGGTTAACTTCAAACCGCGATGACGCGCAATAAAGACAGACAACAATCAACCAGCTCATTCGTGTAGTCCGATGTCGTTCGACATGTTCCTTACTTTTTAAACTAACTATTTCCAAGTTACAATAAACCTGCAGAAGACTACTTTGAAATTGTCTGAGACTTAATATATGGTAATAAATCCACAAATGAAAGTGTTATTATTGAATATAGTTGAAAATATTGTGACAAAATAAGAGGTTTTTCATCACGTTCTTCTATTGCCACAATGTTTCAAAAGTAAATTGTTAATTTGGACTTAACGGTAAAAGAGTATCATCATTTCTTGGCCGCTTTCAACAATATTTCAGTGAATATCATGGCGTTTCAATAGTAAATTACACAAGTGCAACTAGTCCTTTTATCTTGCCATCAGCGAGTCAGTCGTAATGCTAACCCCACAATCCTGAGGGCCAAGCAGGGAATGCCATTACTGCCGTTTGTAAAGTATCTAGTATGACCCGGGATCAAACCCGCTACCACCTGAACCTGCACCCGATGCGGACACTTTACCACTACACCACCGGGGCAAAGGACACGTATATACTCATGAGAATATTACGTAGGTAGAAACTAGTGGGAGGGAGAGGCGAATTTGCTGGTCATGCATGTCGTTTTGTTCTTTGGGGTTATAAGCCCCGTTTCCAGTCAGGGAGATTTACACTGTCCGAGGGTTCTCCACCAGTACGAACAGAGATCGAACACAGGGCGCCTGGTTCCACAATCCCCGACGACAACCACTCGGTCACGGCTTATACTATCATGCAAGACATGTAGTGTTATTCATTTTCAGTTTTCCACACCACATTTTATAACGTACTGGTTCAACCCCTTCCACGTGTAGACACAGTTCGGTGCATCTGCTTCATGCTTTTGAACACATTGTTAACTTTATTCAATAATACTAGTTTCATTTCATTTATAGCGATTTTCCATAGGTTTTCCAAGATGTTTTCAAATTCGCCTGCTGCAGGTTTGCATTGAATGTTGGAGAAATGTTATACAATTCAATACAATTCAAAAGTTTATTTGCGTATTTAGGCCTCCGGCCCACAATACATACATATAATATTACATTCAACTTACAATGTAGTAATGTGCACAATTAAATTTCTTCAAAAACTTTGAAACATAAAGGGCTATTTTGTTTAGTTACTACTGGATTTTCGTTTAGAAGATGGCAATAACAATTCTGAAAGCTTGGTAAAGCATTAAACCATGTATTAAGATACAAATTTCTTATAATCTTCAACTTTTCAAAAATAAAAAAGGCATGAAATTCATCATCGATCACCAAGGTATCTGTTTGCATAAAGCAATAAACACAAATTCGATTTTCTCTTTCAATATTAAAATGTCGATCAAGTTCAACGTTAAGTGTGTGGCTAAAATGCAACAGAGAACGTTTATAGTAGGGTGAAATGTCTAAATTTAAATACCTTTCTACATTTAATAATTTTTTAACATTTTTGTACAAATCAAACCTGGAAGAAGTATTTATATCATTATGTCTCATTTGAAAGGAATAGTCTTTTAATCTTTGTTTTAATTGCTTTATGAAATACGTTTCATTACCTATATCTTGAGAAAGCCATACATAAATAGAAATTACCTAACTTCTTTTACCAAAACAATTCTACCAATATCATCATACGACTTAAGCATTAGATAGCACTGTTTTGGATTTTGAATTAGTCTTACCCAGTATTTAATGAATGTAATGTGATAGTTTATAGCTTGGGGAAATCTCACACATTCACCCAGTGCCATTGTGTTATTTACAGATGAGTTAATACCAAGAAAAGCTTTACAGAATTTAGTCTGGATTTGTTCTACATATCTTTTAGATTCATAGCCCCTTATTTCTGACCCATGTATACGTACAGGAATAGTTATAGAGTTGAATATTTAAGCAATTTTCTATCAAAAAAAATCACGAAAGGTTTTTTAAACTGCTTGATTTTATACAGAGATTTTAAGTCTATTTTTACATGCGCCTTTATATTTGAAAATATCGATCTAATGATTTTGAAGAATTTTCCAGTAAGACCATATTTTTGTTGAAACATGTAAAAAGTTTGTTATGGTTCTTCAAAATCGACATTATGTACATACAATCTACCACCAGGCTTAGGTATATACGTTTGAACCATGCTCTTGAGACAGATGACATTATCAATCGCAGAATATCCGGCCCTAAAACCCAATTCGTCTATAATTTGGAACTGGTTCGACCTACAAACTCAACAAAATGTGTAACCATTTACCTCATACAGACGCTGTCATTGCAACAGACGACTTTTTAAAACATTGTGACAAAAGAAAGAACTGCTCATAATTAGCAATGTCTCCTTTTGCCAAAATGTCTTCTATAGCCCCGGTAGCATAGTCGGTAGCGACGCGGGCTGTCAATCCAGGGGTTGTGAGTTCGAATCCCGGCTCGGCCAACTTTCTTTCCGAGGATTGATAAAAGTCAATGCGACATGCGTCATTCGTCTTCCACCAATGGGCTAAGTCTATGTAGAAAAACAGCCAGTTGCTTGGGAAGATTGTTGTGTGGAGTACTGGTGTGAGAAAACCAAGAAATGCATGAGTAGGTGAACTGGCCGCCGTGATATAACTGAGAAATTGTTAAAAACCCATTCAATCAATCAATCAATCAAATAATTACCAATATGTTTTGAATGTTTTGGACATATTTGTAATGGAGTTGTTCTAGAAATTTGCACCTTGACTTAGTCCTTTTTCACATGATATTATCTGAAGCAGATGACTTTGCAAAAATGTGCATAATCTCTAAAAATGATAGTATCAGTATTGAATCGTTTTATCATTTAATTATATTGGTTATCTAATCTGCAGATGCATTTGGTTCAGTTTGCAGCAGATGTCTTACGAGAATATTGTAGCAAAAAGAGAAATTACTCATATTCAATGTATATATATACTTTCATTTTTTTAAATTTTTCATTTTTTTACCTACATGTTTTAAAGTCTTTAGGTTGATATATTTTGTAAGTGGAAAATGGTTATTGAGGCTTATTTGCCGCCGTGATATAACTGAGTAATTGTTAAAAACGGCGTTAAACCCCAATCAATCAATCTATATGAGTAATCCGTATGTTAATATTCCAGCATATTTATACATCTACATGATAGGAATGACAATATTGATAAAAAGCTACCTCTGGGTCAATCACAATCCATTCTAAATTTGTGCGTATTCTAAATTTACCCCCCCCCCCCCCCCCCCCCCCCCACACACACACACACACAAATACACACACACACACGCACACACACGACCCCGGCTCCAAACAAATCTACTTTATCTGAATATTAAACTATTTCTGATAGGCTGAACCATTCTGTTAAGCAGATCAGAACAGAAATTATGTTGCGGATACATGTCCTAGTGTAGAATTACATATAGGCGGATAATGGCGGTCACGGTTCCTTACTATTGGAATATACCACAAGGATTCTTTTCGCTCAACGCGACTCATGTTTACCACCCTTTTCCACATGCATCTGCAGTAGACGACTCGGGAAAACATTGTGGCAAAAGGAGCAATTGCTCGTAATTTCTCCTTTTGTCACAATATTTTCAAAAGTCGTCTTCTGCAGATGCATCAAAGTATATATGCGGGAAACGATTAAGAAGGAAGATGCATGAACAAAACCTATAATTTTAAGCACTTGTATAGGCTTGCTTTATTGCATTTTTTGTCCCTGGGCAAATATTTGCTATTTCATCCTTAACTGCTGATCTTGATTGTGCATGGACTACTGTTGTATTTTGTTTTTTTTAGCTTCAGCATATATATATATCTAAAAAGCCATTTCTACCCGATGCTACTTCTACTTCTACTTACTCAATAGTAAGATAGACAGAAATACAAACATAATTCATATATGTTTGACTTCTTTTCCGTTTACTTGTACCAATATTTCAAATCAAAATGATTTGAATGGTGTTTTACGCCAGTTTCAACAATATTTAAATTATATCAGTATGTTTCTTGTGTAATATGCTATACTTCGTGTGTTGTTAATCATCTAGACACCATTGCGTCAGTCGTTATGCTATCTCGCAACACTGGCCAAGGAGGGAAGCCATTACCAGGGGCGTAGCTCCCTTTAGGCACTGTAGGCACGTGCATACACATTTTTTCTCAAAATGCCCCAAAATGCAGCTGCGGCGATACACATCTGCGTAATGTATCGACCAGATAGGCCTACGCTGTCCGCGCAGACTGATCAGGCCGACACATTCCGTCTAAGGGGGGATAGATAGAGTAGTGATTCCTGATACAGAAAATCCACCGGAGGCGAAAAATGTATAACCGGGTACGCCTGTGTGGCATGCTTACGGCGTCAGTCGTACTGCTATCTCCGCAACACTGGCCAAGAAGGGAAACCATTAATACAATTTTTAAAGTCTTTGGTACGACCCGACCTGGTATCGATCCTTAGACTCCCACTCCCAAGGCAGATGCTTTCATCCGGTACCACAAAGACGGTCTCAAAACAGAAGTATATGTTGAACCTGCAAGTGGCAAAAACGTTTGAAGAACTTTTTTTAGGACTCAGGTCTGTACATCAACAACTAGACAGGCCAGCTTAATAGCACCATTTGTAATAGAAAAAATAATAAACAGTTATAATAAATAACCTTTCCTCATAGATCACCTTCATTTTCATCACAAAACAGCTTTCTCGTCAAATACTTAGTCATTCCATACAAAACCAGTTGTAAACTACCAGTCCATATTAACCACACATATACCATTACAACAGGCAATTAGTCGTCACATATTTGTTATCCAGACATCATTGCAACTTGAACCAATGAGGCATGTTAAATTTAACAACAAACATGTTAATGCATGCAATAACTTTTAAACAGCAACATTTACTTATCAATAACTAAACCCTCTTACATGTATGGAGAGGTATTATCTTAATACAAAGCTTGGGGTTAACAGGGACACAAACAAAACATCACAGACACTGGGTGGTCAGTTTGCTGACAGGGGTAATGATGAACCCATGCCAGCCCGTAGTAGGATGTATGGTATCTCAAATGTTCATCTGTTCTTGATTTTACCTATAAAACGGATCTTTATCTGTTCTTGCTTGATCTTTGCCTTTAATTCCAATTTGCATGTGTTTCTTTAAACCTAAATTGCCTGCTGTAATAACTAAACCCCTATTACATGTAAGGAGAGGTAATATCTTAATACAACATGTTGGGTAAACAGGGACACAAACAAAACATCACAGACCCTGGGTGATCAGTTTGCTGACAGGAGTAATAATGTACTTGACTTTACCTATTAAACTGATCTGTAGCTGTTCCTGCTTGATCTTCACCTGTTAAAGGGTTTCTTTAATTCATGTTCTAATAAAAACATACAAGCATAAACTACATCCCAGCATTTTATCTGAAATCCAGGGCATTAATTCTCCAGTCAAATAAAGGACTACATCTGCAGTGCTACTACTTATTAAAGAATGAAGGACACACAATGAACAGTTGTCTGGCCATCCTGATATAACTGAAAAACTTGAAAAAAGTAGTAAAACCACTTATCAATATGACAGAATGAGGTTTTGTATTTCTTCTACACCAATGCTGTGGTCCACATACAAGGGGAAGTATTCACATGTTGCATTGACAGCAGCCTGTCTCAGGAGCTTTTAGGCTGTTCAAACCATTACATCTAGTGTTCTTGCTTTTAACCCAAATATTGTGTGAGTTCTCTGATAACCCGCATGGAAGTCTGTTGTAAGGGATGGAATTGGAATAACAATATTACCTCTATATAACTTCATCTGTTCTTTACCTTTATCCTTGTGGTTTAACCTACATGTACCTTTTTTCTTGTTTAGCTGTATTTGATCTTCATCCTTTATATCTTCTCTGTGTCACTTTCCTGTATTAAACCCTATTTAAACCTGTTATCAAGGACAGTTTTATTTGGGAAAATGTTGCAGTACTGATGCAAAAGAATCGGGAAACACTAGGTTAGGTGAACTTGCTTCCATGATACATCTGAGTAATGTTGAAATTTGTGTAAGACAACAAAACTCGAGAAGAATGCTGTGTATAGTACTGGTGTGAGAGAACTGGTAAAGTGAACTTTCTGCCATGATGTATCCGAGTAATGTTGAAACTTGTGTTTACCTCAAACTGATCAATGTAAGACAACATAACCCGAGAAGAATGCTGTGTAAAGTACTTATGTGAGAGAGCGGGTACACACATGGTAAGAGACAGGCTGCCATGATATATCTGAAATAATGTGGAAAACAGCGTCAAACTTCAAATGATCAATGGTAGGCAACTTAACCAGGGAAAGAAATGTGTGTCGAGTACAGGTGCGAGACATTCAGGAAACATGGTATGGTAACCTTGCTGACATGACATACTTGAAATAATGTTGAAAACAGCGTTAAACTCCAATTGATCAATGCTGGACAACTTTGCCAGGGAAAAATGTTGTGTGGAGTACTGGTGTGAGAGAGTTAGTAAACATAGTAAGATGAGCTTGCTGGCATGATATATTTGAAATGTTTAAAATGGTGTTTTACTCCAATCAATCACTGTTACACAATGCAAATGGTAATCGGATTTGGAGTGGAAAGGGAAATTAGGAACAAGATCTAACGTCTTCAGATCCTTCTGTTCTTTTCTTGATCTTTGTTATTTCAACTACCTTTGATGTATTGTATCTTTTCTGTATATCTGTACTTGTTCTTTGCATTCGTATTTGATATGTATGTGTATCTTTAACCTAGAAATACATGTTCTAATGAAAACATGTAAAAACAAAATTCAACATTAAGGAGTGTAATGTATCAAAATATAGCCAAACTTGTGTTAGAGTCACCTATGTTAAGCAGCTACTTGGGGATTAACAAAACAACACTTTCTTCTTTATTTGACTTGTATTGACCCTTGTCCACAACGGTTGCGGAAGGTCGCGGGTATGATCCCTGGCCGGGTCATACCAAAGACTTTAAAAATGGCAGTCTTCTTTGGCGCTCAGGGTTTCGAGGTAAGCATTACAACTGACTAGTTGGTGTCAGGATAAATGAACCAGTAGAACTTCTAACTTACCTAGTGATATAACTGAACAACTGTTGATAGTGGAGTTAAACACCAAACAATCAACCTTTCCCTCAAACAACAAAACTGCAGCAGTAGATTTTTAATATTGTTTTTTAAATTGGGCCAAACTGTCCTAAAATAAAATGTTCAACAGCCCCGTTTTTGGTGGCCATGTTTTGTTTTTATACCAATCGATACCGACAGAAGGTATCTGAAAGAACATTTCACCATCATTATTTGAAAATCAGCAACTAGTTTCGAAGAAGATTTTTAAGTATTATAGTATTGTAATGGCAACCATAATTCTGAAATGATCCAAAAGCTTTTAAGGAATTTAACACTTTCCCTCATACATACATTTTCTGACACCTCCGCAGCAGACAACTTTCGAAAACATTGTCATTTCAACACTTTCACCAGAAAACAGTAGACCTTTTGCATGAAAGTACTACACATGATCACGTGCTTGGATATGAATCACGCACACTAAAGTGACTACATCAAACTAAACACAGGGAACTCACTACCCTTCCTCGTAACGCGTTTGGAAAGAAAACATTGAGACTTTATGCATGATAGTCAATATACATGGTTATGTGATTTGATATGAGAACACACATTAAAGTGACAACATCAAACTAAACACATTATAACTTCAGTCAGTATTCATTAATGGTCTTCTTCCGAATACTTGGGTAGACAGTAGAAAAATACTGTTCTGTAAAACTTTACTTAAATCCTAATTTAGATGTATATTTTTTGCCAAGTGTAAAAGGTACCGTGTTTTATAAATCTAAAGACAAAAATTGCGGCCTCTAGAGTGTTTACAAGATTTTCCTTTAATTTGGCCTAGTGACCTCATTTTTGACCCGGCGTCACTCATATTCGAACTTGGCCTACATATTAGCAGGACAAATATTCTAATAAAGGTTCAACATGCTCAAGTTAAAAATGCGGCCTCCAGAGCGTTAACAAGATTATCCTTCAATCGACCTAGTGACTTAGTTTTTGACTCGACATGACCCATATTCAAACTTAGCCTACATGTCATCAAAACAAATATTCAGACACAATTTCAATATTTTCTTTTTAAAACATGCAGCCTCCAGAGTGTTAACAAGATTTTCCATAAATTGACCAAGTGACTTAGTATTCAAACGTGACCTACATATCATTAAGATAAATATTCTTACGAGGTCTCCATATTTTCAAGTTAAAAATGCAGCCTCCAGAGTGTTAACAAGATGTTCCTTCAATTTGACCAAGTGACCTAGTTTCTGACCCAACATAACTTATATTTGAACTTGGCCTAGATATCATTTAGACAATAATTGCGACCTCTATAGTGTTAACAAGATTCTACTTCAATTTAGCCTAGTGACCTACTTGTTGACCCGACATATTCGTACTTGGCCTACATATCATAAAGACAAACATTCTTACAAAATTTCAATATTTTCAATTTAAAAATGCAGCCTCCAGAGTGTTAACAAGATTTTCCTTAAATTTGACCAAGCGATCTAGTTTTTACACCAATATGACCCATATCCCACCTACCTTGACCTATATATCATTTAGACAAACATTCTGACAAAATATCAAGCTGCCGAACCAAATGTTGACCTACTTTTTGACCCGACATAACCCATATTCGAACTTGGCCTACATATTATCAAGACAATCAATCTGATAAAGTTTCAACATGCTCAAGTTAAAAATGCAGCCTCCAAAGTGTTAACAAGATTTTCCTTCAATTTGACCTAGTGACCTAGTTTTTCACCTCATATGACCCATATTCGAACTAGTCCAAATGATAAACTTTCATGAATATCGGATGCACAATGTAGCCTATAGTGTGTTAACAAGGCAATAGTTGACGACGCACGACGGACGACGAACAACATGTGATAAAAATAGCTCACCTTGAGCACTTCGTGCATAGGTGAGCAAAAGAGCAAATAGCAAGTACATCCAAATGCTTAGTTTGATACAGAACATCGTTTTTAATTACAACATGAGTAATATCGGATACTGACAACAATGTTTCTTTTAATGAACTTGCAGTTATGAAGGGAGAAATCAACATTTATTTTCTATGGTAGCATACTTCTGCCACTACATAAACAATTAATTATCTCGTTATATAACTAGTTAGTCACTTAATTATCATGATAAATATCTGATTTACGCGGTAATTGTTTATGTTAACAGATACTTATGTCAACACAAAAAAGTCTATGTTACTGCCCACTACTACAAAATACCATTTTAGATATCTATTAAGTGGTTAACGTGTTATGTAACTAGTTAGTCACATAAGTATCGTGATATTTATGTGTTTAACTAGTTAGTCAGATAAGTATTGTGATAATCATGTGTTTAACTAGTTAGTCAGATAAGTATCGTGACAATCATGTGGCTAACTATTTATGTAACTAGTTAGTCAGATAAGTATCGTAATAAAAGATAGTTTTCGTTTTTAGCTCTCCTGAGGGAAGAAATGCAGGATAAGCTATTGTGATCACTCAATGACAGTCGTCGTCTTCTGTCTGTTTTCCTATAAACAACTTCTCCTCCTAAACCGATGAACAAAAATGCAAAATAAGAAGGTGGTCCTCTTTCAAAGTTGGTTAAATAATTGAATTCAATGGAGAGAACTGTGGTTACTGTGGCATCAGAAAGAGAGAAAAGTGTCAACACTTTAAAACTCTTCTTGTCCAAACCTCTGGTTGGAATTAAATTATTTGAACAAATGTTGATGAGGTCCACCTATGGAACTTTCTCAAAAGTCTTCCGCTACAGATATGTCAAAATGCGTCTGCAAGCGGGAACGTGTTAATCGTCGTTCGCTTGAAACACACAAAGGTTCACTTTGACTTGGAGCGTCAAATTTACTGCCTCCTCGTAGATGCAACAGACGGTATAGTCAAAGAGTGCCTGTCCCATCAATAACGCCTTACAATAGCGGGCCGGTAATGAACGTTCGAGAATGTTTACTATTACACACGTGTTGCCATTGGTCGATTTTTCAACTTGTATTTAAATGACTGGATAGGACAGCCGTTTGTCAGAGAACTACGGGCGTTGAAAAGGAGAACCACAAATGTGAGTAAACCGGTGTTATTACATGTTTTTTTGTAGCGGATTATTACGAAATAACCGTGAATTATACTAATATGTTCATAAGTATATAAAAGTGTGTATGTCGTCTTAGTTTAAACTTATTTGTTTTATGCGAAACAAGTTTTTACCAGCTTATATTAATGACTGCTTACTAGAAACTTAACCAGTTCTCGTGCCGTTTGTGTAAAATATTCCCAAAAACCCTTGCAGATGGCAAAACCAAAACTTGATTATATCTCTTGTTTCGAGATAATCTGGGGACACCGTGATTTATGTGCACAGCGTAGTGGCCTGTGAAATACTGTTTAGTACGGCATCTAACGTTCAAACTAGGTCGAAATTGCAAACGAACACAGACACACTACACTTTTCAGTTTTTTGCTTTTTTAAAAGGTTGAAGATACGATATTTCAAGCAGAGACATATACATACTAATACATGTTGATATGTCTCTCTGTTTACCCATTACTTCACATAGTATTTCAAATGTTTTCTACTTTACAATCAACGTATGAACAAGGTGAAAACTCTGGATAACTGGAAGTAACTTTTTGACAAAGAGTTGAAAATATTGCAATTAAAGGTGAAATTGATCGTTTTGAACAATTTCACCTTTTATTGCAATGTTTTCAAAAGTCGTCGGCAACAGCAGACGTCAAATAGCGTCAGTGTGAAGTAATGTTTTAAAGATAATATTAATGAGGACATATAGTTTATCGATCAATAGCTATATACATCGATGTGTTTTGACGTATTGCGCCTGCTGTTTCTTACCATCGTAATTTATTTGAATATAATAATGAAGTTGTATTATAGTTATGCGGACATCATCAAGTTGTGGCAAACAATTTCCGACTTCGTTTAATATGAAAAAGTGTGGAACAATAACAAGATCTATAGAAAGTGAGAGTGGGGTCTTAATAAAATTCCATTTTTGGCATTATTTAAAGACATGTTGGCATAAAACTAATAACGTTCAGCTTTGTGTCAGTTAGTGCATTTAGGTGTATAACATACAGCGGACGATGAGGACTCTCTTTAGACTGTACTGATGTGTCAGTTTGTACCTTTATGTGTATAACATACAGCGGACGATGAGGGCTCTCGTTAGACTGTACTGATGTGTCAGTTTGTGCCTTTATGTGTATAACATACAGCGGACGATGAGGGCTCTCGTTAGACTGTACTAAAGCACAGTCTGGTATGAGTCTTCTCTGTACGCAAAATAGCATTAATATAAAAATGGATCTTTCATAACATTCTTTGTACATTCTGTTTCAGAAATGGTTTATGGTTGACTGTCACAGAATACAGCAAACCTGAGCAGACTAAAATAACACAACCTGTGTATTCTCTTTGGCAAATTCAATTATCAAACTTAATGATGTATTTTCTATAATTGTTGCTATGATAGTGATAACAATCCGTTGCTATTAAACTTCTAGGAAACGTTCTGTCGAGAGAAATCGATCTTTTCATCTTGACGTCAATTGTACATGTAGAAAGAAAGCCTGAAAATACAAACGCTATAAAATCCGTTTCGGAATTTATTTCGAGGACAAACAGACGGACAACGAGGAATTCGCATAAATTTTGGTTTATGACACATCACCGTATTTATATGTACTTCGTTTTCCTTCCCTCAAGCTTTTCGAAACAGACGTAAACTCTATCGCTAAGTTATATTGCATGTATTGAGAATCATTACAACTTTGTGTTCATTAAACGAATCGACAAGTCTCTTGCCTTAGGTAAGTTCGCACTTTTCACATTAATCAGTTTATTTTCCGACCTCCTCTGTGTGACGTTTATTTAATTCCAATGTGACCACTGTCTATTTAATTACATTATTTGTCTATGCTTTAAACATGCTATAAAAACCTTTATCCGAAGGCTTCACACATCTTGATGTTATGTTTCTTTTTCTTTTTAAATCTAAATAAGCCCTTGAATTTTGAATTAAGTATAATATTGAGTGTTTATTCAATACACAATGTAAATACATGTACATGCATATGTTTTTATTTATTCTTAAAAAGACATAATTTTCAAGAATATGTTTAGATCATTAGATTAGACTTAGCCCAGTTACTAGGACCTAAGAAGTTGTAAGCGTAAACATTGTGAAAAACTAATATACTACTTAGTATAGATACATTTAGAAGTGCATATAGATATGAATACTTTAAGGTAAATCAATAAAATAGAAGTAAATGTAGCCATGTATTGATAGTCTACCAGATAAAGAATTGGTAAATGTCCGTAAACATCACTAACGATATTATGACGATAGCATGAAATCCAAAATATAATAATTTGGTTCATCAATAAAAAGGCAGGCAAGATGAAAAGCATATTTATATTTTAACATCAATCGTAGTCTTTGGAAACATATATTTCGGAAATATAATTTAAGACACTAATTGGACAATCAAAAACCCAGATTTATATTTGTACAAATTATTTGTTCTTTACAAGAACCAACCAATAGCGATTGCCGAAAAGTGCAGATACACAAATTATTTGCACAGTTTGACATAGCTTAAAACACTTTTGGATAGTGCCACAGAAAAAAAGATATTAAAATGTTTTACCCGAATTGACTAATGTGGTAAAGTTGGCAAATCTATTTCTACACTTGTCATAACTGAGAAATATTCGGGTAAAAGAGGCAAACTTTCCTAACATACCATATTAAATAATAAATAACACAAATTGTAATCTGTTCCAAATACAGCAAATCTGCAGCATAAACTTTGAAAATAGCATATTTTACATGTATTTGTGAAAGGGCTATCAAGGCGAATTTGACGTTTAGGTTGTCTTATGCGGACCACAGCTATGATGGTCATGATATCGATAGTGATGTTCTTTGTTTTCTGTCCTGTTCTTTTCTGTCTTGTCCTGTCCTGTACTGTTCTGTGCTGTCCTGTACTGTTCTGTGTTGTCCATGTTGTGTATTTGTGTTGTTTGACAAGTGTTACGTGCATTTGACCTCCATCAAGAAAAATGTTGTATTTTTTTAATGAAATAATTGATTGTTTTTTTCTTTCAAAGAATCGATATATCTTTCAAATACTTTTTAATTAACTTTTTAGTCTAAGGTACAGAATCGATTTAAATATGCTCACATTTCTATCTGCATCAAACATATTGCAGTTTGTGTTCATACCGTTGTTGATGCTAACAATGCTGACGTCACAGTTGTTGCGTCATCAACATTGGATGGTCTACAACCGGATGAAATCCTGTACCTTGGCAACGGTTGGCAGCCTGCAGGCGATTCGCCTGACAACGCCCACAACATCACTGTAACCCTAGACACTGACGATAACCTTGCCGAATTCACTAAAGTAACATTCAACGTACAAGGTATCGACGAAGTTACGATAACAGTTTTGGACAACGGTTTACCAGCTGAGGCTGTGAGTATTTTGTCAGACTATGGGTCCTAGTTCGAAACCAAAATAATTGAGCCGCGGCATATGATTTAGAGTCGTAATGAACCCCCAGTTTGGTATCATTTATAGTAGCATTGGGTCTTAACAAGCTGTCTCACTAAACATCGGTATCGTTTTCCTTTAAGCTATCGAACTATTCCAAAAATGATTTACACGAGACATGGAGTCTCCCCTTTTGTTAGCATGGGAGACATGGAGTCTCCCCTTTTGTTAGCATGGGAGAGTCTACTTTAGGGAACTCGGCACTGTAAATGTTTAAAGAGAAGATAGGGTTGAGTTTAATACCGTTTTCTGTATAAGGTATTTTGGGTACGTAAAACGTAGATCTATAGACGTAGGTTATAATCGATCATAATATTTCGTGTATGTCGAATGACGTGGCTATATTTGAGTGTGAAGTCGCTTTCAACAGTATTTCGGTTTTACCAAGGCGATCAGTTCCCATTACATGTGTTTCCTAAACGTTTCCCGCCAGTAATCCATCAAACATTCTTCCAAGACAACTTGTTGCTTCCATTTAAAAAATTACTTCTTTTAGCCAACTGGCGGAAGATACTAATCACAATGGCTTATGTCTTTCATCAAAAAAAATGAATGGCCGAGTCGAGATTCTAACTCACGACTACCAGATAGTATATCATTGCCGTTACGGATAAGGCTCTCGAGGTTCGACTCTTTCTCTCATAGTTCAGTCCAACTGTTTTAAGAGACAACACAAGGTAAGTGTTGAAAGTTGTCTCTTAATATAGGTGGTCTCTTATTGATGTATATGTACAAATGTATGTTTCAATATGTTGTGTCTGATGCATACTTTGAACGAAAAGATATAACTTCTATTGTATATCCTTTTATCTCTGGGAGAGTCAATATCCAATTACAAAAATATCATATGACACTATTAGTTTGTTTTACAGTCTTGCGCTCAAGTCTTTGCTACAACGCGGAAACCAAACTATGAAAATTACTCCACGTCAGCGGTTTGGCGTTATAACGTTAGTCACTTTGGCGCCAACAACAGGCAAATGTCATGTACATTTTTTAGAAATACGCCTCATAAATCACTTTATGTGATAAATAGAATATCTCAGTCATGTTTATTTATTATCACTTTTAATAAATTCGCCAAGGCTCGCGGCATATCATCTTAGTAAACTTCTTTATTAAATGTGATAATAAATAAACACTCGTGAAATATGCTTTGTTATCTACAACCTTCCACGAATTTCTTTTTTCTTTCAGCCTTCTACAGTTATACCTGCTGAAGATGGCACAGTCACCGCTTATCTCCCAAGCACTGAAGGAAACGCGGTTCTTCTACAACTGAAAGAGGACGACAATCCTCTAACAGACCCTGAAGCCGGATCATTGAAAGTGGAAGCTTGTTATCATCCTTATGGTATATTTATTTATACATGTAGTCGTACATTGTTCAATGTGGTGAAGTGCATATGCAGTTTTACACGAGTCTTCACTAAACACAGATAGCATAAAGATCTTAATCGCTTGTCCCGACTCATTTATAAAATAGTTGAAATATCTTAAAGAATTTATGACTGAACTGCACTCCGGGTAAATCGACCCCTATGTATAGCAAGTATGCATACAGTCACATTTCTGTTAGCGGTCACCTCTGTTAATCAGCTAATTTGAAATAAGCAGCCACTTACAGATAAACCAAAACTGCAGTTTCTTCTTTATTTGCCACTTACAGATTAACCGAAACTGCAGTTTCTTCTTTATTTGACTGATATTAAGCAGCCACTTGTGTTCAGCAACCAAATTTTGATTCTCCCCTGGGTGGGTTCTTAAGACAAGTTTTTTAGTTTTTATGTGTTCGTTCCAGTGTCCACCATATCTACTGTATCTGTCGTTCTGACTACGGGAATATCCGGCGTGACCACCTCTGTTGTTACAACCACTGCAGGTAAAACTCGACAATATTGACCTGACAATGACCTTTGAGCAAAACTGTATACAAACCACAGACGTCCGAGCTTTCGTTTGAGAAAAAATGGAAAAAGAACACACAATATCTCGTTAAGATACTACAAATAGTCTCTCTATATTGTCCTTATGCTGTAATAATACTGACTGTAGTGTTATCGAATGAGAAATTCGGGTAATCCCACACAGGACCGTGTTTCTATAAATAACCTCTGTATATGGTATTATATAAAATGATTATTATTATACTATATGGTTATAGCAAATGGAAAATATAGAGAAACTATTTGTAGTATATTAACGAGGTACTTTATGTGTGTTTTCACCATTAAATAATCTCAAATGAAAACTCGGACGCCTGTGATATAAACATGAAATAAGCGACGCTCGCTGACACTGGCGCGAATTTCGGCCTCCCACTGCACCGCATTACTTCACGCACTCTTCATGTAAAAGGATTGAAAGTTATGCATTGGCATACCGATCTTTATTTTGAAAATATGTCAAGAACGAACACGTACTTTTTCAATTAGCGCGCATCCCTATACAAACACTCCAACGAGTACTCAATTATTAGTATGCATTTTTCAAGAATCCGTCGTGGCCGAGTGGTCAATGAGACCAGGGACGTAGATAAGACGATTCTTTTGAGTACATGTGTCATACAGTTTGTTTGGATTATATATATTTTGGGAAAAAGATTACACCTACTTACCTCTGATTTGTTTTTATATATACATTTACATCAGCCAAACAGTGTGTGACTAGACTGCAGTTCTTAACTTTTGACATATTTTTAACCCTTTCCCAAATACGACTAATCTGCACTGACGACTTGTTTTTATATTCAGTCAAAAACATGGAATTATGTATCAATGAAAGAACTATTATCAGAAAAAAATGGAAACATTGTGGCAAAACCAGAACTCGCTAATCATGCGTAATTTCTCCTTTCGCCACAATGTTTTCAAATGTCGTCTGCTGCAGAGGCATCCGAAAGTCTGTGTGTCGAACAGTTTAAACGTAGTTATACAACGAACACTCTTGAAAAGTGTTTGTATGCATATAATCGCCTGATTTATAACTGTTTGTAAATCTAATAATGCCCGGCCGGGTAGCTCAATTGGTAGCGTATCTGACTCGTGATCTGGAGGTCACGGGTTCGATACCCGGTTGCGGCGACATACTTTCGGGCGATGTTTTCCATTGCCTCTCACCTCTGATCTATGTGAGAAAGTAGTCAGTGGCTTCGAAAGAATGTTGTGTAAGTACTGGTGTGGGAAAGCCAGGAAAACATGGGTAGGTGCACTGACCGCCGTGATATGACCAAAAGCTGTTGAAAGCGGCGTTAAACTCCAAACAAACAAGCAAAATCTAATAATATCAGGGCATGAATTCACCAACTATTCTAAATTCATCCTTTATTCGTAATCTAATAGCATCATTTGATATTTGCTAAACAACATGGTTTAGCCTAATTAGAAACGGTATATCTTAATGATTTTAGTAATATTAATAGAATGATATTCCTTCCCCACATACTGTTAATCAGCAGTAGACGGTTTTGAAAGTATCTTGGCAAAATCTATAGAATGTCCTTTAAAATGGATCTATATACGTATTGAATAGAGTTGAAAATATTTGGGCAAAAGGAAAACGAAATGCTCATTATGAGAAAGTTCTCCTTTTGCCACAATGTTTTAAAACACCATCTGCTATAGAGGCTTCAAAAGGTGTCTGTATGTTGGAAAGGGTTAAGAATGATTCGGTGACAATAGACTATATTTTTAACCGCTATGCATCACTGGTATTTTTAAGCAGGAGTGTCTTCGACGTCAGCCCAGCCCGGTTGGTCCGAATGGTCCCCGTGGAGTGACTGCAGCGCCACCTGTGGTTTAGCTATCAAATCCAGGAACCGAGAATGCGAATCCGGATCACAGTATATTGGACAGTATCCGTGTCCGGGTCCAGACAGTGAGGAAGAATCATGTCAACTAGAAAATTGTCCAAGTAATAGTTATTTTTTACGATTCGGTTTATTCTTTCGCGATCGGATAATTTGACAGGGACTTGGTTTTGATCTCTGTATTTTCATTAGGCGGAATGCACTATGAAAACACAGAAAGTAGTACCTCTGTAATTTCTGACCAAAATAGCATTATGTTGCATTGATCAATACAATATAATTGTTAATAATTGATAAATGATAGTTTTACGTGTGTCTGTGTCACCAGGAATCGTGGCCATGTTTGTGTTCACGACGAATACGAATAGTTCTGGATCTTCTAGCTTATCATAAAATGATTCTGTTAAATCAATGATTTTACTTACTAATGGTATTTTATGTGGATATGAATGAAAGAATGGTTAACTTATAACTTGATCAAACCACTGTTTGAAACAGCTAGTTTTTCCGGGTTATTAGGATATTAACCCACTGTTATTTCTCATAATCAACTGTAATATGTATTCAAATCTCATTAAAATCAGACCAAAATATACTTGGCTGTGTATATTGGATCTGACGAAATCGCATAAAAGGTTGTCGTTAATTGACCCTATACATTTTAATATTTCTGAGCAGGTTCTTGTGTTTCTGTCAAATGAAATAGCACGATACAACCACCGCTACATCATTACCACTGCTTTACCTTGTTTATTTATATGGATTTTTTTACCTGTTGATACCTAACGATTGTGTAGGCAACAATTCGATTGGCTGGTGTAAAAAAAACAATCTGAGACGAACTGTAATATACAATCATCAGATATATCCGAGCGTTTACAAATGCAGCGAAGTTTAGATCTGGTTTTAACCAGATTGTAAATATTTTATAATGTATTCGTATTCCATGCTTATTTCCAGCAACTCCTGGTTGGACTGAATGGACAGAATGGTCAGAGTGTGATGTTTTGTGTGGAGAAGGAGAACAAACTAGATTAAGGTAACAGTATAGCATACTTGTACATTTATCCTGTTATTGGACAATCAAATTTAAGGTACATGTGACCAGTATATCCAGATCCAGTCCAACTGTCGCACCTGAGCAGTTTTATCTGTTTCTTAACCGCATGAAAAAGCACGAGATGCACGAGCATTACGAGTCAGGTAGAAACGACGATTGAATGGCGATCAGATAACGTTGACTAATTTATGTTTGTGGAATAAAAAAGGAAGACATTAACAAATCAAGAAAAAATAGTGGATTATTATCATTGTCAAGCATTCACCATTTGGGCCCGTCAATTGCGAATATGTATAAGTTGGCATTCCTCTAGAATGTAGATCCAGATAAGCCTGTCTGTCTGCACATCTGTCAGTTTTGTCAGAATATTTAGAAGTTAACAGAACCTTCGCAATGCTTGTGAATGCTATCTATACTGTTTAAGAAACAGATTTGTACCTTTTCCAAAGAATAACTTATTTTACAATTAACTAAGCCCATTACTTTATTTGTCTTTACTATATTGTACAAAAGTGCTGCTGGCAAAGGCGCCACAAATTGTCTATCCAGAAAAGGATTATATTTGTCTTTTATTTAACACACATAGAATGCGGCAACCCACCACCGCTGCCTTATCCAAACTTAATAGGCCTTTGCCACACACATCAAACCTAAACCAGACGACTTTGATAACATCCAGATATAAATATAGAAAAACTCCATTAACAAAAATACAACAGTTTGGCAAAAGGAGAAATTTACAAAAAAATATGTTTTCAAACGCCGTCTCTTGCATTAGAAAGCATCAAAACGTGGGAAATGGATACCATGTATTTTCCTTATTGCTCAAACTGCCTGCTTGCAAAAGCGCCACAAATTGTCTATCGGCCAATGGATTATGCTTTTGTCTTGTATCTAACACACAGAGAATGCAGCAGCCCACCACCACTTCCTGGTCAAAACGGTTGTATCGGATCCGCAGAAGAAGCCAAAGCCTGTTCAGAAGATCCGTGCCAGTGTTCCTTTGATATGACCGCTTTTAGAGACGAGTTTGGCTACGAACCCGGTATGGTAGTTGGTTACATGGAGAAAGACGGCGTTCCTGGAGCCACCAGCGACTCTGAGGCTGTAAGACTTGGGGATCAAGTTGGTGAAGATGCGGTTATTTTTGTCGATTGTAATGAATGGTGAGTTGATATAAAACTTCCGGTAATATCTAATTTGATTTTACATTGGAAGCTTCCCTGTTCACAGTCTTTGATGTTCTTGTCGAATTATAGTCTATGTTGTAGTTTTCGGGTTGTATTTTTAATGGCGCTTCTCTTCTTAAATCAAGTGGAGCTAAAAATACTTTAAACAATAGTTCATATTTAGTTGTTGCTAGTTTAATTCTGGCAAAAGTGATGGTCTTCAACCAATGGACTATGTCGAAAGGTAGTCAATTGTCTAAGGGGAAATGTTTTGTGAAGAATTGATACGCAAAGGCCAGGAAACACAAGGTTAGGTGAACTGTCTATCGTTAATTATCTGAAATTATGTTGTTAAAGATGCTGAACTCCAGAAAATAGATATTACATTACAGTCAAAGTTTTTTTAAAACTGTCCAAACGTCTTCTTTAACTATTAGAATCATAATTCTGTGTAATTCTTTGTAAACATACCCAGAAAGTCGAATTTTGTACATTTTCATGACTTTCAATTGACAGTTTTTCAACATTTACTGCCAAAATAGTTTTCAACTACTTATTACTTACTTTGTTGTCACAATAAGCAATATTTACAGAAGTATCAATATTTTAAAGTTTAGATCCCCATCTCGAGTTCAGCACACCGAATTTTTCTTGACGGTCACTTTATTATTTTGACACAAAAACCTAGAAGTTTAGCCCTGCTAGTTAAACGTGAATATAATTTAACCCTTTACCACATGCGACGAATTAGCAGCAGACATACTAGAATATATGCAGATAAGACGCTGGAAAAACCTCATAAATGAAAGGATCACTATCAAAAAGAGTTAAAAACATTTTCGTGGCAAAGGAAGAAATTTGCTTAATCTGAGCAATTTATTATTTTGCCACAATGTTTTCAAAAGGCAGGCCTTTTTCTATGCAATTAATCGCTATTCTGTTGTATTTGGGGGAAAGAAATCAGGTTTAACATGACAAAATTGGGAATTCTGCATGATTTTAAAAACTTTTGCCATTGGGAATGAGTCAGAATATTTGACCCGTGAGATGCCTAGAAAAAGGCATGTCATGCCTTTTCAAGTGGGAAACTAAACCCGAAAGACAATAACATCATGTGTCGCCATACGCGACTCATTCACGCTCGTTCTTCTTTTTCAGTACCTGTGAAACTGGAAGCTTTGCCTGTAACAAATCAGCGTGTGAGAGTAAGTACTTTGGATTTCACCCTTTCGCACATGCGACAATTCTGGAGCATACGACTTAGATTAAACATATTTGTAAATGTCTATAAACGAAAGTTGTACACACGAATATAATTTAAAACGTTGTGGCAACGGCAGAAATTGCTCATTATCATCAATTTTGCCTTTTGACACAATTCTTCAGAAAAACGCCTATATGTGAGAAAGGGTTAACCCTAATAAAAACTAAATAAATATAATCTGATAAAAGTGTAATTCCGTCCGAAAGATTGTTCTTTATCTTTATTGAGATTTGTATATTTACCTTCTTTTAGCAGTAATGTCATCTGGTCGATTGCTTATATTTGCAAATATATTTAGAACGGCTAATAGTGCGTGTCCAAGTTATAATCTTAAATCGTTTCTCACGTGTACCAACCTAACACACAATACAATTATAGGTAAGCTTTACCTTTTATATTACCAGGCCTACTTTAGTAAATGAGTACGTCAGGTATGCACCAACAATGGCGACTAAGTTGGTCACCACCCCTTAGATATCGCATATGTAGTAAATAAGTAAGTAATTATTTTAGTAGACCAATACGACTTGAAGTTTGGAAAAATTACCTAAATAATACAACAAATTACAATTGGAGTTTGAAAGTTTAAACAGGTTTTGTTTAACAAAGTGGTTGTCCTTATAGCCCTTTGCTTACTACGCCATGTCCAAAAGTGTGACGCCATTACTTGTGTATGCCTGACCCGATTATGTTATGGTTGGGCAGGTAACTCCAGACTACATGGTTCCTTCGTACATCCTTATTATCCTTCCAGCCCGTCAATTCAGTCAATCCAAGGGTTGTGAGTTCGAACCCCAGCTCGGCAATACTCTTTCCGACATTTGACTAAAGTCTTTGTGATACGCGTCATTCGTCGTCCACTAAGGGGCTATCGGTATATGTGCCAGTTGCTTGGAATTTTTGTTGTGTGGATAACTGGTTTGAGAAAGTCAGGAGACACATGAGTAGTTGAACTGGCCGTGGGTGTATGATTGAACACAAGTTGAACACGGCGTTAAACCCCATTCAATCTTATCATTCCAGACTGTACATACACACCTTGGACTGAATGGACAGGCTGTTCTGCCACGTGTAACGTGGGACAGAGGACCAGAGAGAGGACCGTTGTAGGACCCAACATACAGTTATGTACGGACGATCTTTACGAGGCGGAAGACTGTAACACAGACAGTTGTCCGAGTGAGTATGGGAGAATATAAGCATTCCCATGAGAAAACAAAATTTATGGACTCTGCAGGCTAATCCGGGCCGACACATTCCGTCTCACGGTGATAGAGGAATAGAGTAATAATTCTTGAAACAGAATATCCACAGGAGCCCTGGCTAGCTATGACCGGCATGCGTAGGCTGATCTTAGTCGATACATTACGCAGAGACCATAATGTTGATTGTTCTCGTTGAACGGCTCATATGCAAATTCGACAAATATTTCCCGCCAAATAGATATTTTTGCATAAAATATAAAAATGTCTATGTGAAATGGGAAATTCCGATTTCGATTAAACAAACCGATCTCATTGTACTATAAGAACAGTTTCCCCACATCTCATAGGAAAATAAAACAAATAGAACATCTGTACACAACAATGGTTACTTTTGGTACAGAGCGAAAACATATTGGAATATATGCCAACATTGTCCGCACTCAATTGCATGAACTAATGTATTACACCAAGGAAGGAACAACTTCTAAAGAATAACGACCGAGCCCCGGTAGCCCAGTCAATAGCGACGCGGGCTGTCAATCCAAGGATTGTGAGTTCGAACCTCAGCTCGGCCAACATCTATTTCGACGTTTGACAAAAGTCACTATGACAAGCGTCATTATTCTTCCACCAGTTGCTTGGAAAGTATGTTATGAGGAGTACTGGTGTGAGAAAGACAGGATAACATGTATAGGTGAACTGGCCGCTGTGATGTGACTGATTTCTTTTAAAACGGTCTAAAACCCTAATCAATAAATCGATCAATCGATTTCAAGAGTTACACCTCTCGAGAAAAAGCTAAAATTTCACTGCCTACGTGAGATACAGATCTGGAGAAGTTACACTGTATGTAATCGTCGCCGTTACGTGTTTCAGCCGTCCCAGAATGGAGTGCGTGGAGCGAATGGTCTAACTGTACCACTAACACACCTTGTGAGGCTGGTACCCGATCAAGAGCCCGTGAATGTGCACCTTCTGACTGTGGAACGGACAGTGTCGAGTACGAAACATGTATCGATCCCTGTGAAGAAGGTACGTTAATTCCGTTTGTATATACATATATATATATATATATATAATTTGAACTGTGAATCTTTACCTCCATGAATCTATCAATAAATCAATATAAATCGACCATTTTAAACTCCCAATATATACACGTGTTACTTTATTGCCAACACAATTGAACCGCGCCTAGCTATTGTGAGTCGCTTTCCCACATGTGACAAACATGAGGCAGACGACTTTGAAAACATATAGGCAAACATATATCACATCACTGTAAAGAAAAGTATAATAATTGACAAGAATTGAAAATATTGTGGCATGATGAGCAATTTCTCCCTGTTTACAATGTGTTCTAAAGTTGTCTGCTGCGAATGCGTCAAAATGCGTCTGCAGTTGGAAAACGGTTGAAGAAACTCCGTTTTGACATTGTTTTAAGATAAATATTTAACTTGTAGAACTACACTTCCAGTTTATGTCAGAAGACGCACTTAAATATACATGTACAGTTAAACCTGTGTTAACGACCATCTTTATATATAGAAATCCATGTATTTTACCATTTACTCATTTTCTGCAATTAAAGACCACCTGTGAACAAAGACCAGACTGGTCTCTTCCCAAGGGCGATCTTTACATAAAAGTTGTACCGTACATGTAAATAACATAAACACATGTGGACAGTGAAGACTCTGGTGAGACTGTGAATATACACGGTCTCACCTGAGTCTCCACTGTTTGCAGATACATTAAGGCCCCACATCGATCCTAATTGACACCGTATTAAACATCTCATTCCAGAGGAGGCAGAGTGTACCGATCTCCAAGTGTGGTCCGAATGCGCCAATACGTGCGACCAGACCTGTAAAGATTACAGACTCTCCGACTACTGTGTTGAGAGTGACTGCTTACCAGGGTGCTCATGCCCCGAGGGTTATGTCACCTCTATCGACGGTACGACGTGCATCATACAGGACACTTGTCCATGTTACACCGTTGAGGGTATTTCACTCTTCCAAGGACAAGAATACGTACCCGAAGATGAGCCGTGTAAAGTATGGTACGAATATATTTATCTCATCTGCTTTATAACTTTTTAACCATGTAATGTTTACAAACATTTACTTAAAATTTTACCAACAAGAAACCCCAACAACCGCCATCTTGTTTCATGTTTGAATGATAATTTCTTTCATCTTTATTGATAACGTTGTTGAGATATATTCTTTATTCAACTTCCGAATATCTAGAAGGACCTAACTGTCTCTTAATATACTTAAAGTATCATGTTTGTGATTTGTAGTAACCTTTTTAATAGAGATGTATATGTGCAATGGGCTAGGGTTTGACTCGATCTAGTGTGTAATGGGGAACTACTTTCAGTTTAATCATTCGCCATTTGTATGTCCCATAGAAACTGTCAGCAATTGTTATATTTTGAAGAATAATACTGACCTATTTAACTTTAACCTAACAACGACGGTGGTATATAGTAACGCTTAATTAACACAAATTTAATGTTTTTATTGTTTTTAATTTTGTCGTAGTCATATGGGCCCACCATGTTTGTTGCTACATGTATCGGTATTGTGGTTGTTGTGTTTATACATAGTATTGCGATGACGTCACTTTTTGATATTGTCACTCACAGCCAAGCATTACTGCTAACTTTTGATTTGTTTCAAGTATTTGACAGTAAAACATATTAATTGTTCATGGTGTAATTACATTAATATTTAGAGAAAGAAAAACAAATATTTGTATGAGATTTGAAGAAATACCTGGGAATATTAAATGTATTTTCAATATTTCTTGCTTCATGATATTGAACTATATATCTTATTAAAATAACGTTTTATGGCAATTTGTACCAGTTTTTATTCCATTTATTAAATAGTGTCAAACGGCTTTTTTTAATGTCAAGTATTAAATGACGGCCCACAATTAAATACCACCAAGGTATGTTGACAAGTCAAGAAGAATATCATTAAATAAAGCTGGATAACGTTTTGACAATCTACCTCATTAATATTTATATCTATGAAGAAAACTATACATTTCTTCCTTTCTGTTTAACAGCACGTGTTCTGCCAACCATACATTGGAATGTACTGTTGATCTAGAATGTAAGTCAATTTTATCTCATTAAATTGTCAAGTCTTCCCCTTTGCATCTTCGACTACAGCTATACGAGCATTTCCAATATATTTCATTTGGACGGGGTCTTCTTTCAAAACCAACCTTAGAGCTGTCTTGGCAAGTGTAGAAAATATCAATTTCAACAATCTAGATACTTGAACGTTCACATGTGTTTTGTAATAAACTATTAAATATTTACATTGTACAGTCACAACATTTCACAGACTTTTAAGAACAGTGGAGACTACAACTGTCGAGACAACAAACGTAGTTTGTTCTTATACAGACAAAGACTACACCTGCTAGAAAAAAGTGAAGAAACATCGTGGAGAAATTTATCCTGATGTGCAATTCAGCCTTTTCCTACAATGTTTGCAAAAGTTTTCTGTTTTTGAGGTGTCAAATACAGTCTGAATAAGATAACATGTTAATATAACTAAATCTGGTAACCTTCTGAATATAGAGTCATAGCCGTGCTAAAGACCACATTTGTGTCGCAATTCCCTGTCTAAAGCACCCACACTTTTTACTTCTCAATTACTCTTAAAAGGTCTGTTAACAGAAGACCAGAAAGTTCTCACACCCCATGGGTGGTCTTTAAACACAGATTGGACTGTACTAAGAACGTGGTTAATTGGCATGCACTACTGCAATTGGTTGACATTTTGCAGGTTGTGACTGGGGTGAATGGACCGATTGGGGAGAGTGTTCCGTTTCATGTGGAGATGGATCGAGAAACAGATATAGGTATAAATTGAGCGACGTCAGACAATTTCAGATCTTGTTGTTTTTAATAGTGTACAGTGAAGGTCCGGATGAGTCTCTGGATATGCATGTTTGCACTTATCAGACGATTGATCTTTTAAAGATATCTTACGAATGGTGTAAATAATAACGTGGTTTATCTTTTTAAAAAACTTAAGAATGTTAAAAAATTGTGTTAGGTAACTTATGTTTCATGTTTTAAAGACCCTATAGGAATTGTGTCAAATTGTAACGTGTTTATCATTTAAAAAACCCTTAGGAATGGTGTTTGTTTGTTTTTTAAAGTGTTTTATCTTTTAAAGAACCCTTAAAAATGGCGTAAAATTGCCCTTACGAATGGTGTAAAATTGTAACGTCTTTTATCTGTTTAAAGAACTGAAGGATCTTATAAAATTGTGATATGTTTTATTGTTTAAAAGAACCCATAGGAAATGTATAAAATTGTAACGTGTTTTATCATTTAAAAACCCCTTAAAAATGGCATAAAATTGCCCTTACGAATGGTTTAAAATGTTAACGAGTTTTATCTTTTTAAAGAACTGAACAATCTTATAAAATTGTGATATGTTTTTTGTTTAAAAGAACCCTTAGGAATAGTGTAAAATTGTAACGTGTTTTATCATTTATAAAACCCTTAAATTCGGTGCAAAATTATAACTTGTATTATCTTTTGAAGAACACTTAAAATGGTGTAAAACTTCAACGCGTTTTATCTTTTAAACAACCCTTAAAAATGGTGTTAAATTATAACTTGTGATATCTTTTAAAGATCTGTTAAAAATTGTGTAAAATTATAACTCGTTTTATCCTTTAAAGAGCCCTTAACAATGGTGTAACAATTGTAACATGGTATATCTTTTAAAGAAACCTTCAAAATGGTGTAAAATTGTAAAGCGTTTTATCCTTTAAACCACCCTTAAAATGGTGTAAAACTGTAACGTGTTTTACCTTTTAAACAACCCTTTAACATGGTGTAGAATTATAACGTTTTTTATCTTTGAAAGAACCCTTAAAATTGTTGAAAAAATTGTAACATCGTTAAACCTTTAAAGATATCTTAAGAATGGTGTAAAATTGTTATATGGTTTTTTTTTAAAGACCCCTTCGGAATGGTGTAATATTGTAACGTGTTTTATCATTTAAAGAAACCTTAAAAATGATGTAAAATTATAAAGTGTATTATCTGTTAAAGAACTCTTAAAAATGATGTAAAATTGTAACACGTTTTATCTTTAAAAGAGCACTTACGCGTGGTGTAAAATTTGTAACAAGTTTTATCTTTTAAACAGAACTTACAAATTGTGTAACAAATGTAGCATGGTATATATTTTAAAGAATGCTTCAAAATGGTGTAAAATTGTAAAAAAATATATGTTTAAAAGACCCCTATGGAATAGTGTTAGATTGTAATGTGTTTTATCTTTTTGAAGAACCCTTAAAATGGTGAAAAATTGTGACATGGTATACAGTGTGTGCATACCACGTGACTTTTGACGTCATAGGTGCATGGTCAGACAGCACTAATTGCTCTTGATAAGAATGTAAAAACAATGGTAACTTTTTTATTTCTTCACTCTTTTTAATGAAACATGGCGCAGTCTACGATGCTTACAATGTCCTATCTCCGGTTTTTACAGGAGTTTGATTGGTGGTCTAGTTTTTTCAAACACTTCGACGAACCTGTTCTCAAATCCAGTTTTGATAATGCTCCGGCTGTTGGTTGATATTAATATATTTTGAGAACAGGTTCATCGAAGTATTTGAAGAAACTAAACCACTAATCAAACTCCGTTGATAAACCGGAGATAGGGCTCTGTAAGCGGCGTAGACTGCGCCATGTTTCAATAAAAATGATGAAGAAATAAAAAAGTTACCTTTGTTTTTACTTCTAAACCGAAGTAAAATATTTCTGTCCGCCGTAGCATTTGTGACGTCAAAGTCACGCGGTATACACACACTGGTATATACATATAAAGAACTCGAAAGAATGGTCTAAATCGTGATATGTTTTATGTTTAAAAGACCCCTTAGTCATAGTGTAGCATTTTAACAGATGTTACCATCTGTCAACTATCAAACCTTTAACCCTTTACCTATTTTAACAAGTATACAGCAGATGACTTTTGAAAACATTGTGACAAAAGAAGACATGTTTCATGATGAGCAATATCTATTTTTGCCATAAACTGTTCATATACTTTATTACGTAAAACATACATACATGTTTAAAGCAACATACAGTTTAATAGAAAGACATGAAATTCCTAAAAAAAGAAAAGAAACATACAATTTTCGAAAGAGCTATGCAATAATTGTTCAGCACAATTCAATATTTGTTTTACATAGAAATTGTCGTCTGTTGCAGATTTTTTGTATGTGAGAAAAGGAGCTTAAGAATGGTTTTAAATTGTGACATGTTTAATTTTTTCAAGAAATCTGGAGAACGGTGTCAACTGTGGCAGCAATACGGAGTCCGAACCATGCAGCGTTGGCGAGTGTCCAAAGGTTTGTTTCATCAACGGTAAAGCATATGACTACCTAGACACTATATCGGACGATTTCTGTGAAACTTGGTGAGTGAACAATTCGCTTTTTCGTTTTTTTGTGTGAAAAAAACTATACTGCAGTTCAATAAGAGGTACCTTATACGATATGCGACAAACTCTCTTTATCACCATTCACTCCGATTTTCAAAATACCAATTTGTTCAAAACAATCGTCGGTGTTTTGCTTAAACATCAACTCTCCCATTTTGACATCAAGGCTCTGAACTCTTAAACTTACTATGGAACAGCCTCGAACTAGATCGCATAGTTGATAGCACATTTATTGCAGTTAATAAATACTCCATATATGAAACATAATTTCTCCTATCGCCACCATATTTTCGAATTGAGTATTCATCAAATGCATCAAAAGGCGTCTGCAAGTGTGAAAGAGTTCACACTATAACTGTTAATACACAATTTTCAAATGTCCGACCTACTTTGGTTAGTCTTAAAATAATTAATCAGGAAAATCGACAACCCTTTAAATGGAATTTACTCCTGTTCAATACACTCTTTCTTTAGATGATATAAAAAGTATGGGTCTACGTTAAAGGTGCCGAACTCCAGATTATAGATAGTATAGTCAACATTTTAAACTGTTCAGAAGTTGAATTGATTTCTTAGAATCATAATTTTGAGTAATATTTTCACTTTCCAGTACCATAAACATCTAAATATTGATCGTTTCTGCTTTACTGGGTAGACATACCCAGTAAGCCAAATTGTATACAAATTCATTCACTTTCAATTGACTGTTTTTCAACATTTACTGCCAAAAATGTTTTTAGCTATTTATTACTTACTGTATTGTCACTATTAGCAATATTTGCAGAAATTACAACATTTCAAAATATTGACTTCCATCTGGAGTTCTGCACCTTTAATATTCACGATTTCATTTTCAATTTCAGTTACTGTAACTACGACAATACAACCTACTGTGTAAATGATACTCTCTCAGTCGGTAAGAAACATTTTGAACCACGTCTAGCGAATTAGGGTCTTAAGGCTTTATAGTCTGGCAGCCAAAAGGGATTTTAGGGGTATACCCGGAAGTAGAGTATATACAATGTTTTATGATTGATTTGGGTCACTGAGACAATAAATATTAACAATCCGTTTGATGACACCCTGTTACCTTTGGGCATTTCTTCTAATTTGCATAAAACCAAGATGGCCGCCAGTGATCTATTGAATATACTATTAATAAGTTATCTTGGCTTCTATAAGATATCTTAAACGAATTTTAAATGTTTTAACGGGGTTTTAAGACATTAGGAACCCAATAGATCAACTTTTATTATTATTTGAAAAATCTTTCGTTTGCATAAATCCAAGATGGCCGCCGTCATCTTGGGAGACCGGTTTGATGTCACCACATTCTGGATACAATTTTTGATATATTTAGATGATTTGTTTAAGTGTTTTGATAAAATAAAGGTCACATATAATACATCTTATATTACAATTTAAATATATTAGCTTCATTTGAATATTCCAATATGGCCGTTGTCAATCTGTTAACAGTTTGCTGTACTTTTGAATGACATGCTTGATTGATCTAAATGGTGACAATATCATTGAACACCTTCAATATAATATTAGTAGTTTGTCATTTGACGTATAAGTTAGAATATAATTAAGCTGACAGAAACCAGGTCATAAAGTAAATTTATTTCAGATATCCATTATATAGAATAAATTGACTGAAAAGTCATAATGTTCTAGTAGTGTCTATGCTGGGCAAGCCATGACGCATACATAAATCGTTCACATTTCTTCTCCTTTAACTATTACGATATAAGAGTGTATAGTACATGACAGTGTATATAGTTAACAACATGATGTATCTCTCATGTGTCTGTGTTGGCAATTAATACCTTTATGTCAAATTGTTATCGTGGTCATCTTCATCGGAAGCTACGTCATATTTAGTCAGTTTGTTATGACAGTCCTCAGCATGACATCCCCAAAATACAGTGCACGGTAGTTTACCGCTCACACATCCACATCTTCCTGATTTGCAAGGTCTTTCACTTTCACAAGAGCAGCGAATCCGTTTCAGAACCTCTTGTGGAGCAGGGGACACATCTTCAAGTATCGATTTAGGCATAGTCTTGGAACTGTCGTCACGAACGTATCCATGTTCTGTTATATCTAGCGAGGGAGGGTCTAGATTCAAAGCCTGTTTCCACACAGCTGCCTGCAGGTGTGCCCGTTTGACAATTTCAAGAAATGCTTCTATTGTGGGATGTAGAGACTTTAGCTGTGGCATGGCTGTGGTGCCCTTTCTAACCTTTGTGGCCAATGACTTCTTCCTTGCCTCAGACATACTGCTACAGTCCTTGTGTCCATAGCATGTGGCCGCACAATTCGATGCATGTTTTGTTATATCTGGTAACAATGCATGGATGTCACCCAATAGTGACGAGGAGTAAAATTCTCGCAGTACTTTCACTACCCTGACTTTACCAATGCCGAACTAGCAAGCACATTTATCACAACACGATAGGGCGTGCATAGACAACAGTCCATCTACTATGCTCTGCTGTTGTTTAACAGTAGCTTGTATGTCAATAACGGTTATACTGTGAATCGGCGATTCCATGATCATGTGACTGGTTAACTGTCCCGCAAAGTAGTGGTGAAGCAGAAGAACGAAGACATCGGTACCATCTACAATCACTGACATGCCTACTTGGAATTCAGTCGCAGCTGTTACTGCTTGTTGAACAATGATGCAGTCTGCCTCATCAGGAGATGTAGACCTGTATTCCCGGTGGATCACCACTCCCCCCATAACTTATTTCAACAGGTGTGTTATTACTGCTAGCGTTTATGTAGCCTCGAGTGAAGGTAGTGTCTCTGGTCAGCTCTTCACAGATAACTTCCATCACCTGTGATTGTCAGGACAACTTTCTGTAGGGGTAGAAGTGTATCTAGAGCAAGTCGATATACTCTGCATGCTTCTGATGTTATATTGCATCTGTTCATACTCTTGGTACTCAAATCCTGGTACCTGTCGAACACAAGATGGACATCGCTAGAAGTAAGTTTCTGTTGGATGTACTGTTTGAAGTTCACAACAAAGTCGCAGACTGTCCCATTTTCTGGCCAGTGTATCACCAAGAGGGCAGCTGAACCATCTAGCACCCTACATCTGACTTTGGGTAATACGTTTATGGATAACATCTCAACTTGTAGTTGCTTCTTCAACTGTGCCTTTCCGATGCTCATGTCACCCGAGTCGTTGAACATCGATGTAGGCACCGGGGATAGCTCATACGATAGTAATGTCTTGATGTATATCGTGTCACGGAGGCTAGCCTGGAGTCATATGACTCGTGAAAAGAGAAGGGTGGTATTGAACAATTTTACTTTACCAATATTCACATGCTTCTTTGTTACTTGCATTGTCAATGTCTTCTTTGAAATGGGATTGTAGAAACCATCGAGCCAAGAACTCTCGAATTCTTCCATTTGTTTGTTCCCAATGGCCACAGTCTTATATACGTTCACTGAAAAAGACGCCACTCGACCACTGACGATGTTATTTATCTTGTCTGCTTTGTTGCTGATTTATATTTTGTTAGCTGCGTTTGCTGTAATCCTTGATTTCTGCTCCTCTTTGTGCGTGTCCTGTCATGCTGCTGCATCTGGGTCACTCATAAGGACAATGTCTTCAATCAGCTTGCTTCGAATGTGCAAACCAAGTGCCCATGTCTTCAGAGTGTCTGGTCGCAGTTTTATTTCAATGATTCCTCCATGACTGTGACCATACTTCATGAATGTTTTTTTTTATGAACATGTCACCCCAGATGCTGTTCCATACACCTGGGATGTGGTGCAGAACATGTTCACCTTTCATGAATCTATCTCTGACCTCTGATGGCATTCCTTGCGTTATGACATTGTTTTCCCACGTGCTCGGCATTAATGCCATTGGCCGAAGGTAATATAGCCCATATCGTGCATAATTAACATGCCCGCTGGCAAAGAAGTAAGGCATCATCTGTTGAAAAGCCTCTAGATGAAGTGGCCAGTCATCTTCCCTCTCTACTCTGATGTACTGCATCAGGATGAAGACGGGTTTGATAACCACATTGATCCACGACTTTGCCGTTCTGCTGCTTGCCACATCGTCAGCAGTAGTTCCTCAGCAATAATGCAAAGGGCACGCACATTCAATGGTAACTTCTTTCCAGACAACATCTTTGCAACCCCCCAAAATGCTTCAATCATGACCTCTGCGAGAGGTTTGACGGCGGCCATCTTGGATTTATGCAAATTAAGGAGTTGGCAAATCATAATAAAAGTTATTCCATTGGGTTCCCAATGTCTTCAAGCCCCGTCAAAACATTTAAAAAAAAAATCCCTTTTAGAAGCCGAGATATCTTAATTATAGTATAATCAGAAGAACAATAGTGGCCATCTTGGTTTTATGCAAATTAGAAGAAATGCCCAACGGTGACAGGGTGTCATCAAGCGGATTCTTATTATTTATGGACTCAGTGACCCAAATCAACCCAAAAACAATGTATATACTCCACTTCCAGGTTAAGCTAGTTGGCTGCTGGACTATTACTCTTTCCCACATACAGCAAATATGGAGCAGACGACCTTGAAAACATCTAGACAAATATATGGAAGACCTTTATGAATAAAAGTGCAATTATTGAATATAGTTGAAATTTTTTAACATATATATAACGAGACATGTTATTCAAGTCAATCTGATTATATGCCCCATGAAGTTATTGCTTGACAGTTTTCTTGATCTCCTTGGGAAACATGTTAATCCTTTTCCTGATGCATACAAGATTTGATGCCTTTTGCACCAGACACAGTTTGTAGAGCGCCTACATGTATGTAAGGGAGAGTCCTAGTGTCTATGCCATGTTATTTATATACGATCCTTTTTCGGAGAGTCAATGAGACCCAATCTCGCCAGAAACTGCTCTTTTAATATATTTTTTGTTTATATCTTTAGCATTAGAAAATCGAAATATAGCTACAGTGGTCAATTCCATCACCATTACTTAGCACTAAGTAATACTTAAATACTTAAAAGCATTTTCATAATTTGTGTTTCCCTATATTATTGTAAGACATAAATGGTAGAATGTAAATGACTAAGTTGACATACAATACTAAAGTTTGTTAACAAATGAAATATTTTGGCATCTTTGAAGGGAAAACAAAAATAATAAAATATGCGTTTAAGTATTTAAGTGTATTACTTAGCGCTAAGTCATGTTGGTTGGACTGGACCTAGCATAACTACTGATGCTCCAGGAAGTCAAACATTAGCGCGTTTGAGATGTACACTGTTAAACATATCACATAAACCTGCTTGTATGAAGGTTCTGTCCTATTTTATAGATTCTGATAAGATTAAGCCGGTCGACAAGATGATTCGTTCAGAAATGCCAACTTGTACCTTTTTTCTCATGCTCTGGCTCATTTATAACAAAGTGAACAGAACGATCTGTCATTGAATCTATTATATCTGAGTTAAATTAGCATTGTTTAATCAGACATTTCTTGAAACAGCTTAAAACGGCGAACCCGAAACTATAAAACTTTTAAATTGTTCTCCGTGCTCGGAAATGAACTCCATGCTCCACATTATACTTCTGATTGGTTAGTTTCGAGAAAGAATATGCTTCTGACCAATCGGATACCAGAGCACAAATTCTGAGTTTAGATTAAACTTTTATATTTTGATAGCCATGGTATGCGAATGCAGTTCTCCAAGAGAACGTAGAAGACAGTGGTACAGCGTCTGTTTCTGGTACCAAAGGTCCCGGATATTAATCCCGTGATTACCAGGTTCTATCTCGTTCTCAGCAATTTCTCCCTTTGCCACAGTGGTTTCAAAAAACGTCTGCTACAGAGATGTCAGTAAGCGAGTGTATGAGCGAAAGGGTTAAATCAGTTTTGCTTTGCCTAGGTTTAACCTCAAGAATGATGACTGAAATATGGGTGTAATTATTATAAATATCTGCCCGCGTTATCGTGTTGAAGCATCCAATTTGATACCATTATTCAGAAGTTTCTTGAAAACTTCTATGACCGACATATTGGCAAAAAGCGTAGATCTTGGTCAGACAACGTATTTCTCAGAGTATAAATTATATATTTTTACAGTTGATGGAGACTGGGCATTATGGTCTGAATGGTCCGATTGTTCCAGTACCTGTGTTGGAGGAGCCAAGATAAGGACACGAACCTGTTCCGACCCACTCCCGTCTTGCGGCGGCGCTGAATGTCCGGGTAACAACACGGAGAACATGGATTGTAACGTGAACGTCTCATGTAAGTATATTATAATGTTATATTACTGTTACCTGACTTTGTATTGTACTACGATGCGCGTGTAACATTTGATATATCACGAGACCGAATACAGAAAGTGTCTACATGTTTGAAAAGGTTAAAGTAATATATTGTCGTACCTTTTCCTCAGGCTGTGAGACTGGTTCTCTGTCCGATTGGTCCGAATGTGACGTCACCTGTGGTGAAGGTGTGCAAATAAAAACACAAGAGTATGTCGATCCAGCAGACGCGGCTGAATGCGGAGACTTGAGTCCAGAATACAGAACGTGTAACTACGGAGACTGCAACAGTAAGTGTAGTTATTTTATAGCTCTTAACCGCAAACATGACATATGCAGTAGACGACTTTGATATTGGTGTGTCATGATGTGGTAACGGTTGGTTTATTGTGATGACGCACGACATGATATTAAGATCTGATGGAAATCAGTCAGAGTACAAAGAAAATAATAGTTTTCTTTTTAAAAAGATGAGCAGTGTAGATATAAAGGTGTTAATAATTTGTTGCAATATAAATAACAATACACTGGTACTAAATAGTTCTGACCTCTTTGGTATTGTTTGTATTCGAACTCGGCTATACGGTTATTATCTACGTCTTTGCTTAAACCAAATTTGATGTTTTATAAAGATGATAAAAATGCCCCACTAGATGCATTTCTGAGTCAAATGTTCTCGTCAGATAGTTAATTTCGTATGGTAATGGTAAACAAAAGAATACATTTCTGATCCCTGAAAAATCGCTACCAAATTCATAGCTTAAATTTAATGATTATTAGGTAATATAGAATCCGTTCTAACTGCCGCTCTAAAACAAAAACATCAATCGAAATAAGCTATTTCCTTTACCCGCTGTATTAATTAAACAGCACATTGTATTGTCAACAAAACTAGGCCAAACGTTATCTTATGCAGATACGCCGATAAACGTTTTCAACAACAGGTACATTACAATTCAGTCGAATCTATGTTTCCATCTCTTCAGTGACCTGTGTTATGAGTGATTGGACGAACTGGTCGCCATGTTCAGTGACATGCGGAGACGGTACAGTGTCAAGGTCAAGAACAGTCGAAGTGTCAGCTGCCGACTGTCCAGATAACCTAGAAGATGGTGATGTTTGCTATTCCGGAGATTGTGGTATGTCTCTGATTCATTCACTAAATGATTAGATATGAGCAACACTTGCCGATTTTGGGATTTCATTTTGAAATTGGCAGATTTTGAATGTTTTTGTGTTTCTATTTTACTTAGGTTTTACGCCATTTTACACAATAATTCAGCTATATCATGGCGTCGGTTCACTCATTTATATTCTTTCGGTTACCAAACAAGTAATATGCTAGGAAATGTGCATCCATGACCGCCGTTACTGGGGATCAAACCTGGGACGCCCGGTTCTAGATCCCCAACGCTAACCATTCGGCAACGGCGGATTCTTATCATTGAAATAAAGATTTTATTAATGGTAGTAGTGACTGCCCTCTTTCAAAAGTTGTCTACTACATCGGCGCCAGAAAGCGTGTGTATGCGGGAAAGTGTTAAATGTCATACAAATGCTTACAGTATGCGAAGATAACTTCGTCTGGTCGAACAACAGTCTTTGCCAGAGAACATGTGACGAGCGATTCAGCTTTAACGAATCCAAGTGCGAGATATCTGCACCAGGCTGTGTTTGTCCCGAAGACTTCTATCTCGATGGCCAAGGCAACTGTGTAAATGACAGTGAATGTGATGCTTGCTACCTTAACGGCACAAAATACGAGGTAATGTGTTCATTGATGTTTTAAGCCGTTTTTAGTGCCACTTCAGTTATCACCGTAACGACAGATAACTTATTCATGATCGCTGTGTGACGTACCAGAACGTCATGTAAATGTGTTTATAGAGGTTCAAAGCCGTATTCAGTGGTTCTTCAGTTACATATACCATCACAACGACAGACAACTTATTCATGATCGCTGTATGACGAACCAGAACGTCATGTAAATGTGTTTATAGTGGTTCAAAGCCGTATTCAGTGGTTCTTCAGTTACATATACCATCGCAACGACAGATAACTTATTCATGATAACTGTGTGACGAACCAGAACGTCATGTAAATGTGTTTATAGTGGTTCAAAGCCGTATTCAGTGGTTCTTCAGTTACATATACCATCACAACGACATGATTACTGTGTGACGAACCAGAACGTCATGTAAATGTGATTATTGTGGTTTAAAGCGGTATTCAGTGGTACTTTAGTTACATGTACCAACACAACGACAAACAACTTATTCATAATCGCTGTGTAACGAGCCAGAGCTACATGTGGACTTGGAAATGTGCCTTGTCTCAGGATCACCCCACCATGAGAATCCAATAAAAGACAAACAAGGCAGCGCCTTATTTATCGAGTAGATATTCTATACGATTAAAACTTGTATTGTAGAACATATTGTAGCGGTAAGAAATTGCGTGCATCGTGCTGTAAGAATCGCTTATGACCGGGTCGGGTCAGGTCCTAAACGTGTTCAACTCCCGAAAATAATAGTTTTGAAATAGAACGAACCACGTTCGTTCCCTTTAAATTATCAATGGTGAACTGAGGATAATGGAGTGGCGTGCTACTCATACGAGCACGTTAGCGTTATGACGTTTAAAAAAGTTACTGTTGGTTGTATTACAATCCGAACATACAGCGAGTATTGGCTTATATAAATATCTTTGTAATAATAAACAATCCATCAGATAATTGGTTGTGAAACAATGTAAAACAACAATTATGCAAAACTCAGTATTAAGTCATTCGAGTTAATTATCAAAACAAGCAATTTGTTGATTAACACTCGATCGGCCGAAATATAACGTCCAAGGTTTAATACAGGTATCTTTGGTTTTAACATGACATTCTTGTAGTTCATTGGTACGGGTCAAGGTTACGCTACCATAATGCTTCCTTTGGGGTCTAATGCAATATCCGTTTTAATACAAGGGGTAAGGGATTAGAACCAGAGGGGTTGGTCTTCTAGTGTTTTGCCAGAGCATACATAGTTGGTTCGTTTGGAAGAATGTGGACAATGAAGGCTACGGTGAGACCACAGGCATCTTAGTTTTCGTTAGAGAAAATTTGGAAAATACCCACACAAGACCGTGTTACTGCATGGTATTATATAAATATAATTTTGTTCAAAGTGTTCTTTTACAAAGAGCCTTCATTTTTCGCATACATGCATAAGATCCAAATATGCTCTGGCATAACAAAAGTTCAACCAAATTTTCAGAAACGAGAACACAGATGCCTGTGGTGAGATTGTACATATACACAGGCTTATGTGAGTCTCACTGTAGGCAGACGCAGCAAGACCCCATATCGTCAAACAGTACTCATGTGTATTGTTTTAGACAAATACACGAGACAGGCAATGTCAATCACAGTCTTGAGATTCAATTTCTGAACTAAAATACATAATGTATATCCCTTTCCCTCATCGACAAATCTGTAACAGATGACGTATATATATATCAAACAAACTCGGCATACATATATTAAAATCTTTAAATACAAAAGTTTATGTCATCAAGGATCCTTTGTATTAAACGTTAAAATTAAACCTTTTTCCAGCCTGGAGTAATCTTTGACAGCCCCGAAGATGCATGTTATTCCTGCGAATGTGTGAATGGACACGAAGAATGCACACGCAGATGTGAAGTGCCAGTCTGTGGAATTGTAAGTCGTATCATAATACATAGTTGGCTTAAACTGGATAGTGATGCCTTTTTAAACAGTCGTTCAGTTATATCAGGACGACGAATTGAATTAAACATGTACTTCCTGGAGAAAGACGGATCAGTACTTCACACATCTTTCCAGCGTACTGGCTACCGCTTTTACATTAACTATTTTCAGTCCATTATCATCTTAAATCAGCTTTAATTTCATTGGTAATTTTAAACAGCAAACCTTCATCTTTCTTGTTTAGACTTTTTCAATTTCATCATATCTGACCAAAGAAGAAGGACTTTTTCAACAAATAAACTATAATTTTAGTACCGAGTATAAACTTATTTGAGATATGTCTCTAATTACCGTTATCAAAAGTCTTCTGCTCTAAATAAAATAAATTAAGTAAAATTAAGTTTGAAGTGACATAATTGTGTTTTTGTTTCAAAGGTCGTCTGTAGTAAGTTTGTAAAATGTGAAAATAGTAACTTTAATGTGGACATTTTTGTGTTTTTGTTTTCAGAATGAAGAATTAAGTTATGATGTGCCAAACGCTTGTTGTCCGATTTGCGTACCAGTGCCAGGTAAACTAATCCGTTATTGTATATGAGTCGTTCGACGAGAAAACCAACATTATGAACTCTGCGTAATGTCTCATAGGTCTAGATGTAAAGAGTAATGATTCAAGAAAATCCACAGGAGGCGAAACGTGTCTGTCCGGGTTAGCCTGCGCGGCATGCTTTTGCTGATCAGGTTCGATAATGTTTATTCTTTCGCGGGACGGCTCATATGTTATAACTAGACAATATTGACCTTACCTATTGTAGTAGTGGCATACTTACTCAGCGCTCAGGATTGAGGGCATATCATAAGGTGTCATTTAACACTAACCATCGGTACTGGTAATTTACCCAGTAAAACCATGTCATATAACTAAAATACAGTTGCAAGATGTGTAAAAGTAAACCATGTCATATAACTAAAATACTGTTGAAAGCGATGTAAAAGACCATCCAGACAAACAAACAATTGCTTTATTCATCGGCCGTTGGGGTTCAATTGAAAAACAAACAATAGGATAAACTTTCGGAGGGGGAATATCAGTTGGTTACCCTTTCCCATATATCCCAATTGTGTCATAATGTGAAATTACTCAGTGCGAGTCATTTCTCCCCTTGAGCACAATATTTTCAATAGTCGTCTGCTGCAGAAGGGTCAGCTAACGGCTGCATGGGGGAACGGGTTCAGTTTTGAACGTATTTATGTTTGTACGGATAGTGACGACTCTGATGCGCCTGCTTGAATGCTGAGACTCAACAGGGTCTTTTTTCGGCACAGTATTTACTATGTCGGCAAAAAATGACGAGGACTATAAATCAAGTTGTGGTGTCAGTCCGAACATCGATTCGGCCATTATTCTCTTTCGATGATTGAAAAAAAGTCATTGTGACCAACGGCATTTGAATTTCACTAAACGGATAAATGGTATATGTGGGTCGGTTATCAGATTCATGGAAAGAAAGCTGTGTGGAATAACGATGCGAGTTCGTCTGGAAACGCATCGTTATGTAAATAACAGGCGGTAATAAAACTTAAGAACTGTTACAAGCGGATTTAAACTCCTCTCAACAAATCAATCAAGCAATCAATCAATCAATCAATCGCTAGAGTTTTCAACGTTCGTATTTGCAAGGAGACACGCAGCTCATTAGTTGTTCATGTTTTGTAGACAACTGTAACAAATACACGAAATCTGAAGTATTATATGACCCTGCGTCAGACTGCGTGACAGACGGACCAGTGGATGTGGATTACTGCTCCGGTGGCTGTGGGAACAGTACGTCAGAGAGCATTCTTATGATGTCAATCAATGCAGATTCGGCAGCATCAGACTGTCGCTGTTGTCAAGGTAACATATAGTGAAGAGCTCTAGAAAAGGGGAGTTTATCAGGTTCTTAAATCCTTATTTGACACTTTAACCCTATGTTGTGGGTTCTCAAAACAATCGTCTCGCTGCGACGATTCTTTTGAGTACCCAGGCATAGGGTTTGGTTAAGTAATGTGCGAGCTATTATGGGGGCAAGACCAGATTTCCCTTTATCTAGTCCTTTGATATAGTGGTTATTGTTCATTTTTTATCAAAAGACATGATTCCATGACACGTTCTTATAAAGAATTATAAATAATAGGTTAATTTTAGTTCACAATTTACAAATTAACAATAGTTAAACCGTATGATAGCTGTTTCCACGGTTAAACATTAAGTCGTTATTGTACAACGTTTAAAATTATTTCAGGAACCTTGTACAATTATTATTCTATTTCTAATTCTAAATTTACAACAAATCATAATTTCAGAATAACTAAACCATATGATATAAACATGTTAGTTATTTTAAAATGTCATCAAAAAAGAGTTCAGAAACCTTCTATCTATCAACAACAACGGTAATATAACGGTTCTGGTCGTCTGTACGTAAGCCCTTATGTGCGTCACAATTCGTCATATATGAAATTAAACATGTACGTTTGATAAACATGCAAGTATATTTTCAATATTTGAGCAGTTCCCTATGATCTTGGGTTGTATCGCCTTACCGGTTTGGCATCGTTTAAAGTCATACTAGCATGCCATTAGTAAGACTACGCTTTTACCTTCTTCACCATGAGTTATATGTGTTGTTATACTGCATGCTGACTGACTCACATGAGTATTCCCTTTACGCAGATGCAACAAGATCCCAAATATCCAGATGAATCAATTATATATATGAAAGTAATCCTCTAATACGTCACCATTATTTTAGGTGTATCCGGCGACCTTGTTGAAATTAAGGTATATTGTGGAGTAGAGAGGGAGGAGCGTACGGCCTACATATCAACTATTACAGAATGCAAGTGTAATGCCTGCGTCGAAACATGTAAGTATTGCATTTTACAATTGATTTGTCTTATTGGAATCTGTCTCCATTTACGACAGTTTTTGAGTAAAACCACGGCGACAGAACATTTGTTCTTTAACCTAGGTCGCGGGTTCTATTCCCGACTGGGTCATACCAAGGACTTTAAAGATGGAAGAAGTGGCTGCCATAGGCGCTCAGGGATGCGGGGTTAGCATTACAAATGATAAATGGACCAGTAGTTCCGGTAACTAATCCAGTACACGACGTGATATAACTGAAAAAATGTGTTGAAAGTTGCGTCAAACACCAATCAATCAATCAATTAACCTAGGGTAACTTGCAAATACTATAGGCTAGGAAATGTACCCCGTACATGACGGCCGCTATCGATGATTGAACCCGGGACACCGCAGGGTCCGATACTACACAACTCTGAAAAAGTTCTCCGTGCTCACAAGGCTTCTGATTGATCAATTTGGAGAACAAAATTTGATTCTGACCAATCGGATACTTCGAGCACAAATTAACTCTTATAGTTTTGGAGCCTGGTCTCAAATTCCCAGAGTTAACTAGCAATTTGTACACCAATACTAAGTGATTTAATTTTGATTTAAGCCTTTCCCACCTGTAGACGTATTCTAACAATTATGCAGCAGAGGCCTTTCGAAAACATTTTGACAAAATGAGAAATTGACCAAAGCGGGTAATTTATCGTTTGGCCACAATGTTTTCATTTCTTCCGTAATTGTATCTTCATTTGAGAGATTTGTCCATTTTTATGCCTAGATGCTTTCAAAGTCGTCTGCTACAGAGTCACTTATGTGAGAAAAGGTAAAATATACACTGTATATCTGTCAGAGGCTTTGTGGAAGCTTTATTGTTGTATTAGTGAACTGTTCAGGTCTAAGAACGGTTATGCGGATGAGTTGGGTAATCGAGCTAAACGCAGGTCACCAATGTGTTTTGGTTGCTGTAGCCCCACTAAATAATTTAATGGAGACTTACATGTATTGGCTGGGGACGCTGATAAAGAATGGCAGCCACAGTCTGACCTTTGCTGGAACCGGAACTGGGATAGAGCGATATTTAAGTCAAGAGAAGTGTTGGCTTTGCTCATTAGAAGTTCATCCCTTTTTGTCATAATGTTACCAAAAGACATCAGCCTCAAATAGATGTTTAACAAACCAATATTACTCATTGAATTGTAGTATGTATAGCTTTTTAAATGTGTGAATGCGCGGATAAAAGTTGTAAACGGTTTATTTCCAATAAAATGTTTTTCATTATATTCTATTCTTTTCAGTATTTGAAAGAAAGAGATGAAAGACGAACTCGGACAATCTAATCTGATAACGACTTTAAGTTCCCCACAATGGACATGCCTTACAATGACGATATCATATAACGGTTGTGATATCTGATGAATTATGCTGTGATTTATAATTATACATCAGTAGTAAAGATATTAAAATATTGATTGTACAATGTATGTTGTATTTTGTTATACCTATTTCAAAGTACGGGAGACAGAGTCTCAGGGTTAGAGAACCAGCTTATTGATCCAAAAGTCTCGGTTTCGTTTCCCTAGGGTGAGTGGTCACAAACTGAAACAGGCACGAGTACTGTTTGAGTATCCATTTAACATAAATAAGTACTGTTTGAGTATTCATCGAGCGGAAATCGAGGTCGACTTTACGAGTTATAAGAACTTGTTTTATAATCGATTTTGAATAAATATTTAAAAGTACTTCCGACTCATCTGTCCGCGTGCCATGAGCCATTGGCAGGTAAGCGTCTTACTTTATAAATCATTTATCGAACGTGGTATAAAAAGCATTTGAATACTATTAAATGTATCCTTCTATGTGAGATTATTACCACATATGCTGTTTATCATGCTTTATTTAACCCATTCCCACATAAAGACGCTTTCTGACACCTCTGCAGCAGATGGCATTTTGAAAACATCTCGACAAAAGAAGTTATGTTTTAAAACGAGCAATTTCTCCTTCTGTCACCATGTTTTCAACTCTGTTCAATTATTTTACTTTCATTTAAATGGCGTCATTATTTTTGTTCCGGTGTTTTTTCAAAGTCGTCTGCTGTAGATATGTTGTATGTGGGAAAGGGTTAACTTCAAACCGCGGTTACGGGCAATAAAGACAAAAAAAAATATCAGCCTGCACGTTTGTTAAAATATCTGAGACTAAACATATGAAAAAACTCCATAAATGAAAGTGTTATTATACAATATACAAATATTGTATTCAGCATTATACATATTTTACATTTACATAATAAATTCATAAGAGTGACATCATAAACATTTTGTAGAATTCAATTATAGAAATAATTAGTACCCGGCACATAATTTATTATTTAATTTGAGACCTGTTCATTTAAAAGTAATTTTCTGGTTTTAAATGCCTCAATTAGAGGTTGTTGGGTATGAATTTGTCCAGACTGCTTGGAAATAAAGAAGACGAAGTTAATTGTAAACTGGACATACTAATTCATCCTCAACAACATAGCAGTTTCTATCAAGACAAATATTACAGAATCTAAAGCAATAATCAATATTTAGGTGTCTATCTTTTTCTTTATTTTAGCAATGACTAGAACATCTCAAATTTGACAATATGCCACGACTATAATATGAAATATCCATGGAAATTTAACAGAGATTTAAAGTGTTGATAATATTTTGAGGTGAATCTCTGATCTTTTGCTGTAGACTTTGGAGAGAGAAATATATTAGACGTTGTTTAAAACCCTTTAAAAATTTACTACAATTTCCAACACCGTCGTTTATCCATACGTATCCAAAACCATACTCATATAACACAATTTTAATTTTAGATGCCCATGTCTTTCTGCCATTTTCATCTAGCCTTCTAAGCATATGGTAGCATTGTTTAGGATATCTTGTTGTAGGCATTTCTGTAAGATTTATCCAGTATCTAGTACACTGTTTCATATACGTAACCGAAAGAAGGTATCTACCGCATTTTAATGCGAACAAATCAGCGGTATTTTGATTAAGACAACACATGCGTTTACAAAAATCAATGTGCTCTTTTTCAATGGCTTGACTATATTCATAACCCTAAATATCATAAGTAAAACAGAGAACAGGTTTTATCATATAATCAAATAATTTAAAAGCATCCTTCGGATTAAAATTTCAAATTTGTTTTATTTATAAAATATATGCTATAACAAGCTTTTTAAGCTTGGTTTGCTTGGTTCGTTTTATTTGTTGTACAACAAAGCCGAGACGTTAACATGGAACCTAAATATTTATAATATGATACAGTTTCAACTTTATTGCCATCATAATACCATTTTTCGTTCTTTTTTTAAAACACCACCATTTCGGAAAACTATTTCTTTCGTTTTGTCTAGATTTAATTTCATTCCAACTGAAAGCCAAATATTTATGTTTCACATTTAATTGTTTCTGTCGTCTGCAAATAGGAGCGCTAAAATATCCTCAATATCGTTTGAAACCAACACACCGTTAGTTAATTCTTGTCGTTAATATTCGATCAAGTCGTTTATAAACAGAGTAAACAGAAACGGGAACTCCCATAACCTTGTTTCGTGCCTCTTTCACATTTAATTTGTGATAACAGAAAGTCATCCATTCTCACTCTAAAACCAAGTTGCTGGGATATTGATTTAAATATTTTCAAAAATTTACCATTGATACTCCTCCTTTGTAATGAATCCCAAAGCTTGTCGTGGTTAATCAAAAGCTTTTTGACAGTCTATAAATAAACAATAAAATTTACCACGTTTCTTTGAGAGATACTTTAGACAAAGAGATTGTAGTATACAAATGTTGTCTGTAATAATATGGTTTTTGATTGTGCTTCATTTAACAAGTTGCTACGTTCAACCCAAGTCGATAATCTGTTACTTAAAAACATTAATAAACACTTTGCATAAACTATTAATAGGGGATATGCCCGTATAATTATTTGGGTATGGTATTATCAGCCGTGACCGAGGGGTTAGCGTTGGACATTGTGGAACCAGGTGCCCTATGTTCGATATATGTTAGCCATGGTGGAGTACCCTTGGGCAGTGTACATTTCCTTGACTAGAAACGGGGCTAAATAACCCAATGAACAAAACGACTTGCATAATAAATAAATTCGCCTCTTCCTGCCACTAGTTTCTTCCTCCTAAATTAATGGTATATTTGCATGAGTATATATACGTGTCCCTTGCTTCAGTGGTGTAGTGGTAAAGTGTCCGCATCGGGTGCAGGTTCAGTTGGTAGCGGGTTTGATCCCGGCCGTCATACCAAAAAATATTAAAAAAGGCAGTAATGGAATTCCCTGCTTGGCGCTCAGTATTGTTGGGTTGGCATTACGACTGACTAACTCGCTGATGTCAAGATAAATGGACTAGTTGTACTTGTAACCTACTATTGAAATGCCATGATTTCACTGAAAATTGTTGAAAGCGGCGGAAAACACTATATCAACCAAATTGCCAAGAAATGGTTGTACCCATTTACCGTTAAATTCCTGCTAAGCGTATATATAATCGTCCACAAGTTGACACACGTTTACTTATTAATCATATTATTTTGAAAACATTGCGGCAATAGAAGAACTTTCTCATGGTGAGCAAGCAACCTCTCATGTTGTCACAATTTTTGCAACTATATTCAATAATAATGAATGCCACCAACTAAAGAAACTGAAACGGCATAAATTAAAACGTTTCCGTTTAAGTAATTGTAGTGAAGATTGTTTACACTATAAAATTAAGAAATAAACTATCAAAAACCGTGGTTAATTGGCGAATAAACAATGGTTTGGAGCTCTGAAGCGCAGGAATTAACCACGAAAGCCGTAGGCCTGAGTGGTTAATTACAACGCATCAGAACCACCAGTTTTACTTCCCTTAGAATGCGAGGACATGTGTGCTGTTCCATCAATTGTGACTACCCACTGCATTATACGCATAAAAAACGACAAAGAGGGGTAGACTCAGCAACAAGACAATGTAATTTTATTTGATCAATTATTTAGTTTTCATTGTACTACACAAGCTAACAATATGTATTGACATTGACAAAAACATATCAACAACAACAAATCTGTGCTGACCTGTTCTAAAAATAGAACTTGAATACACGTCAATTCCGTCCATGATTACACAGCGACATACAACAATGTTTTATTCAACTTTATGCGGATTTTGTGATTATTTGGCATTGTAAACATTAAGAGTGACTTTACTGTTGGATATAGCACCAGAAAACATGTACATAGCCTTGCTTTCGTGTAGACTTATGTTTAGACTAGTCCTCCTAACTTAGCCCGGAAACACTCCTCAAAAAGTCATTTATTTCTGCATAAGTGCAGCTGGATAGCTCCGTTATTTCACAGGTAAATCTTGTGAGAACATGCTTAGTAGGGCCCATTTCGATTCTAACATGACCCGACACCAATGCACTATTTAGCAAACCAGTTTAACCACCAGTTTTACTTCCCTTAGAATGCGAGGACATGTGTGCTGTTCCATCAATTGTGACTACCCACTGTATTATACGCATAACTGCAGAAAAAAGCGACAAAGATGGGTAGACTCAGCAGCAAGACAATGTAATCTTATTCAATTAATGATTAAGTTTTCATTGTACTACACATGTTAAAAATATATATTGACATTGACAAAAACATATCAACAACAACAAGTCTGTGCTGACCTGTTCTAAAAATAGAACTTGAATACACGTCAAGATTATACAGCGACATACAACAATGTTCTATTCAACTTTATGCGGATTTTGTGATTACTTGGCATTGTAAACATTAAGAGTGACGTTACTGTTGGATATAGCACCAGTAAACATGTGCATAGTCCTGCTTTCGTGTAGACTTATGTCTAGACTAGTCCTCCTGACCTCCTCAAAAAGTCATTTATTTCTGCATAAGTGCAGCTGGATAGCTCTGTTACTTCAAAGGTAAATCTTGTGGGAACCTGCTTAGTAGGGCCCATTGATTCTAATACGCATTTTCTCACAAGTCCGTCAGAGACATGTTTAGTAATTCTTCATTGGCCATCTAACCGCCAGGCTGTACAAATAGCCTCAATAGGCATGTACGGTATATTTATCGAGTCAGCCATTGCAGACGACGTAGTATACTATACATGTATGTTTCTTTACATCACGTGACGCTGAATGACAGGCTTATACGCGGGAGATAACTGAAAAAGCCAATGTGAAAAGTAGTGCATTTCCATTGGTTATTGACGAATAATCAACGGTTATTTTCTTCGCTCTCTATAGGCAAGGAAAACAACGTCATGTTAGAATTGTACGTAACCAATTTAAAGCAAAATGTAAACATCAGCGACTGTGTTATGTACGTGATAATAGAATGCAACTGATGCAATCTAGAAAGAATGCAAAATTATTCTGGAGTTTAATTCGCCCGTCGTCTTTTATAAGTAACAACCAGTGGTTTTAACCATTTTAATGATGTTTATCAAAATAATGAAACTGTTACTAATAATAATATATTCGAAAATTTTGTTCACATTTGTGCGCGGCATAACTGAATGAGCCTATTTAGACTGACGAAATAAATAACATGATTGTACGTGAAAATTCAAATCGTGCAGCAGGTCTTGATTGAATTTGCATTGAAATGTTTAAGCATACCACATATACTTTATTGCCATTTTTAAGACAGTTTTTTAACCATATATATGAAACCGGTCATTTTCCAAATACATGCAGTAATAGTATTCTTTTATCTTTACATAAAAAAGGAAATACCAATGACCCAAATAATTATAGGGGCAAATTCCTTATTAAAAGTTTATACAAAGTGTTTATTAATGTTTAAAGTAATAAATTATCGACATGGGTCGAACGTAACAACTTGTTAAATGAAGCACAAGCAGGTTTTCGTAAAAACTACATTAATACAGACAACATTTGTATACTACAGTCTCTTTGTCAAAAGTATCTCTCAAAGAAACGTGGTAGATTTTATTGTTTATTTATAGACTTTCAAAAAGCTTTTGATTATGTTAACCACGACAAGCTTTGTGATTCATTACAAAGGAGGAGTATTAATGGTATTTCTTTTTTAAATATTTAAATCAATGTACCAGCAACTTGGTTTTAGAGTTAGAAGAATTGATGACTTTCTGTTATCACAAATTAAATATGAGAGAGTCACGAAACAAGGTTGTGGGAGTTCCCCGATTCTGTATCTGTTTATAAACGACTTGATCGAATATTAACGACAAAAGTGTACTAACGGTGTATTTGTTTCAAACGATATTGAGGATATTTTAGCCCTCATATTTGCAGAGGACTTTTCTTGCATCTCAGACATTTGATACATAAATATTGTCTTTGAGTTGGAATGAAATTAAAACTAGACAAACTGCAAGTAATAGTTTTCCGAAATGGTGGTTATTTAAAAAAGAACGAAATTGATATTATGATGGCAATAAAGTTGAAACTGTATCATATTATAAATATTTAGGTTCCACGTCAGCTTTTATGGACAACAAGTAAAACAAACCAAGCTAAAAAGGCTTGTTTTTGCATATATATATATATGTATATATAGATCCAAAACAAATTTGGATGCTTTTAAATTATTTGATTCTATGATAAAAATTATGATATTTGGGGTTATGCATATAGTCACGCATTGAAAAAGTGCACATTGATTTTTGTTAACGCATATGTTGTCTTAATCAAAATACTGCTGATTTGTTCGCCTTAAGTGAAATGGGGTAGATACCCTCTTTCGGTTACGCATATGAAACAGTGTACTAAATACTGGATAAATCTTACATAATTGCCTGCAACAAGATATCATAAACAATGCTACCATATGCTAAGAATGCTAGATGAAAATGGCAGAAAGACATGGGTATCTAAAATTAAACATTTGTTATATGAGTATGGTTTTGGATACGTACGGATAAACGACAGTGTTGGAAATTGTAGTCAATTGTTAAAGTGCTTTAAACAACGTCTTATAGATTGCTCTCTCCAAAATCTATAACAAAATATCAGAGATTCACCTAAGTCAAAATATTATCGACTTAAATCTCTGTAAAATGTAGAAATGTATCTTTCCATGGTATTTCATATTATAGTCGTCGCATATTGTCAAATTTTAGATGTTCTAGTCATTGTTTAAATGTAGAAAAAAGGTAGACACCAAAATATTGATTATTGCTTTAGATTCTGTAATATTTGTCTTGATAGAAACTGCTATGTTGTTGAGGATGAATTTCACTTTGTGTTAGTATGTCCAGTTTACAATGAACTTCGTCTTCTTTATTTCCAAGAAGTCTGAACAAATTAATACCCAACTACAAGGTTGTTTTATGATATAATCAGTAAATGTAACCCAACTTATGTAAAATCACTGATAAAATATCTTTTGAGCCATTTACAACCTGAAAATGACTTTTAGATGAACAGCTCTCAAATTAAATAATAAAACATGTGCCGTATACTAATTATTTCTTCAAAAAGTTTATGATGTCACTCATATGTATTTATTATGTAGCTGTAAATTATGTATAATGGACCGGAAGCCTTACATTACTGAATAAAATATTTGTATTTGTATATTGTATATTGTATAATAATTCATTTTCATTTGTGGAGTATTTTCATATGTTTAGTCTCAGACATTTTGCAGTTTTGCTGTACGTGGGAAAGAGTTAATACATTAGAAGTAAAGAACATGTCGAACATTATCGGACTACGCGAAGGTCTGATTGTTTTGTTGTCTTTATTGCCCGTAGTCGCGGTTTGAAGTTAACCCTTTCCCACGTACGACACATCTACAGCAGACGACTTTGAAAAATACCAGAACAAAAATAGAAACGCTTTTTAAATGAAAGTACAATAATTGAACAGAGTTGAAAACATGGTGACAAAAGGAGAAATTGCTCGATTTGAAAAATGTATACTTTTGTCGAGATGCTTTCAAAACGTGATCAACTGCAGATGTGTCACAAAGCGCATATAGGTGGGAAGGGGTCAAATAAACCATGATACACAGCATATGTTGTAATAATATCACATAGCATTATTCAAATGGTTTTTATACCACGGTCGATAAATGATTGATGAAGTAAGACGCTTACTGGCAAATGGCTCATGGCACGCGGACAGATGAGTCCGAAGTACTTTTAAATATGTATTCAACATCGATTATGAAACAAGTTCTTATAACTTATAAAGTCGACCTCGATTTCTGTTAGATGAATACTCAAATGGTTCTTATTTATGTTAAATGGATACTCAAACAGTACTCGTGTCTGTTTCAGTTTTAGATCCCTCACTCTAGGGAAACGAAACTGGGACTTTTGGATCAATAAGCTGGTTCTCTAACACTGAGACTCTGTCTCCCGTACTTTGACATAGGTATAACAAAATACAACATACATTGTACAATCAATATTTTAATATCTTTATTACTGATGTATAATTATAAATCACAGCATAATTCATCAGATATCACAACCGTTATATGATATCGTCATTGTAAGGCATGTCCATTGTTGGGAACTTAAAGTCGTTATCAGATTAGATTGTCCGAGTTCGTCTTTCATCTCTTTCTTTCAAATACTGAAAAGAATAGAATATAATGAAAAACATTTTATTGGAAATAAACCGTTTACAGTTTATATCTGCGCATTCACACATTAAAAAGCATACATAATACAATTCAAAAAGTAATATTGGTTTGTTAAACATCTATTTGAGGCTGACTTCTTTTGGTAACATTATGACAAAAAGAGATGAACTTCTTATGAGCAAAACCAACGCTTCACTCGACTTAAATATCGCTTAGACCGAGTTCCGGTTTCAACAAAGGTCAGACTGTGGCTGTCATTCTTGTTGAGCGTCCCCAGCCACAGGTGCAGTTAATAATACATGCAAGTCTCCATTACATTATTTAGTGGGGCTAGTGTAACCAAAACACATTGGCGACCTGTGTATAGCTCGAGTACCAAACACATATGCATAACCGTTCCTAGACCTGAACAGTTCACTAATACAACAAAAAAGCTTCCAAAAAGCCTCTGGCAGATATACAGTGTATATTTTACCTTTTCCCAGATAAGTAAATCTTTGAAAGCATCTAGGCAAAAACATGGACACATCTCTCAAATGAAGGTACAATTACTGAACAAAATGAAAACATTGTAGCCAAACGATAAATTGCCCGCTTTGGGCAATTTCTCCTTTTGTCACAATGTTTTCGAAAGGCTTCTGCTGCATAGGCGTTAGAATGCGTCTGCAGGTGAGAAAGGCTTAATCAAAATTAAATCAGGAAGTATTGGTGTTCAAATTGCTCGTTTTCTCTGGGAATTTGAGACCAAGCTCCGAAACTATAAAAGTTTAATTTGTGCCCGAAGTGTCTGATTGGTCAGAATCAAATTGGTTTTCCAACTTGACCAATCAGAAGCCTTGAGAGCACCGAGAACTTTTTCAGAATTGTGTAGTATCGGAGGCGTCCCGGGTTCAATCATCGATAGCGGCGGTCATGTACAGGGTACATTTCCTAGCCTATAGTATTTGCAAGTTACCCTAGGTTAATTGATCGATTGATTGATGTTTTACGCCACTTTCAACACAATTCTTCAGTTATATCACGGCGTGTACTAGGTTAGTTACCAGTACTAATGATCCATTTATCCTGACACCAGCCAGTCATTTTGAATGCTAACCCGCAACCTTTATGGCCTAAGAGGTAACCACTACTACCATATTTAAAGTCATTGGTATGACCCAGTCGGGGATCGAACCCGCGACCTAGGTTAAAGAACAAATGTTCTGTCGCAATGGTGTAACTCAAATACTGTCGTTAACGGAGACAAATTCCAATAAGACAAATCAATTGTAAAATGCAATACTTACATGTTTCGACGCAGGCATTACACTTGCATTCTGTAATAGTTGATATGTAGGCCGTACGTTCCTCCCTCTCTACTCCACAATATACCTTAATTTCAACAAGGTCGCCGGATACACCTAAAATAATGGTGACGTATTAGAGGATTAATTTCATATATATAATTAATTGATTTATCTGGATATTTGGGATCTTGTTGCATCTGCGTAAAGCGAATACTCGTGGGAGCGAAATTTCGCTGTCCGCAATCAACATGAGTATAACAACACATATAACTCATGGTGAAGAAGGTAAAAGCGTAGTCTTACTAAGTGCACGCTAGTATGACTTTAAATGATGTCAAACCGATAAGGCGATAAGACCCAGAATCATAAGGCACTGCTCAAATATTGAAAATATACATGTTTTAATAAACGTACATGTTTAATTTTATATATGACGAATTGTGACGCACATAAGGGCTTACGTATGAAAACGTGTCATGGAATCATTTTGTTTTGACAAACAATGAATAATAACCACCATATCAAGAGACTAGATAAACGGGGGAGTAAACTGGTCTTTCCCCATTATTACTTAACCAAACATTATGTTGTGAGTTATTCAAAAGAATCGTCTCGATGAGACGATTGTTCTGAGTACCAACAACATAGGGTTGAAGTGTCAAATAAGTATTTAAGAACATGATAAACGCCCCTTATCTAGAGCTCTTCACTATATGTTACCTTGACAACAGCGACAGTCTGATGCTGCCGAATCTGCATTGATTGACATCATAAGAATGCTCTCTGACGTACTGTTCCCACAGCCACCGGAGCAGTAATCCACGTCCACTGGTCCGTCCGTCACACAGTCTGACGCAGGGTCGTATAATACTTCAGATTTCGTGTATTTGTTACAGGTGTCTAAAAAAAATGAACAACTAATGAGCGGCGTGTCTCCTTGCAAATACGAACGTTGAAAACTCTAGCGATTGATTAATGGCTTGGTTGATTGCTTGGTTGATTGATTGATTGCATGCTTGATTGATTGATTGTTTGATTGGTTGATTGGATGGTTAATTGATTGATTGATTGATTGATTGATTGGTTGAGTGGAGTTTAAATCCGCTTGTAACGCCTGTAATTTACATAACGATGCGATTCCAGTCGAACTCGCACCGTTTTTCCACACATCTTTCTTTCCATATGTCATTTGCTGACTAAGCAAACAGTGGGACGAAAAGGGACCCCGTTGAGTCTCAGCATGCAAGCAGCGCACCAGAGTCGTCACTGTCCATATAAACATAAATACGCCGTAATATCTGAACATGCTCCCCACTACTACAATAGGTAAGGTCAATATTGTCTAGTTATAACATATGAGCCGTCCCGCGAGAAAACAAACATTGTGGACTCTGCGTAATGTATCGAACCTGATCAGCAAAAGCAAGCCGCGCGGGATAACCCGGACAGACACGTTTCGCCTCCTGTGGATTTTCTGTTTCATGAATCATTACTCTTTACCTCTTTATACATGAGACATTAATGTTGGTTTTCTCGTGGAACGGCTCATATATACAATAACGGATTAGTTTACCTGGCACTGGTACGCAAATTGGACAACAAGCGTTTGGCACATCGTAACTTAATTCTTCATTCTGAAAACAAAAACACAAATATGTCCACATTAAAGTTACTATTTTCAAATTTTACACAATTATGTCACTTCAAACTGAATTTTACTTAATTCTATCTAATTTAGAGCAGAAGACACCGGTAATAAGAGACATAGCTCAAATAAGTTTATACTCGGTACTAAAACTTTAGTTTATTTGTTGCAAATGTCCTTCTTCTTTGGTCAGATATGTTGAAATTGAAACAGTCTAAACATGAAAGATGAAGGTTTGCTGTTTAAAGAATATCAATGAGGTTGATTTAAGATGTCAATGAATTGAAAATAGTTCATGCAAAAGGGGTAGCCAGTACGCTGGAAAGATGGATGGAGTACTGATGCGTATTTCTCCGGGAAATACATGTTTAATTCAATTCGCCGTCCTGATATAACTGAACAACTGTTTTAAAAGGCATCACTATCCAACTTAAACCAATTATGTATTATGATACGACTTACAATTCCACAGACTGGCACTTCACATCTGCGATTGCATTCTTCGTGTCCATTCACACATTCGCAGGAATAACATGCATCTTCGGTACTATCAAAGATAACTCCAGGCTGGAAAAAGAGAAATTTAATTTTAATTGTTAATAGAAAGGATCCTTGATGACATAAACTTATGTATTTAGATATTTTGAATATATATATATGCCGAGTTTGTTTGATATATGTACGTTGTCTGCTACAGATTTGTCACTGTGGGAAAGAGTACTGCGTTATGCTTTTTAGTTCAGAAATTGGATCTCAAGCCTGTGATTGACATTCTCATGATTTGTCTAAAACAATACACATGAGTACTGTTTGACGATATGTGGTCTTGCTGCGTCTGCCTACAGTGAAGACTCACATAAGCCTGTGTATATGTACAATATCACCACAGGCATCTGTGTTCTCGTTTCTGAAAATTTGGTTGAACTTCAAGTGTTATTCCAGAGCATATTTGGATCTTATGAATGTATGCGGAAAATGAAGGCTCTTTGTTAAAGAACCTTTGGAAAAAAACTCACAAGTCCGTGTTACTATAAGTGGTCTGTGTATATGGATCATATACTATAATAATAATGATATATTTATATAATACCAAGCAGAGAGGCTATTTATAGTAACACGGTCTTGTGTGGGTATTTTCCAAATTTATTTAACGAAAACTAAGATGCCTGTGGACTCACCAGAGCCTACATTGTCCACATTCTTCTAAAAGAAACAACTATATATGCTCTGGTAATACACTAGAAGACAAACCCCTCTGGTTCTAATCCCTTACCCCTTGTATTAAAAACGGATATTGCATTATACCCCAAAGGAAGAATTATGGTAGCGTAACATTGACCCGTACCAATGAACTACAAGAATGTCATGTTAAAACCAAAGATACCGGTATTAAACCTTGGACGTTATATTTCGGCCGATCGATCGTTAATCAACAAATTACTTGTTTTGATAATCAACTCAAATGTCTTAATCATGTTTTTAATTACAACAATACCACTCTATCACAACATGGCATAAATACTGAGTTTTGCTAAATTGTTGTTTTACATTGTTTCACAACCAATTATCTGATGGATCGTTTATGATTTCAAAGATATTTATATAAGCCAACACTCGCTGTGTGTTCGGATTGTAATACAACCAACAGTAACTTTTTTAAACGTCATAACGCTACCGTGCTCGTATGAGTAGCACGCCACTCCATTATCCTCAGTTCGCCATTGATGTGTTAAAGGGAACGAACGTGGTTCGTTCTATTTCAAAACTATTATTATCAGGAGTTGAACACGTTTAGGACCTGACCCGACCTGTTCATAAGCGATTCTTACAGCACGTTGCACGCTCTTTCTTACCGCCACAATATGTTCTACAATACGAGCTTTAATCGTATAGAATATCTACTCGATAAATAAGGCGCTGCCTTGTTTGTCTTTTATTGGATTCTCATGGTGGGGTGACCCTGAGACAAGGCACATTTCCAAGTCTACATGTAGCTCTGGCTCGTTACACAGCGATTATGAATAAGTTGTTTGTCGTTGTGTTGGTACATGTAACTAAAGTACCACTGAATACCGCTTTAAACCACAATAATCACATTTACATGACGTTCTGGTTCGTCACACAGTGATCATGAATAAGTTATCTGTCGATGTGATGGTATATGTAACTGAAGAACCACTGAATACGGCTTTAAACCAACTATAAACACATTTACATGACATTCTGGTTCGTCACACAGCGATCATCAATAAATTATTTGTCGTTGCGTTGATAACTGAAGTGGCACTGAAAACGGCTTAAAACATCAATGAATATATTACCTCGTATTTTGTGCCGTTAAGGTAGCAAGAATCACATTCACTGTCATTCACACAGTTGCCCTGGTCATCGAGATAGAAGTCTTCGGGACAAACACAGCCTGGTGCAGATATCTCGCACTTGGATTCGTTAAAGCTGTATCGCTCGTCACATGTTCTCTGACAAAGACTGTTGTTCGACCAGACGAAGTTGTCTTCGCATACTGTAAGCATTTGCATGACATTTAACACTTTCTCGCATACAGACGCTTTCTGGCGCCGATGTAGTAGACAACTTTTGAAATCATATTTGCAAAAGGTGAAATTACTCATGATGAGCTATGTTTCCTTTTTCAACAATGAGTCAACTCTATTCAATAGTTATACTTTCATTTATTGGGATTTTTGTCTGCTGCAGATTTGTTGTATGTGCGAAAGGATAAAATCAGTACATCATATATGTTCACTGATTTAGCACCAAAGTTTGATCAATCGAGATTGGTGTTTTATGCTGCGTTCAACAATTTTTCAGTTATATCACGGCCTTTCATGGGTAAGTTACCAGTACTACTGGTCCTTATATCCTGGCACAAGCAAGTCAGTAGAAATGCTTACACCGCAACGCTGGGCGCCAAAGAGGGCAGTCACTACTACCATTAATAAAGTATTTATTTCAATAGTAAGAATCCGCCGTAGCCGAGTGGTTAGCGTTGGGGATCTGGAACCGGGCCTCCCAGGTTTGATTCCCAGTAACGGCGGTCATGGATGCGCATTTCCTAGCATACTACTTGTTTGGTTACCCAATGAATATAAATAAGTGAACCGACGCCATGATATAGCTAAATTAATGTGTAAAATGGCGTAAAACCTATGTAAAATAGAAACACAAACACATTTAAATGGTGCCAATTTCAAAATGAAATACTATCCCCAAATCGGCATCGTTGCTCATATCTAATAATTTAGTGAATGAATCAAAGACTCACCACAATCTCCGGAATAGCAAACATCACCATCTTCTAGGTTATCTGGACAGTCGGCAGCTGACACCTCGACTGTTCTTGACCTTGACACTGTACCATCTCCGCATGTCACTGAACATGGCGACCAGTTCGTCCAGTCACCCATAACACAGGTCACTGAAGAGACGGAAACATAGATTCGACTGAATTGTAATGTCCCTGCTGTTGAAAACGTTTATCGGCGTAGCTGCATAAGATAACTTTTGACCTAGTTTTGTTGACAATACAATGTCCTGTTTAATTAATACAGAGGGTAAACGAAATAGCTTATTTCGATTGATGTTTTTTGTTTTAGAGCGGCAGTTAGAACGGATTCTATATTACCTAATAATCATTAGATTTAAGCTATGAACATGGTAGTGATTTTCAGAGATCAGAGATGTATTTTTTTGTTTACCATCGTCATACGGAATTAAGATCAAGTCGGGTGTCATCACGATAAACCGACCGTTACGACATTATCAAAGTCGTCTACTGCATATGTCATGTTTGCGGTTAAGAGTTACAACAAACCTACACTTACTGTTGCAGTCTCCGTAGTTGCACGTTCTATATTCTGGACTCAAGTTTCCGCATTCGGCCGCGTCCGCTGGATCGACATACTCTTCTGTTCTCATCTGCACGCCTTCACCACAGGTGACGTCACATTCGGACCAATCGGACAGAGAACCAGTTTCACAGCCTGAGAACAAGGTGCGACAATATATTACTTTAACCTTTTCTAACATGTAGAGACATTCTGTCTTCGGTCTCGTGATTCGTTAAATTTTACAGGCGCATCGTAGTACAATACCAAATCAGGTAACAGTATTATAACATTATATCATTCCCTATGTCACTATTAATAACTAATAGTATTGTATGTCATATTTGTTTTAAGAGGCTCCTACGTATTATGGGCCGTAGGCCTTTATTTACAAAATAAAGAAACATAATGTATTCTGTGTTATAACCTACATATACTTATAACTTACATGAGACGTTCACGTTACAATCCATGTTCTCCGTGTTGTCACCCGGACATTCAGCGCCGCCGCAAGACGGGAGTGGGTCGGAACAGGTTCGTGTCCTTATCTTGGCTCCTCCAACACAGGTACTAGAACAATCGGACCATTCGGACCATAACGCCCATTCTCCATCAACTGTAAAAATATATAAGTGATACTCTGAGAAAATGTACACGTTGTCTGATCTACGCTATTTGCCAATATGTCGGTCATAAAAGGTTTCAAGAAACTTCTGAATAACGGTATCAAATTGGATGCTTCAACACGAAAACGCGGGCAGATATTTATAATAATTACGCTCGTATTTCAGTCATTATTCTAGAGGTTAAACCTAGGCAAAGCAATACTGATCAAACCATTTCACTCATGCACACGTTTCCTGACATCTCTGTAGCAGACGAAAACACTGTGGCAAAGGGAGAAATTGCCGAGTACGAGACGTGGTAATCACGGGATTAATATCCGGGACCTTTGGTACCAGAAACAGACGCTGTACCAATGCCTTCTACGTTCTATTGGAGAACTGTGTTCGTGTAGCATTGCTATCATACTATAAACGTTTAATCTTAACTCAGAATTTATGCTCTGGTATCCGATTGGTCAGAAGCATATTCTTTCTTGAAATTGACCAATCAGAAATCTAATGTGGAGCATTGAGTTCATTTCCGAGAACGGGGAACAATTTAAAAGTTTTATAGTTTCGGGCACTGCTCTGGTTCTGCAGCACTGTTCGCCGTTTTAAGCTGTTTCAAGAAATGTCTAATTAAACAATGCTCATTTAACTCAGATATAATAGATTCCCTGACAGAACGTTATATTCACTTTGTTATAAATGAGAAAGAGCATAAGAAAAAAGGTATGAGTTGGCATTTCTGAACGGATCATCTTGTCCACCTGCTTAGTCTTATCAGAATATATAAAATATGACAGAACCTTCATACAAGCATGTTTGAGTGATATGCTAACAGTTGACAGTGTACATCTCAAACGCGCTGATGTTCGACTTTCTGGAGCATCGCTAGTTATGCTGGGTCCAATCCCACCAACATAACTTAGCGCTAAGTAATACACTTAAATACTTAAACGCATATTTTTTTATTTTTGTTTTCCCTTCAAAGATGCCAAAATATTTCATTTTTAACAAACATTAGTATTGTATGTCAACTAAGTCATTTACATTCTACCAGTTATGTCTTACTATAATATAGGGAAACACAAATTATGAATATGCTTTTAAGTATTTATGTAATACTTAGTGCTAAGTAATGGTGGTGGAATTGAACCCTGTAGTTATATTTGGATTTTCTAATGCTAATTAAGATATAAACAAAAAAACATAAAGCTGTTTCTGGCGAGATTGGGTCTCATTGACTCTCCGAAAAAGGATCGTCTATAAATAACATGGCATACACTAGGACTCTCTATTACATAGGCGCTCGCTCTACTAACTGTGTCTGCTGCAAAAGAAATCAAATGTTGTCTGCATCAGGAAAAGAATTAACATGTTTCACGAGAAGATCAAGAAAACTGTCAAGCAATAACTGCATGGGGCATATAGTCAGATTGAATGGAATCACATGTCTCGTTATATATGTTAAACATTTAAATAAAGGATAACTGCATTAACTTTTCAACTACATTCAATAATTGCACTTTTATTCATAAAGATCTTCCATATTTTTGTCTAGATGTTTTCAAAGCCGTCTGCTCCATATTTGCTGTATGTGGGAAAGGGTAAAGCCTTAAGACCCTAAATCGCTAGACCTGGTTCAAAATGTTTCTTACCGACTGAGAGAGTATCATTTACACAGTAGGTTGTATTGTCGTAGTTACAGTAACTGAAATTAAAAATGAAATCGTGAATATTAAAGGTGCTGAACTTCAGATGGAGGTCAATATTTTGAAATGTTAAAACTTATGCAAATATTGCTAATAGTGACAATACAGTAAGTAATAAATAGTTTAAAACTATTTTGGCAGTAAATGTTGAACAACAGTCAAATGAAAGTCAATGAAAATGTAGCCAATTTGGCTTAATGGGTATGTCTACCCAGTAAAGATAAATCATAAACAAGATCAATATTTAGATGTTTATGGTACTGGAAAGTGAAATTATTACTCACAATTATGATTCTATATTTCAAGATAAAGTTTGAACAGTTTTAAAACGTTTACTATACTATCTATAATCTGGAGTTCAGCACCTTTAACGTAGACCCATACTTATTATATATCATCTAAAGATAGAATGTGTTAAACAGGAGTAAATTCAATTAAAGGCTTGTCGATTTTCCTGAGTCATTATTTTAAGACTGACCAAGGTAGGTCGAACACTTGAAAATTGTGTATCAACAGTTAAAGTGTAAACCCTTTCACACTTGCAGACGCCTTTTGATGCATTTGATGAAGAAATTTCGAAAAATATGGTGGCAATAGGAGAAATTGTTTTTTTATATCCATCCATATATGCATTATTTATTAACTGCAGGCAATGTGATATAAACTATGCGATCTAGTACGAGGCTGTTCCATAGTAAGTTTAAGAGTTCAGAGCCTTGATGTCAACATGAGAGATTTGATGTTTAAGCAAAGTACCGACGATTGTTTTGAACAAATAGGAATTCTGAAAATCTATTGAATGATGATAAAGAGAGTTTGTCGCATATCGTATAAGGTACCACTTATTGAACTGCAGTATAGTTTTTTTCACACAAGAAAGCGAATTGTTCACTCACCAAGTTTCACAGAAATCGTCCGATATAGTGTCTAGGTAGTCATATGCTTTACCGTTGATGAAACAAACCTTTGGACACTCGCCAACGCTGCATGGTTCGGACTCCGTATTACTTCCACAATTGACACCGTTCTTCAGATTTCTTGAAAACATTAAACATTGTACAATTTTAAGACATTCTTAAGCCCCCTTTCCCACATTCAAAAAGTCTGCAGCAGACGACTTTGAACATATCTAGGTAAAACAATGAAATATTTTATACCATTCTTAAGAGTTCTTTAAAAGATATACAATGTCGCAATTTGACACCATTTTAAGGGTTCCATAAAAAGATAAAACGTATTACAATTTTACACTTTTCCTCAGCAGTCTTTTAAACATAAATAATATCAAAATTTAAACCGTTTTTAAGATATACCATGTTTTAATTGTTATATAAAAGTTAAGCGCCCTTTAAAAGATAAAACGTGTTTAAAATTTACAACACGTGTAAGGGTTTTTTAAAAGTTAAAATCGTTACAAGTTTACACCACTCGTAAGGGCTCTTTAAAAGATAACACACGTTACAATTTTACACCCTTTTTAAGGGTTCTTTAAATAATTAAACACTTAACAATTTAACACCATTCCTAAGAGGTCTTTTAAACATAAAACTTATCACAATTTTCACCATTTTTAAGAGTTCTTTAACAGATAAAACACGATATTATATTACACCATTTGTAAGGTTTGTTTAAAGGATAAAATAGGTTACAATTGTTCACTACTAGTAAGGGCTCTTTAAAAGATAACACACGTTACAATTTTACACCCTTTTTAAGGGTTCTTTAAATAATTAAACACTTAACAATTTAACACCATTCCTAAGAGGTCTTTTAAACATAAAACTTATCACAATTTTCACCATTTTTAAGAGTTCTTTAACAGATAAAACACGATATTATATTACACCATTTGTAAGGTTTGTTTAAAGGATAAAATAGGTTACAATTGTTCACTACTAGTAAGGGCTCTTTTAAAAGATAATAAACGTTACAATTTTACACAATTCGTAAGGGCTTTTTTACAAGATAAACCAGCTGATAATTGCAAACAACATGCATATCTACAGACTTATCAGGACCTTCATTGCACAGTCTTGAAAACAACAAGATCTGAAATTGTCTGACGTCGCTCAATTTATACCTATATCTGTTTCTCGATCCATCTCCACATGAAACGGAACACTCTCCCCAATCGGTCCATTCACCCCAATCACAACCTGCAAAATGTCAACAAATTACAGCAATGCATGCCATTTTATCACTTTCTTAATACATTCCAACCTGTGTTTAAAGAATACCCATTGGATGAGAACTTTCTGGTCTACTGTTAAAGATAAAAGTAAATTGTAACAGATGGTCTTTAATTAAAGGATCATTTATGAGAAATTGAGAAATTAAAATGTGTGGTTGCTTTAGACAGAGAATTGCTACAAAAAAACGGTCTTTAGCACAGGTATGACTGTATATTTGGAAGGGTACCAGATTAAGTTCTAGTTAACCTGATATCTTATGCAGACGGCATTTAACGCCTCAAAAGCAGACGACTTGTGCAAGCACTGTAGGGAAGGGATGAATTGCACATTAGGATAAATTTCTCCTTAACACACTTTTTTTCAGCAGGTGTAGTCTTTGTCTGAATAAGAAAAAAACTGTTTGTTGTCTCGACAGTTGTTGTCTCGACTGTTCTTACAAGTCGGTGAAATGTTGTGACTGTACCATGTAAGTATTTAATAGTTTATTACAAAACACATGTGAACGTTCAAATATCTCGATCACGTAGTATGATTATTGAAATTGATATTTTTTCTACATCTAAGGTAGGTTTGGGAAGAAGACCCCCGCCCAAATGAAATAAAAACAAACTATTGAAAATGCTCGTATAGCTGTGGTCGAAGATGCAAAGGTGAAGACTTGACAATTTAATGAGATAAAATTGACTTACATTCTAGATCAACAGTACATTCCAATGTATGGTTGGCAGAACACGTGCTGTTAAACAGAAAGGAAGAAATGTAATGTTTTCTTCATAGATAAATATTAATGAGGTAAATTGTCAAAACGTTATCCGGCTTTAATGGATAATATTCTTCTTGACTTTTCAGCATACCTTGATGGTATTTCATTGTGTGCCGTCATGTGATACTTGACATTATAAAAAGCCATTTGACACTATTTAATAAAATGGAATGAAAACTGGTACAAATTGCCATAAAACGTTATTTTAATAAGATATATAGTTCAATATCATGAAGCAAGTAATATTGAAAATACATTTAATATTCCCAAGTATTTCTTCAAATCTCATACAAATATTTTGTTTTCTTTCTCTAAACATTAATGTAATTACACCATGAACAATTAATATGTTACATTCAAATACTTGAAACAAATGAGGAGGTAACAGTAACGCTTTGCTGTGAGTGACAATGTAAAAAAGTGACGTCATCCCATTACTATGTATAAAACCAACAACAACAACAACAAACATGGTGGTCCCATATGACTACGACAAAATTAAAAACATAATAAACACATTAAATTTGTGTTAATTAAGCGTTATTATATACCACCGTCGTTGTTAGGTAAAAGTTAAATAGGTCAGTATTATTCTTCAAAATATAAAAGTTGCTGACAATTTGTATGGGACATACAAATGGCGAATGATTAAACTTAAAGTAGTTCCCCATTACACATTATATTCAATCAAACCCTAGCCCATTGCGCATATATATCTCTATTCAAAAGTTTACTACAAATCACAAACATATGAGTATTCCAATTGTGTCAAGAGACAGTTACTATTGGGGTTTTTTTAGTAAATGTTTGTAAAACTTACTTGGTTAAAAAGTTATAAAGCAGATGAGATAAATAGATTCGTACCATACTTTACACGGCTCATCTTCGGGTACGTATTCTTGTCCTTGGAAGAGTGAAATACCCTCAACGGTGTAACATGGACAAGTGTCCTGTATGATGCACGTTTTACCGTCGATAGAGGTGACATAACCCTCGGGACAAGAGCACCCAGGTAAGCAGTCACTCTCCACACAGTAGTCGGAGAGTCTGTAATCTTTACAGGTCTGGTCGCAAGTATTGGCGCATTCGGACCACACTTGGAGGTCGGTACACTCTGCCTCCTCTGGAATGAGATGTTTAATACGGTGTCAATGTGGGGCCTTAATGTATCTGCAAACAGTGAAGACTCAGGTGAGCCCGTGTATCTGCACAGTCTCACCAGAGTCTTCACCGCCTGCATGTGTTTATGTTGTTTACATATATGGTCCAACCTTTGTGTAAAGATCGCCCTTGGGAAGAGACCAGTCTGGTCTTTGTTCACAGGTGGTTTTTAATTGCAGAAAATGAGTAATTGTAAAATACAGGGATTTCTATATATAAAGATGGTCTTTAGCACAGGTTTAACTGTACATGTATATTTAAGTGCGTCTTCTGACATATACTGCAAGTGCAGTTCTACAAGTTAAATATTTATCTTAAAACAATGTCAAAACGGAGTTTCTTTAACCGTTTCCACCTGCAGACGCATTTTGACGCATTCGCCACAGACAACTTTAGGAAACATTGTAAAAAGAGAAATGTCACAATGCCATAATGTTTTCAATTCTTTTCAATTACTATACTTTTCTTTACAGTGATGTGATATATGTTTGCCTTTATATTTTCAACGTCGTCTGCTTCATGTCTGTCACATATGGGAAAGCGACCCAAATTCGCTAGGCGCAGTTCAATTGTGTAGGTAAGACAGTAACAAGTGTATATATTGGGAGTTTAAAATGGTGGATTTATATTGATTTATTGATAGATTCATGGAGGTAAAGATTCACAGTTCAAATTATATATATATATATGTATATACAAACGGAATTAACGTACCTTCTTCACAGGGATCGATACATGTTTCGTACTCTACGCTGTCCGTTCCACAGTCCGAAGTTGCACATTCACGGGCTCTTGATCGGGTACCAGCCTCACACGGTGTGTTAGTAGTACAGTTAGACCATTCGCTCCAAGCACTCCATTCTGGGACGGCTGAAACACGTAACGGCGAAGATTACATACAGTGTAACTTCTCCAGATCTGTATCTCACGTAGGCAGTTACATCTTTATCTTTATCTCGAGAGGTGTAACTCTTGAAATCGATTGATCGATTTATTGATTAGGGTTTTACGCCGTTTTACACAAAAAAATCAGTCACATCACAGCGGCCAGTTTACCTATATTCATGTATATCCTCGCTTTCTCACACCAGTACTCCACATAACATACTTTCCAAGCAACTGGCTGAATATTTGTTTTACATAGATTGTTAGCCCATTGGTGGAAGAAGAATGACGCTTGTCACAGTGACTTTTGTCAAACGTCGAAATAGATGTTGGCCGAGCTGAGGTTGGAACTCACAATGCCTGGATTGACAGCCCTTGTCGCTATTGATTGAGCTACCTTTCGTCCTTTCCTTTGTGTAATACATTATTTCATGCATCTGAGTGCGGACAATGTTGGAATATATTCCACAATGTTTTCGATCCTTACCAAAAGTATCCGTTATTTTGTCCAGATATTCTGTTTGTTTTAGTTTCCTATGAGATGTGGGAAACATAAACTGCTGTTATAGTTCAATGAGATCGCTTTGTTTAATCGAAATCGGAACTTCCCATTTCACATGGACATTATTATATTTTATACAGAAATATCTGTTTGGCAGGGAATATTTGTGGGATTTTACATATATGAGCCATCCCACTAGAAAATCAACATTGTGGACTTTGCGTAATGTATCGACCCAAATCAGCCTAAGCATGCCACGCAGGCTAACCCGGGCAGACACTTTTCCCCTCCTGTGGATTTTCTGTTTCAAAAATCATTACTCTATTCAACTATCCCCCTGAGACGGAATGCGTCGGCCCGGATCGATACATTACGCAGAGTCCATAATGTTGGTTTTCTCATGGAAATGCTTATATTCTCCCATACTCACTCGGACAACTGTCTGTGTTACAGTCTTCCGCCTCGTAAAGATCGTCCGTACATAACTGTATGTTGAGTCCCACAACGGTCCTCTCTCTGGTCATCTGTCCCACATTACACGTGGCAGAACAGCCTGTCCATTCAGTCCAAGGTGTGTATGTACAGTCTGGAATGATAAGATTGATTGGGGTTTAACGGCGTTTTCAAAATAATTTCAGTCATACCACCGCGGCCAGTTCACCTACTTATGTGTCTCCTGGCTTTCTCACACCAATTCTCCACACAACATACTTTCCAAGCAGCTGGCACATATACCGTTAGCCCCTTGGTGGAAAACGAATGACGCGTATCATAATGAATTTAGTCAAAAGTCGGAATGAATGTTTACTGAGCTGGGGTTCGAACTCACAACCCTTGGATTGACTTAATTACAGGGCTGGAAGGATAATAACGATGTACAAATGAACCATGTGGTCTTGAGTTACCTGCCCCTACCATAACATAAACGGGTCAGGCATACACAAGTAATGAAGTCGCCATTTTGGACATGGTGTAGCATGCAAAAGGCTATAAGGACAACTATTTTGCGAAACAAAACCTGTTTCAAACTCCGATTGTAGTTTGCTGTATTATATAGGTAATTTTTCCAAACATCAAGTCGTATTGGTCCACTGAACATGTTTCTCGAAACTCAATGGAGTAATTACTTACTTATTTACTACATATCGAGGGCTTGGCGTGAAACGGTTGTAACTAAAATTGGTATTTTTTTTACCAAGGTTAATCACCTCGCCATAACGTCTTTAAAGCATTAAACCTTTTTTCTTGGTAAACAATGGAAATTTAGGTGCCATTGCTCGTTCTGAGCAATGGCACCTAAATTTGCATTGTTTACAAAAGGGTCAAAATTGCCCCTAAACCAGGGTTTTCAAAGTAGGTTTTGAGTTACAACCGTTTCACGCCAAGCCCTCGATATGCGTTGTTTAAGGGGTGGTGACCAACTTAGTCGCCATTGTTGGTGCATACCTGATGTACTAATTTACTAAAGTAGGCCTGGTACTAGAAAAGGTAAAGCTTACCTATAATCGTATTGTGTGTTAGCTTGGTACACGTGAGAAACGAATTAAGATTACAACTCGGACACGCACTATTAGCCGTTCTAAATATATTTGCAAATATAAACAATCGGCCAGATGACATTACCGATAAAAGAAGGTAAAAATACAAAACTCAATAAAGATATAGAACAATCTTTCGGACGGGATGACACTTTTATCAGATTATTATTATTTAGTCATTATTAAGGTTAACCCTTTCCCACATATAGGCATTTTTCTGAAACATTGTGTCCAAATACAAAATTGCTGATAATGAGCAATTTCTCCCGTTGCCACAACGTTTTAAATTATATTCAAGTAAAAAACTTTCGTTTAAAGATATTTACAAATATATTTAATCAAAGTCGTATGCTCCAGAATTGTCGTATGTGCGAAAGGGTGAAATCCAAAGTACTTACTCTCACACGCTGATTTGTTACAGGCAAAGCTTCCAGTTTCACAGGTACTGAAAAAGAAGAACGAGCATGAATGAGTCGCGTATGGCGACACGTGATGTTATTGTCTTTCGGGTTTGGTTTCCCACTTGCAAAGGCATTCTGCCGCATATGCAGCAGACATCTTTCAGGCCTTGTTCTAGGCATCTCACGGGTCGGATTTTCTGACTCTTTCCTAAAGGCAAAAGTCCTCCTTAATTCTTGTTCCCAAAATGCATAGAAAATGGCCTTCCTTTTGAAAACATTGTGGCAAAATGATAAATTGCTCAGATTAAGCAATTCCTTCCTTTGCCACGAAAATGTTTTAAACGCTTTTTGATAGTGATACTTCCATTTATGAGGTTTTTCCACCGTTTTATCTGCATATATTCTAGTATGTCTGCTGCTAATTCGTCGCATGTGGTAACGTTTAAATTACATTCACGTTTAACTAGTAGGGCTAAACTTCTAGGTTTTTGTGTCAAAATAATAGATTGCGGCTTCTGTAAATATTGCTAATTGTGACAACAATGTAAGTAATAAGTAGCTCAAAACTATTTTGGCAGTAAAAGTTGAAAAACTATTAATTGAAAGTCATGAAAATGTACAAAATTCGACTTTCTGGGTATGTTTAAAAAGAATTACACAGAATTATGATTCTAATAGTTAAAGAAGACGTTTGGACAGTTTTAAAACTTTGACAGTAATATCTATTTTCTGGAGTTCAGCATCTTTAACAACATAATTTCAGATAATTAACGACAGACAGTTCACCTAACCTTGTGTTTCCTGGCCTTTGCGTATCAATTCTTCACAAAACATTTCCCCTCAGACAACTGACTACCTTTCGACATAGTCCATTGGTTGAAGACCATCACTTTTGCAAGAATAAAACTAGCAACAACTAAATATAAACTATTGTTTAAAGTATTTTTAGCTCCACTTGCTTTAAAAAGAGAAGCGGTATTAAAAATATAACCCGAAAACTACAACATAGACTGTAATCCGACAACAACATCAAAGACTGTGAACAGGGATGCTGCCAATGTAAAATCCTATTAGATATTACCGGAAGTTTTATATCAACTCACCATTCATTACAATCGACAAAAATAACCGCATCTTCACCAACTTGATCCCCAAGTCTTACAGCCTCAGAGTCACTGGTTGCTCCAGGAACACCGTCTTTCTCCATGTAACCAACTACCATACCAGGTTCGTAACCAAACTCGTCTCTAAAAGCGGTCATGTCAAAGGAACACTGGCACGGATCTTCTGAACAAGCTTTGGCTTCTTCTGCGGATCCGATACAACCGTTTTGACCAGGAAGTGGTGGTGGGCTGCTGCATTCTCTGTGTGTTAGATACAAGAACAAAACATAACCCATTGGCCGATAGACAATTTGTGGCGCCTTTGCAAGCAGGCAGTTTAAGCAATAACGAAAATACATAGTATCCCTTTCCCACATGTTGATGCTTTCTAATGCAAGAGACGCCGTTTGAAAACATATTTTTTTGTAACATTTCTCCTTTTGCCAAACTGTAGTATTTTTGTTAACGGAGTTTTTCTATATTTATGTCTGAATGTTATCAAAGTCGTCTGGTTTAGGTTTGATGTGTGTGGCAAAGGCCTAGTAAGTTTGGGTCAGGCAGCGTTGATGGGTTGCCGCATTACATGTGTGTTAAATAGAAGAAAAATATAATCCCTTTCTGGATAGACAATTTGTGGCGCCTTTGCCAGCAAGCACTTTTGTACAATATAGTAAAGACAAATTAAGTAATGGGCCTAGTTAATTGTAAAATAAGATATTCATTGGAAAAGGTACAAGTTTGTTTCTTAAACAGTATAGAAAGCAACCACAAGCATTGCGAAGGTTCTGTTGACTTCTGAAAATTCTGATTAAACGGACAGATGTACAGACAGACAGGCTTATCTGGACCTACATTCTAGAGAAATGCCAACTTATATATGTTCGCGATTGACGGGCCCAAATGGTGAATGTTTAAAAATGATATAATACTTCGCTATGTTTTCTTGATATGTTAATGTCTTCTTTTTTTATCACACAAACATAAATTAGTCAACGTTATCTGATCGTCCATCAAGCCTCTTTTCTACCTGACTCGTAATGCTCGTGCATCTTGTGCTTTTTCATGCGGTTAAGAAACAGATACAACTGCTCAAATGCGACAGTTGATCTGTATCTGGATATAAACTAGTCACATGTACCTTAAATTTGATTGTCCCGTAACAGGATAAATGTACAAGTATGCTAAACTGTTACCTTAATCTAGTTTGTTCTCCTTCTCCACACAAAACATCACACTCTGACCATTCTGTCCATTCAGTCCAACCAGGAGTTGCTGGAAATAAGCATGGAATACGAATACATTATAACAAATATTTATAATCTCGTTAAAACCAGATCTAAACTTCGCTGTATTTGTAAACGCTCGGATAGATCTGATGCCTGCATATTACAGGTCGTCTCAGATTGTTTTTTTTTACACCAGCCAATCAAATTGTCGCCTAAAAAATCGTTAAGTATCAACAGGTGAAATAACCCATATAAATAAACGAGACAGAGAAGTGGTGATGACGTAGCGGTGGTTTTATCGTGCTATTTCATTGGACGGAAAAACGAGAAATATTAAAACGTATAGGTTCAATAAACGACAACCTTTTATGCGATTTCGTCACATCCAACATACACAGCCAAGTATATTTTGGTCTTTTTTTAATGAGATTGGAATACATATTACAGTAGGTTCTGAGAAATAACAGTAGGTTAATATCATAATAATCCTGAAAAACTCGCTGTTTCAAACAGTGGTTTGATCAAGTTATAAGTTAATCATCTTTTCATTCATATCCACATAACATACAATTAGAATTGAATTAACAGAATCATTTTATGATAAGCTGGAAGATCCAGAACTATTCTTATTCCTCGTAAACCATAAAATGGCCACGATTCCCGGTGACACACACACACGTGGAACTATCATTTATCAATTATTAACAATTATCAAATATTAATCAATGCTACATAATGCTATTTTGGTGAGAAATTACAACTAGATTTGTTTTACATTTTCGGGCAACACAGATTCTGTTCAGACTGTGCGGTTATACGGGCTCGCTAGAGTCCTTGCCGTTCGCGCGACGAACAAAACCCATTTCGCCTTACGCGCAAATCGGAGGGGTGTGTGTATTTGTATCACTTTCTGTGTTTTCATATGTGCATTCCGTTCAAAGAAAATACAGAGATCCAAACCAAGTCCCGTTAAATTATCCGATCGCGTAAGAATAAAGAATAAACCGACTCGTAAAAAATAACAATTACTTGGACAATTTTCTAGTTGGCATGATTCTTCCTCACTGTCTGGACCCGGACACGGATACTGTCCGATATACTGAGATCCGGATTCGCATTCTCGGTTCCTGGATTTGATAGCTAAACCACAGGTGGCGCTGCAGTCACTCCACGGGGACCATTCGGACCAACCGGGCTGGGCTGACGTCGAAGACACTCCTGCTTAAAAATACCAGTGATGCATCGCGGTAAAAAATATAGTTTGTTATCACCGAATCATTATTAACCCTTTCTAACAAACAGACGCCTTTTGAAGCCTCTATAGCAGACGGCGTTTGAAAACATTGTGGCAAAGGGAGAACTTTCTCATAATGAGCATTTTGTTTTCCTTTTGCCGAAATATGTTCAACTCTATTAAATACGCATATAGATTCATTTGAAAATACATTCCATAGATTTTGCCAAGATACTTTCAAAACCGTCTGCTGCTGATTAGCAGTATGTGGGGAAGGAATATCATTCTATTACTATTACTTAAATCATAAAGATATACCGTTTCTAATTAGGCTAAACTATGTTGTTTAGCAAATATCAAATGATATGGAATTACGAATGAAGGATGAATTTAGAATAGTTGGTGAATTCATGCCCTGATATTATTAGATTTGCAAACAGTTATAAATCAGGCGATTATATGCATACAAACACTTTTCAAGAGTTTTCGTTGTATACCTACGTTTAGGTATTAAACTGTTCGACACACAGACACTTTCGGTTGCCTCTGCAGTATACGACATTTGAAAATATTGTGGCGAAAGGAGAAATTACGCATGATTAGCGAGTTCTGCTTTTGCCACAATGTTTACATTTTTGTCTGATAAAAGTTCTTTCATTGATATATATTTCAATGTTTTTGACTGAGTATAAAAAATGTCGTCTGTGCAGATCTTTCGTATTTGGAAAAAGGTTAAAAATATGTCAAAAGTTAAGAACTGCAGTCTAGTCACACACTGTTTAGTTGATTGAATGTCTATATAAAAAAAATCAGAGGTAAATAGGTGTAATCTTTTTCCAAAAATATATATTATCCAACTAAACTATATGACACATGTACTCAAAAGAATCGTCTTATCTACGTCCCTGGTCTCATTGACCACTCGGCCACGACGGATTCTTGAAAAATGCATACTAATAAGTTGTGTTTGTATAGGGACGCGCGCTAGTTAAAAAAGTACGTGTTCGTTCTTGAAGTATTTTCAAAATAATGATTGGTATGTCATTGTATAACTTTCAAGCCTTGTACATGAAGAGTGCGTGAACTAATGCGGGGCAGTGGGAAGCCGAAATTCGCGCTAGTGTCAGCGAGCGTCGCTTATTTCATGTTTATATCTCAGTTTTCATTCGATATTTGTTTAGGTGAAAACACACACAAAATACCTCGTAAAGATACTACAAAAAGTTTCTCTATATATTGTCCATTTGCTATAACCATATAGTATAATAATACTCTTTTTATATAATACCATATAGAGAGGTTATTTATAGAAACACGGTCCTGTGTGGGATTCCCCGAATTTCTCATTCGATAACACTACAGTCAGTATTATTACAGCATAAAGACAATATACAGAGACTATTTGTAGTATCTCAACGAGGTATTGTTTGTTCCTTTTCCATCTTTTCTCAAATGAAAACTCGGAGGTCTGTGGTTTGTATACAGTTTTGTTCAAAGGTTATTGTCAGGTCAATATTTTAGAGTTTTACCTGAAGTGGTTGTAACAACAGAGGTGTTCACGCCGGATATCCCCGTAGTCAGAACGACAGATACGGTAGATATGGTTGACACTGAAACGAGCACATATAAAGTAAAAGAAACTTGTCTTAAGAAGCCAACCAGGGTAGAGTCCAACTTTGGGTGCTGAACACTGCTTAATATCAGTCAAATAAAGAAGAAAATGCAGTTTCGGTTAATCTTCAAGTGGCTGCTTAATACAAATTGGCTGATTAATAGAGGTGACTGCTAACACGAATTTGACTGTATGCATATTTGCTATACATAGGGGTCGATTTACCCGGAGTGCAGTTCAGTCATAAATTCTTTAAGCTATTTCAAAGGAAAACTATTCTATAAATGAGTCGGGACAACCGATTGAGATCTATATGCAAACTGTTATTAGTGAAGACTCAGATAAAACTGCATATGCACACAATCACATTTAACAATATACGACTACATGTATAAATGACTATACCATAAGGATTATAACTAGCTTCCACTTTCAATGATCCGGCTTCAGTGTCTGTTAGAGGATTGTCGTCCTCCAACAGTTGTAGAAGAACCTCGTTTCCTACTGTGCTTGGGAGATCAGCGGTGACTGTGCCATCTTCAGCAGGTATAACTGTAATAGGCTGAAAGAAAAAAGAAAGTCACGGAAGGTTGCAGATAATAAAGCATAGTTCACGAGTGCTTATTTATTATCACATTTAATAAACCAGTTTACTAAGATGATATGCCGCGAGCTTTGGCGAGTTTATCAAAAGGGATAATAAATAAACACGACTACGAGATATTGTATTTATCACATAAAGTCATTTATGAGGCGTATTTCGAAAAAATGTACATGACATTTGCCTGTTTTGGGGCGCTAAAGTAACTAACGTTATAACATCAAACCGCTGAAGTGAAGTCATGTTCATAGTTTGGTTTCCGCGTTGTAACACAGACTTGAGCGCAAGATTGTAAAACAAATTAGTAGTGTTATATGTTATTTTTGTAATGGGATTTTTACACTCCCAGAGATAATATGATATACAATAGACGTTTTATCTCTTTTCGTTCAATGTATGCATCAGACACAACATATTGAAACATACATGTGTACATATACCTCAATAAGAGACCAGCTCTATCAAGAGACCACTCCCAGCATTTACGTTGTGTGGTCTCTTAAAACAGACTGGACTTAGATATTTATGAGAGAAAGAGTTGAACCGCGAGAGCTCAATCCGTAACGGCAATAATATGCTATTTAAAAGTCGTGAGCTAGAATCCCGACTCTGCCATTCGTTCTTTTCGATGAAACACAAAAGCCATTGTGATTAGAAACTTTGACCATTTTGGCTAAAATAAGTATATTTTTAAATGGAAGCAACAGGTTGTCTTGGAAGAAAGTTTGAGGAATAGGTCAGGAAACACATGTAATGGGAACTGATCGCCTTGGTAAAACCGAAATAGTGTTGAAAGCGACTTTACACACAAATATAGCCACGTCATTTGACATGCACGAACTATTATGATTGTTTATAACCTACGTCTATAGATCTACGTCTAAAATACCAAATATACGATATACATAAATCGATATTAAACTCAACCCTGTCGTCTCTTTTAACATTTATAGTGCCGAATTCCCTAAAGCAGACTCTCCCATGCTAAACAAGGGGAGACTCCATGTCTCATGTTAAGCGTTTTTGGAATAGTCTGATAGCTTAAAGGCAAACGATACTGACTTTAATTGAGACAGCTTGTTACGAGCTGACTCACCTGAATCTGTATTGTTTGCAAAATCCTCAATATTACCATTGGCGATGCACGAGTTAAGAAAAACAATAAATTGTGTTAACCGATAGGTGAACGATGACCCTTGAACTATGCCTGTGCAAGGCAACCCTTTATTGAGAATTTGTCTATAACTATTTGCCTCTCAATCCTATGAACTGTGTTTTTATTCAGTCTAGCAACTTTGCTTCAACCAGCCACATATATATAAATTCATTAAATTACGTTATGGAGATTTTACCTGTGTTTGTAATGTTTTCATGCCATAATGTTCTTTAGACCTAAACGCATCTTCCGGCAAAAAATTAGAAGCGTAGCTCTACCTAGTTTACGTACGCCAATGCTACTATAAATTATACCAAACTGGGGGTTCATTACGACTCCAAATCATATGCCAAGGCTCATTTTTTAGGGTTTCAAACTAGGACCCATGGTCTGACAGAATACTTACAGCATCAGCTGGTAAACCGTTGTCCAAAACTTTTATCGTAACTTCGTCGATACCTTGTACGTTGAATGTTACTTTAGTGAATTCGGCAAGGTTATCGTCAGTGTCCAGGGTTACAGTGATGTTGTGGACGTTGTCAGGCGAGTCTTCTGCAGGCTGCCAACCGTTGCCAAGGTACAGGATTTCATCCGGTTGTAGACCATCCAGTGTTGATGACGCAACAACTGTGACGTCAGCATTGTTAATATCAACAACGGTATGAACGTAAACTGTAATAGGTTTGATGAAGATAGAAATGCGAGCATATCTAAATCAATTATGTGCCTGCGACTAGTAAGTTAATTAAAAAGTATTTGAAAGATATATCGTTTCTATGGAAGAAGAAAAAAAATCAATTATTTCATTACAAAAATACAACATTTTTCTTGACGGTGGTCAAATGCACGTAACACTTGTAAAAACAACATAAAGACACCACAAGGACAACACATAACAGTACAAGACAGCACAGAACAGTACAGGACAGGACATGACAGAACAGAACAAGACAGAAAACAAAGAACATCACTATCGATACCATGACCACCATAGCCGTGGTCTGCATAAGACAACCTAAACGTCAAATTCAATTCGACAACCCTTTCTCAAATACAGATGCTTTATGATTCAATAAGTGTTCTTTCATTTATAGAGAGTTTCTATATTCTAAAAATTAAACAATTTCAAAGTCTCTGCTGCAAATTTGCTGTATTTGGAACAGATTACAATTTGTGTTATTTATTATTTAATATGGTATGTTAGGAATGCTTGCCCATTTTACCCGAATATGTCTCATTCATGACAAGTGTAGAAATAGATTTGCATTTGCCAATTTGACCATATTAGTCAATTCGGGTCAAATAGTTTTTTGTTTTTTTCTGTGGCACTGTCGAAAAGTGTCTTAATTAAGTTATGTCAAACTGATCGAATATTTTGTGTGATTTATATTTATCACATAAATACCCTTATTTTCAAGTTGAGAACAAATCACGGAACAACGTTATCATACACGTGTGATAACAAAAACACGTCATACACGCGACTACTGATGACGTCATTTTGACCTTTATCTTTATTATGTTTTTAAGTTGTTAAATTTTAAACATTGAAAAATGCAATAATACGTTATTTTGAATAAATAACGAGTCTTAATTGTTTAAAACATTGGTTTTTTTTTCTTCTTATTGAAAAATGATGAGAACTACTTTTTTATGCGGTGAATCACAAGTTTTTATGAAGAATATGTTATTCGGTCTTTGTTTTGATGTTGTCAATATTTTTCATTAAAACACACTGTTTAAGTGATAAAAAGAATCCATCACTCGTTTTTCTTTGGAGAAGATTTCTTAGATTTCGCCAAGAGGCTCGGTTAATAACCGTCTTTTTCTAGACTCATTTAAGAAATCTTGATCTCCAAGGAAAACTCATGATGGATCCTATATATCTACACTTTTCGGCAATCGCTATTGGTTGTAAAGAACAAATCATGTGTACAAAATTAAATCTGGGTTTTCGATTGTCCAATTAGTGAATTAATATGTTATTCGGTCTTTGTTTTGATGCTGTCAATATTTTTCATTAAAACACACTGTTTAGGTGATAAAAAGAATCCATCACTCGTTTTTCTTTGGAGAAGATTTCTTAAATTCGTCTCGTAAAAGAGAGTTATTAACCTCGCCAAGAGGCTCGGTTAATAACCGTCTTTTTCTAGACTCATTTAAGAAATCTTGATCTCCAAAGAAAACTCATGATGGATCCTATATTTCCAAAGACTACGATTGATGTTTGAATATAAAGATGATTTTTCATCTTGCCGGCCTATTTATTGATGAACCAAATGATTATATTTTGGAATCCATGCTAACGTCATGATATTGTTAGTGATGTTAACGGACATTTACCAACTCTTTATCCGGTGCACTATCAATACAAGGCTACATTTACTTCTATTTTATTGATTTACCTTAAAGTATTCATATCTATATGCACTTCTAAATATATCTATACTAAGTAGTATATTAGTTTTTAACAATGTTTACGCTTACAACTTCTTCGGTTCCTAGTAACTGGGCTAGGTCTAATCTAATGATCTAAACATATTCTAGAAATATACGCATTTTTAAGAATAAATAAGAAACATATGCATGTACATGTATTTACATTGTATATAGAAAAAACAATAAATATTACACAAAATTCAAAATTCATGAGCTTATTTAGAAACATATGCATGTACATGTATTTAGATTGTATATAGAAAAAACATTAAATATTACACAAAATTCAAAATTCATGTGCTTATTTAGATTTAGAAACATAAAATGAAGATGTGTGAAGCCTTCGGAAAAAAGTTTGTATACCATGTTTAAAACATAGAAAAATATTGTAATTAAAAAGACAGTTGTCACATTGGAATTAAATAAACGTCACACAGAGGACTTCGTAAAATAAAATGATTAATGTGAAAAGTGCGTACTTACCTAATGCAAGAGACCTGTCGATTCGTTTAATGAACACAAAGTTGAAAAGATTCTCAATAAATACAAGATAATTTAGCGATAGAGTTTACGTCTGTTTCGAAAAGCTTGAGGGAAGGTAAATGAAGTACATATAAATGTGACATAAACCAAAACTTATGCGAGTTCCTCGTTGTCCGTCTGTTTGTCCTCGAGGTGGCTCAAGAAATTCCCAAACGGATTTTATAACGTTTGTATTTTCAGACTTTCTTTCTACATGTACAATTGACGTCAAGATGAAAAGTTCGATTACTCACGACAGAACGTTTCCTAGAAGTTTAATAGCAACGGATTGTTATCACTATCATAGCGAGAGAGAGAGAGAGAGACATCAGGCGTCGTTACGTTACTGTTAACAATTTCTCCTTTTCTCATAATATAGAAATCTAAAAGGAAATCGAAGAAAACACAACCAGGTAAGATCATACAACTATTGGTATGAGGTTGTAACAGATTATACATTATTTCTTCAATTATAGAGAATACATCATTAAGTTCGATAAATCTCATGTGAAAATGGAATTTGCCAAAAAGAGTACACAGGTTGTGTTATTTAAGTCTGCCCAGGCTTGCTGTATTCTGTGACAGTCAACCATAAACCATTTCTGAAACAGAATGTACCAAGAATGTTTTGAAAGAACCATTGTTATATTAATGATAGTTTACGTACAGATAAGACTCAGACGACAATGTGCATCAGTACAGTCTCACGAGAGTCCTCGTCGTTCGCTGTATGTTATACACATAAAGGCACTAACTGACACAAAGCTGGGTGAATCAGTACAGTCTCACGAGAGTCCTCGTCGTTCGCTGTATGTTATACACATAAAGGCACTAACTGACATAAAGCTGGACTTATTAGTTTTATGCCAACATGTCTTTAAATAATGCCAAAAGCAAAGTTGTATTAAGATCCCAATCTGACTTTCTTTAATCTTGTAATTAATTGCTCCTCAATGTTAATATCAAACGGAGTCGGAAATTGTTTGCCACAACTTGATGATGTCCGCATAACTTCATTCCTATTATATTCAATTAAATTACGATGGTAAGATACAGCATGCGCAGTACGTCAAAATACATCGATGTATGGCTATTAATCAAGAACCTATATGTCCTCATTAATATTATTATTAACCCAATACTTCACACTGACGATATTTGACGTTTGATTTTTAAAAACATTGCGATAAGAGGTAAAATTGCTCAAAACGAGTAATTTCACTTTTAATTGAAATATTTTCAACTCTTTGTCAAAAAGTTACTTCCAGTTTTCCAGATTGTTCAAATTGTACATCTGTTGATAATAAAGTAGAAAACATTTGAAATATTATGTGAAGTAATAGGTAAACAGAGAGACATATCAACATGTATTAGTATGTATATGTCTCTGCTTGAACTTTCTTATCTTCAACCTTTTAAAAAAGCAAAAAAAAACCTGAAAAGTGTAGTTTGTCTGTGTTCGTCCGCAATTTTCACCTAATTTGAACGTTAGATGCCGTACAAAACAGTATTTCAATAGCACAGGCCACCACGCTGTGTATATACATCACGGTGTACCCAGATCATCTCGAAACAAGAGATATAATCAAGTTTTGATTTTGCCATCAGCAAGAGTTTTGGTATTTTTCGACACAAACGGCACAATAATTCGTAAAGTGTCTAGGGCACAGACATCGAGCGTGATTAATATAAGCTGGAAAAGAAACTGGTTTCGCAAACGATGTAAATTAAACAAGTTTAAATTAAGACGACATACACACTTTTATATACTTATGAACATATTAATATAATTCACGATTATTTCGTAATAATCCGCTACAAAAAAAAAACATGTGAAAAAACCGGTTTACTCACGTTTGTGGTTCTCCTTTTCAACGCCCGAAGTTCTCTGACAAACGTCTGTCCTGTCCAGTCATTTAAATACAAATTGAAAAATCGACCAATGGCAACACGTGTGTAACAGTAAACATTTTCGAACGTCCGTCACCGGCTCGCTATTGTAAGGTTAAATTGATGGGACAGGCACTCCTTGACCATACCGTCTGTTGCATCTACGAGGAGGCAGTAAATTTGACGCTCCAGGTCAAAGTAATCAAATCCATTGTGTGTTTCAAGCGAACGACGATTAACACTTTCTTTCTCGCAGACGCATTTGACATATATGCAGCCAGGGACACTATATTACAATAATAGATTTGAAACATCGAAGAAGAAGGCAAACATATATGAACAAGACGGATGTTTGATGCAAAGCATCAAAGAGAAGCCGCAATATTTCGTTTCACATGAAGAAATAAGAAAACAGATCATTTAAATCCACAAACATTAGAACAATATAATCTGTAGTCAGTAATGCTGATATCGATTATTAAAGATATAAGTTTTATGTAGGATATCTAAGCTGGCAGGGTCTGTGTTTTAAGTGAATGAGATAATTTAGAGTTAAGCTGATCATAAAAAGTGACATATAATACTAAAGATAAATGGACAAGAGGTTATGATAAATTTAAATTAGTACCAAAAACAATCAACTATTTGTATTGAACACACGCCCTGTTATGATGTTTTATCAAATAAGCTGACACACAGAACATCTGTTTTTCGTTTGTATCGGTAAGTCATGATAATGGATAAGGGTTTCCCACATAAAACAAATCTGCAGTAGACGACTTCGAAATTATCAAGTAAAAAAAAATCTCTATAAATGATTGTATGATAATTGAAAAGTGTTGAATTATTGTGGCAAATGCAGATATTGCTCATAATGAGCAATTTCTCCTTTTGCCACAATGATTTCAATGATGTTTACTCTGACAGACTTTAAAATCATCAAGTACAAAACATAGAAAATCTCTATAAATGATAGTAAGATAATTGAAAAGAGTTGAAATTATTGTGGCAAATTCAGCAATTGAAAATCAAATCTGTCGGATTACAAACGCACACTCTCGAGTTGACGAAACTGATGTGAATTCGTGTCGTGATTAGCATTCAGAAAATCAAGTAAACGTATTTCTATGTACACGTAATCCGAAAGACTGACACTAGCTGCAGCGACTTTTGAAAACATTGTGACAAAAAGAGAAAACAGATATTTCTGTGGTTTAAATCTTTTCATGTCTGCATTTTGCGATGACAATTGTACTCAAAGTTAACTTTGAATCCAGTATGTACCGAACATGAAAGTCAGATTATTAAAAGCAAAGCAAATGAAAAATGTATGTGAAATTGCGATAAAAATGAAAATCTATAAATAGACTATAGATGAATGATACCGTATTTTATTTTAGCCCTTAACTTGATTCGGGAACCAGAGTCGCTGCGTGGCCGCTTACGACATTTACACACTAGACCAAATTGAGATCGGTTTAAGACGCGTTGATGAATACGGATTAAATCTAAAACGTGGACTAAATATTAAGATTTAGATTTAGACAAATATCTAAATTGAAAAGTTTAGTGAATACGGGACGAGGCTTCTTCGTCTAATTACTGCGTAATATATCATAGCATGTAATTTTAAGGAACCAGACTACATTTACAAATTCAATAGAAGGGTTCTCTATTTTACTGTCTAGAGTAGATACAGTATGAATTTCGCTTAAATAAAAATGTACATACATTCAATTAATATACTGGCCTTTGTCTTTTGTTTTTAATTTGTAAAACTCACACATGTATATAGAGTGTAAAAGGGATGTTTTAAAAGTCATTACCTTAAATTAATGTACTTAGAAAGGACAAAGAGAAATCAAGATATGTGGTCACACTAGCAGGTCTAAATATTCTCCTTACCCGAAAATTAAAAGCATCCCTACAGGAAGCCGCCAGGAGGCGGCTTCCAATTATGTCTGTATTTCTGTCTATCTTTCTATTGATTAAGTAGAAGTAGTAGCAGCATCGGGTAGAAATAGCTTTATAAATAGAGGCTCTGGGTTTTTTTAAAGTAAAATTTAACACCTTTCCCATATAGAACAAATCTCCAGCAGCAGATTTTGAAAACATCTTTTCGCAAATATATGGAAAGTATCTATAAATGAAATCATAGATGATAGATGAACAATATCTTCTTTTTGCAACAATGTTTTCGAAGTTGTCTGCGTATAATGTGTCTGCAAGGGGGAAATGGATAACTATTAAAGTAAAGTGGTTGTTGCAGGAACATGGGATATTTATACGAGTGTGTTACATCCACAAAAACCTAAATACAACAGCCCTGTGTTCCATAGTCACAAAACTCAAAACCTGTTTTGCGAAACCTATATAGGTTTGTCGATATACTGTTCCTTAGTCGGTTAACCAAACATGTTCTACCTGTTTTCCATTCATAAAACAGGTAGGTTTCGTTCCGTTCGATAGGCATAGCTTAAACTGTTTATGTTGTGTTTACTATGGAACACACGGCTGCCAGTATTCCATGCATACTCAATATCAGCAGTTAAGGCTGCAATATAGCAAGCCTATACACGTGCTTACCATTCAAGGTTTTGTTCATGCATCTTCCTTCTTAATCGTTCGCACCTATATACGCATCTGCAGCAGACGACTTTTGTTTTATTTGGGAACTTACGCGGTTTTCAACATTATTTCAGTTATATCACGATGACAGTTGACTGATCCATGATCCCTCGGTACACACTCATGATCCCTCGGTACACAATCATGATCCTTCGGTACACAATCATGTTCCCTCCAACATAACCGCCGCGGCTGGAACATCATTAGCAATTTCCCATTCTGCAACAAGTCGTCTGCTGCAGATGCTTCATAATGGGTATGCAAGTGAGAAGTGGGGGGGGGGGGGGGGGGGCGGGGGGGGGGGGGTAACAATGAGTCGCGTTAAGCGAAAAGAATCCTTGTGGCATATGCCAATAGTAAGGAATAAGGCGAATCTGTGTAAATTTTTTGAGCGGCGGATTACACTATACCAACCAAATTGCCAAGAAATGATTGTACCCATTTACCGTTAAATTCCTGCTAAGCGTATATATATAGCCATCCAAAAGTTGACACACGTATACTAATTAATCATATGCTTTTGAAACATTGCGGAAATAGAAGAACTTTCTCATAGTGAGCAACCTCTCATTTTGTCACAATGTTTTCAACTATATTCAACAATAATGAATGTCACCAACTGAAGAAACTGAACAGTACAAATTAAAATTGAAGATTGTTTACACTATTAAAGTGTACGTAACCAATTTAAAGCAAAATGTAAACAGCAGCGACTGTGTTATGTACGTGATAATAGAACAAAACTGGTGCAATCTAGAAAGAATGCAAAATTATTCTGAAGTTTAATTCGCCCGTCGTCTTCTACAAAAAGAAACACTGGTTGTATAAGTAACAACCAGTGTTTTAACCATTTTAATGATCTTTATCAAAATAATGAAACTGTTACTAATAATAATATATTGGAAAACATTGTTCACATTTGTGACGCGGCATATCTAAATGAGCCTATTCGGACTGATGAAATAAATAATAGTATTGTACGTGTAAATTCTAATCATGAAGCAGGTCCTGGTGTAATTTGCATTGAAATGTTTAAGCATACCACATATGCGATATTGCCATTTTAACACAGTTGTTTAACCATATATATGAAACCGTTCATTTTCCAAATACATGGAGTAATAGTATTCTTTGGCCTTTACTTTTGCCAAAAAAAAGGAAATACCAATGACCCAAATAGTTATAGGGCGTATCCCTTATTAATAGTTTATGAAAAGTGTTTATTAATGTTTAAATTAATATATTATTGACATGGATTGAACGTAACAACTTGTAAAATGAAGCACAAGCAGGTTTTCGTAAAAACTATATTATTACAGACAACATTTTTATACTACAATCTCTTTGTCAAAGATATCTCTGAAAGAAACGTGGTAGATTTTATTGTTTATTTATAGACTGTCAAAAAGCTTTTGAATAACCACGACAAGCTTTGACAGAGATTCACCTAGGTCAAAATATTATCAACACTTTAAATCTCTGTTAAATGTAGAAATGTATATTTCCATGGGTATTTCATATCCTAGTCGTTGCATATTGTCAAATTTTAGATGTTCTAGTCATTGCTTAAATGTAGAAAAAGATAATCACCAAAATATTGATTATTGCTTTAGATTCTGTAATATTTGTCTTGATAGAAACTGCTATGTTGGTGAGGATGAATTTCACTTTTGTGTTAGTATGTCCAGTTTACAATTAACTTCGTCTTCTTTATTTCCAAGAAGTCTGGACAAATTCATACTCAACTACAAGGTTATTTTATCACATAATGAGTGAATGTAGACCAACTTATGTAAAATCACTGATAACATATCTAATTGAGGCATTTAAAACCAGAAAATTACTTTTAGATGAACAGGTCTCAAATTAAATAATAAAACATGTGCCGTATACTAATTATTTCTATAATTGAATATCTACAAAAAGTTTATGATGTCACTCTTATGAATTTATAATGTAAATGTAAAGTATATATAATAGGCCGGAGGCCTTACATTACTGAATAACATACTTCTATTTGTATATTGTATATTGTAATAATAACACTTGCATTTGTGGAGTTTTTTCATATGTTTAGTCTCAGACATTTTCAAACTCGTCTCCTGCAGTTTTGTTGTACGTGGTGAAGAGTTAATACAATGAAGTAAGAAACATGTCGAACAACATCGGACTACACGAACGTGCAGGCTGATTGTTTTTCTGTCTTTATTGCCCGTAATCTCGGTTTGAAGTTAACCCTTTCCCACATACAACATATCTACAGCAGACGACTTTGAAAAGACACCGGAACAAAATTAAAAACGCGCTTTAAAGGAAAGTACAATAATTGAACAGAGTTGAAAACATGGTGACAAAAGGAGAAATTGCTCGTTTTGAACAATTTCTTCTTTTGTCGAAATGTTTTCAAAAAGCCATTTGAAAGCGTCTGTTGGTGAGAAAGGGTTAAATAAAGCATGTGGTTATAATCTCACATAGCAGGATAAATTTAATATTATTCAAATGTTTTTTATACCACGGTCGATAAATGTTTTATGAAGTAAGACGCTTACTGGCCAATGACTCATGGCACGCGGACAGATGAGTCGGAAGTACTTTTAAATATTTATTCAACATAGATTATGAAACAAGTTCTTATAACTTATAAAGTCGACCTCGATTTCTGTTAGATGAATACTCAAACAGTACTTATTTATGTTAAATGGATACTCAAACAGTACTCGTGCCTGTTTAAGTTTGTGACCCCTCACCCTAGGGAAACGAAACCGGAACTTTTGGATCATGAATATTGTTGTCTTACCCTGAGACTTTGTCTCCCGTACTTGGACATAGGTATAACAAAATACAACATACATTGTACAATCAATATTTTAATATCTTTACTACTGATGTATAATTATAAATCACAGTATAATTCATCAGATATCACAACCGTTATATGATATCGTCATTGGAAGGCATGTCCATTGTGGGGAATTTAAAGTCGTTATCAGATTAGATTGTCCGAATTCGTCTTTCATCTCTTTCTTTCAAATACTGAAAAGAATAGAATATAATGAAAATAAACCATTTACAGTTTTTATCCGCATATTCACACATTTAAAAGCTATTTAAAAGCTATTCATGATACAAATCAATGAGTAATATTCGTTTGTTAAACATCTATTTGAGCGTTCCCACTCACAGGTGCAGTGAGTATTACATTTAAGTCCCCATTAAATTATTTAGTGGGGCTACAGCAACCAAATCACGTTGGTGACCTGCGTTTAGCTCGAGTACCCAACACATCTGCATAACCGTTCCTAGACCTGAACAGTTCACTAATACAACAAAACAAAGCCTCTGACAGTTATACAGTGTATATGTTTACCCTTTCTCACATAAGTATATCACACCCCACTGTTATCAGCGTTCCCAGCCAATACATGTAAGTCTCCATTAAATTATTTAGTGCGGCTACAGTAACAAAAACACATTGGCGACCTGCGTTTAGCTCGAGTACCCAACACATCCGCATAACCGTTCCTAGACATGAACAGTTCACTAATACAACAATAAAGCATCCGAGAAGTCTCTGACAGATATACAGTGTATATGTTTACCCTTTCTCACATAAGTAAAGATGCAGCAGACGACTTTGAAAGCATCTAGGCATAAACATGGACAAATCTCTCAAATGAAGATACAATTACGAAAAAAATGAAAACATTGTGGCCAAACGATAAATTACCCGCTTTGTGCAATTTCTCATTTTGTCAAAATGTTTTCGAAGGCTTCTGCTGCATAGGTGTTAGAATGCGTCTACAGGTGGGAAAGGCTTAAATCACAATTAAATCACGTAGTATTGGTGTACACATTGCTCGTTAACTCTGGGAATCTGAGACCAGGCTCCAAAACTATAAAAGTTAATTTGTGCTCGAAGTATCCGATTGGTCAGAAGCAAACTTGTTCTCCAAATTGACCATTCAGATCACCTTGTGAGCACGGAGAACTTTTTCAGATTTGTGTAGTATCGGACCCTGCGGTGTACCGGGTTCAATCATCGATAGCGGCTGCCATGTCCGGGGTACATTTCCAACCTATAGTATTTGCAAGTTACCCTAGGTTAATTGATCGATTGATTGGTGTTTTACGCCACTTTCAACACAATTGTTCAGTTATATCACGTCGTGTACTGGGTTGGTTACCCGGTACTACTGGTACATTTATCATTTGTAATGCTAACCCCGCAACCCTGTGCACCTATATCGGGAATCGAACCCGCGACCTAGGTTAAAGAACAAATGTTCTGTCGCCCTGGTGTAACTCAAAAACTGTCGTAAACGGAGACAAATTCCAATAAGACAAATCAATTGTAAAATGCAATACTTACATGTTTCGACGCAGGCATTACACTTGCATTCTGTAATAGTTGATATGTAGGCCGTACGTTCCTCCCTATCTACTCCACAATATACCTTAATTTCAACAAGGTCGCCGGATACACCTAAAATAATGGTGACGTATAAGAGGATTAATTTCATATATATAATTAATTCATCTGGAGATTTGGGATCTTGTTGCATCTGCGTAAAGCGAATAATCATGTGAGAGAGTTTTCGCTGTCCGCAATCAGCATGCAGTATAACAACACATGTAACTAACTCATGGTGAAGAAGGTAATAGCGTAGTCTAACTAATGGCATGCTAGTACGACTTTAAGTGATGCCAAACCGATAAGGTGATAAGACCCAAGATCATAAGGCACTGCTCAAATATTGAAAATATAAAAATTTGCATGTTTAATAAACGTACATGTTTAATTTTATATATGACGAATTGTGACGCACATAAGGGCTTACGTACGGTGACCATAACCGTTATATTACCGTTGTTGTTGATAGATACTGAACATTGTTTTCAAATCTGTTTAATAATGTTATAATTATTTAAAGATTTTAACCGTATTTTAGCTACTGTTAATTTGTAAATTGTAAACTAGAATTAGCCTATTATTTAGAATTATTTATGAAAACGTGTCATGGAATCATTTCTTTTGATAACAAATTAACAATAACCACTATATCAAGGGACTACATAAAGGGGAGTAAACTGGTCTTTCTCCCATAATAGCTCGCACATTACTTAACCAAACCCTATGCTGTGAGTATTCAAAAGAGTCGTCTCGATGAGACGACTGTTCTGAGTACCCACAACATAGGGTTAGAGGATCAAAAAAGGATTTAAGAACATGATAAACGCCCCTTTTCTAGAGCTCTTCACTATATGTTACCTTGACAACAGCGACAGTCTGATGCTGCCGAATCTGCATTTACTGACATCATAAGAATGCTCTCTGACGTACTGTTCCCACAACCACCGGAGCAGTAATCCACATCCACTGGTCCGTCCGTCACACAGTCTGACGCAGGGTCGTATAATACTTCAGATTTCGTGTATTTGTTACAGGTGTCTACAAAAAATTAACAACTAATGAGCTGCGTGTCTCCTTGCAAATACGAATATTGATTGATTGATTGATTGATTGATTGATTAATTGATTGACTGATTGATTGATTGATTGTTTGATTGATTGATTGATTGATTAAGTGAAGTTTAAATCCGCTTGTAACAGTTCTTAAGTTTTATCACCGCCTGTAATTCACATCAAGATGCGTTTCCAGACGAACTCGCACCGTTATTCCACACAGCTTTTTTTCCGTGAATCTGGTAACCTTTTTTTCAATCATCGAAAGAGATTAATGGCCGAATCGATGTTCGGACGGACACCACAACTTGATTAATAGTCCTCGTCTTTATTTGCCGAATGAGCAAACAGTGTGACGAAAAAGGATCCTGTTGAGTCTCAGCATTCAAGCAGGCGCATCAGAGACGTCACTATCCGTACAAACATAAATACGTTCTAAACTGAACCCGTTCCCCCATGCAGCCGCTAGCTGACCCTTCTGCAGCAGACGACTATTGAAAATATTGTGCTCAAGGGAATGAATGAATGAATGTATATTGTTTTACGGCGCATCGACAGCTAAGGTCATTTAGCGCGCATTTAAATTTAATTAGTCATGATCCCTGGGTAAACAAACCAGTACTAGGCTAGAAAATGTGCCTTGCCCAAGGGCACTCCACCATGACCGTAGTGCCTGTTCCAAGGGACTGAGTAATTCCACATTATGACCAAATTGTAGTATATGGGAAAGGGTAAACAACTGATACTCCCCCTCCGTGGTCGTGGAATAATACTATTTATCGCATGATGAATAAAGCATTGCAACTGTTTGTTTGTCTGGATGGTCTTTTACACCGCTTTCAACAGTATTTTAGTTATATCACATGGTTTCCTTTTTACACCTCTTTCAACTGTATTTTAGTTATATGACATGGTTTACTTTTACACCTCTTTCAACTGTATTCACATGGTTTTACTGGGTAAATGACCAGTACCGATGGTTAGTGTTAAATGACACCTTATGATATGCCCTCAATCCTGAGTGCTAAGTAGGTTAGCCACTACTACAATATGTAAGGTCAATATTGTCTAGTTATAACATATGAGCCTTCCCGCGAGAAAACAAACATTGTGGACTGATGTATCGAACCTGATCAGCAAAAGCATGCCGCACAGGCTAACCCGGACAGACACGTTTCGCCTCCGGTGGATTTTCTGTTTCATGAATCATTACTCTTTACCTCTATACCCATGATACATTAAAAACAGAGGCCATAATGTTGGTTTTCTCGTCGAACAGCTCATTTATACAATAAAGGATTAGTTTTACCTGGCACTGGTACGCAAATCGGACAACACGCGTTTGGCACATCGTAACTTAATTCTTCATTCTGAAAACAAAAACACAAATATGTGCACATTTTAAAGTTACTATTTTCAGACTTTACACATTTATTCGATACGACCTTTGAAACAAAAACACAATTATGTCACTCAAATTTAATTTTACCTAATTTTATTTAATTCAAAACAGAAGACCTTTGATAACGGTAATTAGAGACATAGCTTAATAAGTTTATACTCGGTACTAAAATTATAGTTTATTTGCTGAAAATGTCCTTCTTCTTTGGTCAGATATGTTGAAATTGAAACAGGCTAAACAAGAAAGATGAAGGTTTGCTGTTTGAAAAATACTAACGAAATTAAGGGTTATTTAAGATGTCAATGGATAAATAGTTCATGCAAAAGGGGTAGCCAGTACGGTCTTTCTCCGAGCAATACATATTTAATTCAATTCGTCGCCCTGATATAAATGACCAACTGTTTAAAAGGCATCACTATCCAATTTGAACCAACGATGTATTATGATACGACTTACAATTCCACAGACTGGCACTTCACATCTGCGTGTGCATTCTTCATGTCCATTAACACATTCGCAGGAATAACATGCATCTTCGGGGCTATCAAAGATAACTCCAGGCTGGAAAAAGAGAAATTAAATTTGAATTGTTAATAGAAAGGATCGTTGATAACATAAACTTATGTATTTAGAGATTTTGAATATATGTATGCCGAGTTTGTTTGATATGTACAATCTCAACACAGGCATTTGTGTTCTCGTTTGTGAAAATTTGGTTGAACTTCAAGTGTTATGCCAGAACATATTTTGATCTTATGAATGTATGCGGACACTGAAGGCTCTTTGTTTAAGAACATTTGGAAAAAAACTCACAAGTCCGTGTTACTATAAGTGGTCTGTGTATATGGATCATATACTATAATAATAATGATATATTTATATAATACCATTCAGAGAGGCTATTTATAGTAACACGGTCTTGTGTGGTTATTCTTCAAATTTTCTCTAACGAAAACTAAAGATGCCTGTGGTCTCACCTTTGTCCACATTCTTCCAAAAGAACCAACTATGCTCTGGCAATACACTAGAAGACCAACCCCTCTGGTTATTATACCTTATCCCTTGTATAAAAACGGATATTGCATTAGACCCCAAAGGAAGCATTATGGTAGCGTAACCTTGACCCGTACCAATGAACTACAAGAATGTCATGTTAAAACCAAAGATACTTGTATTAAACCTTGGACGTTATATTTCGGCCGATCGATCGTTAATCAACAAATTCCTTGTTTTGATAATCAACTCAAATGACTTAATCTTTTTTATTTTTAATTACAACAATACCACTCTACCTTGTTTGTCTTTTATTGGATTCCCATGGTGGAGTGATCCTGAGACAAGGCACATTCCCAAGCCTACATGTAGTTCTTGTTCGTTACACAGTGATCATGAATAAGTTATCTGTCGATGTGATGGTACATTTAAGTGAAGTACCACTGAATACGGCTTTGAACCACTATAAACACATTTACATGACATTCTGGTTCGTCACACAGCGATCATGAATAAGTTATTTGTCGTTGTGTTGATAACTGAAGTGGCACTGAAAACGGCTTAAAACATCAATGAATATATTACCTCGTATTTTGTGCCGTTAAGGTAGCAAGCATCACATTCACTGTCATTCACACAGTTGCCCTGGTCATCGAGATAGAAGTCTTCGGGACAAACACAGCCTGGCGCAGATATCTCGCACTTGGATTCGTTAAAGCTGAATCGCTCGTCACATGTTCTCTGGCAAAGACTGTTGTTCGACCAGACGAAGTTGTCTTCGCATACTATAAGCATGTGCATGACATTTAACATTTTCCCGCATACACACGCTTTCTGACGCCTATGTAGTAGACAACTTTTGAAACCATATTTGCAAAAGGTGAAATTGCTTATAATGGGCAATGTTTCCTTTTTCCACAATGAGTTCAACTCTATGCAATAGTAATACTTTCATTTATTGAGATTTTGCTGCAGATTGGTTGTATGTGCGAAAGGATTAAATCAATACATCAGATATTTTCACTGAGTGAGCATAAAAGTCATTGATTGATTGATTGGTGTTTTATGCTGCTTTCAACAATTTTTCAGTAATATCACGACCTTTCATGTGTTAGTTACCAGTACTACTGGTCCATTTATCCTGGCACAAGCAAGTCAGTCGTAATGCTTACACCGCAACGCTGGGCGCCAAAGAGGGCAGTCACTACTACCATTTATTTCAATAGTAAGAATCCGCCGTAGCCAAGTGGTTAGCGTCGGGGATCTGGAATCGGGCGGCCCATGTTTGATCCCCACTCATGGCGGTCATGGCGGAGTGCCTTTAGGCAATGCACATTTCCTAGCATACTACTTGTTTGGATACCCAAGGATTATGACTAAGTGAACCAACGCCATGATATAGCTAAATTGATGTGTAAAATGGCGTAAAACCTAAGTAATATAAGAAACACAAAAACATTTATTATATGATCCCAAAATCAGCAAGTGTGGCTCATATCTAATCATTTAGTGAATGAATCAGAGACTTACCACAATCTCCTGAAAAGCAAACATCTCCATCTTCTAGATTATCTGGACAGTCGGCAGCTGACACCTCAACTGTTCTTGACCTTGACACTGTACCGTCTCCGCATGTCACTGAACATGGCGACCAGCTCGTCCAATCACTCATAACACAGGTTACTGAAGAGATGGAAACATAGATTCGACTGAAATGTGATGTCACTACTGTTGAAAACGTTTTTTCGGCGTAGCTGCATAAGATAACGTTTGGCCTAGTTTTGTTGACAATACAATGTGCTGTTCAATTAATACAGTAGGTAAACGAAATAGTGAAGCTAGAACGGATTCTATATTACCTAATATATCATTAGATTTAAGCTATGAACTTGGTAGTGATTTTTCAGGAATTAGAGATGTATTTTACAGATTACCATCGCCATACGGAATTAACTTTATGGCGAGCACATTTGTCAGAGATGCATCTAGTGGGGCATTTTTATTATCTTTATAAAGCATCATAGCCAATTTCGAATACAAACAATATCAAAGAGGTCAAAACTATATAGTACCAGTGTATTGTTTTTTATATTGCAACAAAATCTTAACACCTTTCTATCTACATTGCTCATCTTTTTAAAAAGAAAACTATTCTTTTCTTCGTTCTCTGGCTAATTTCCATCAGATCTTAAGATCAAGTCGGGCGTCATCACAATAAATCGACCTTTACCACATTATGACACACCAATATCAAAGTCGTCTACTGCATAGGTCATGTTTGCGGTTAAGAGCTATAAAATAATTGCACTTACTGTTGCAGTCTCCGTAGTTGCACGTTCTGTATTCTGGACTCAAATCTCCGCATTCAGCCGCGTCCGCTGGATCGACATACTCTTGTGTTCTCATCTGCACGCCTTCACCACAGGTGACGTCACATTCGGACCAATCGGACAGAGAACCAGTCTCACAGCCTGAGGAAAAGGTACGACAATAGATTACGTTAACCTTTTCAAACATGTAGACACTTTCTGTCTTCGGTCTCGTGATATATCAAATTTTACACGCGCATCGTAGTACAATACAAAGTCAGGTAACAGTAATATAACATTATATGTTTCCCTATGTCACTTTTAATAACTAATATTAGTGTATGTCATATTTGATTTAAAAGGGTTCCAGGTAAGATTTGTATAACAAAGTTGACTACCCTCTATACATAAAAAACTTACTTACTTACTACGTATTAAGGGCCGTAGGCCTATATTTACAAAATAAAGAAACCTTCTGTAGTCTGTGTGATAACCTATTATACTTACATGAGACGTTCACGTTACAATCCATGTTCTCCTTGTTGTCACCCGGACATTCAGCGCCGCCGCAAGACGGGAGTGGGTCGGAACAGGTTCGTGTCCTTATCTTGGCTCCTCCAACACAGGTACTGGAACAATCGGACCATTCGGACCATAACGCCCAGTCTCCATCAACTGTAAAAATATATAATTCATACTCTGAGAAAATGTACACGTTGTCTGACCAAGATCTACGCTATTTGCCAATATGTCGGTCATAGAAGGTTTCAAGAAACTTCTGAATAACGGTATCAAATTGGATGCTTCAAAACGAAAACGCGGGCGGATATCTATAATAATTACGCTCCTATTTCAGTCATTATTCTTGAGGCTAAACCTAGGCAAAGCAATACTGATGTAACCCCTTCCCTCATGTAAACGCTTACTGACATCTCTGTAGCAGGCGACTTTTGAAAACACTGTGGCAAAGATAGAAATTGCTGAGTACGAGATAGAACCTGTTAATCACGGGATTAATATCCGGGACCTTTGGTACCAGAAACAGACGCTGTATCACTGCCTTCTACGTTCTCTTGGAGAACTGCGTTCGCACAGCCTGGCTATTAAACTATAAAAGTTTAATCTAAACTCAGAATTTGTGCTCTGGTATCCGATTGGTCAGAATCATATTCTTTCTCGAAATTGACCAATCAGAAATCTAATGTAGAGCATGGAATTCATTTCCGAGCACGCAGAACAATTTAAAAGTTTTATAGTTTCGGGCACTGCTCTGGTTCTGCAGCACTGTTCGCCGTTTTAAGCTGTTTCAAGAAATGTCTGATTAGATAATGCTCATTTAACTCAGATATAATAGATTCACTGACAGAGCGTTATGTTCACTTTGTTATAAATGAGCCAGAGCATAAGCAAAAAGGTACAAGTTGGCATTTCTGAACGGATCATCTTGTCCACCTGCTTAGTCTTATCAGAATCTATAAAATATGACAGAACCTTCATACAAGCATGTTTACGTGATATGTTGACAGTGTAAATCTCAAACGCGTTAATGTTCGACTTTCTTGAGCATCACTAGTTATGCTGGGTCCAATCCCACCAACATAACTTAGCGCTAAGTAGTACACTTAAATACTTAAACGCATATTTCATTATTTTTGTTTTTCCCTTTAAAGATGCCAAAATATTTAATTCTTTAACAAACATTAGTATTGTATGTCAACTTAGTCATTTACATTCTACCATTTATGTCTTACATTAGAAATATTTCTAATGCTAAAGATATAAAAAAATTATAAAAAGAGCAGTTTCTGGCGAGATTGGGTCTCATTGATTCTCCGAAAAAGGATCGTATATAAATAACATGGCAAAGACACTAGGACTCTCCATTATATAGGCACTCTACACACTGTGTCTGCTGCAAAAGGCATCAAATGTTGTCTGTTTCCATTAGGAACAGGATTAACTTGTTTCCCGAGGAGATCAAGAAAACTGTCAAGCAATAACTTCATGGGGCATATAGTCAAATTGAATTGAATAACATGTCTCGTTATATATGTTAAACATTTGAATAAAGGATAACTGTATTAACTTTTCAACTACATTCGATAATTGCACTTTTATTCATAAAGATCTTCCATATGTTTGCCTAGATATTTTCAAAGTCGTCTGCTCCATATTTGCTGGATGTGGGAAAGGGTAAAGCTAGACCTGGCTCAAAATGTTTCTTACCGACTGAGAGAGTATCATTTACGCAGTAGGTTGTATTGTCGTAGTTACAGTAACTGAAATTGAAAATGAAATCGTGAATATTAAAGGTGCTAACTCCAGATGAAGGTCAATATTTTGAAATGTTGAAACTTCTACAAATATTGCTAATAGTGACAATACAGTAAGTAATAAATAGCTAAGAACTATTTTGGCAGTAAATGTTGAAAAACAGTCAATTGAAAGTCAATGAAAATGTACACAATTTGACTTATTGGGTATGTCTACCCAATAAAAATAAAGCAGAAACTATCAATAGTTAGATGTTTATGGTACTGGAAAGTGAAAATATTACTCATTATGATTCTAATATTTCAAGTCAACTTTTAAAAACGTTTACTATACTATCTATAATCTGGAGTTCAGCACCTTTGACTTAGACCCTACTTTTTATATCATCTAAAGATAGAGTGTGTTGAAGAGGAGTTGATTCCATTTAAAGGGTTGTCGATTTTCCAGATTAATTATCTTAAGACTAACCAAAGTAGGTCGAACACTTGAAAATTGTGTTTCAAAAGTTATAGTGTGAACCCTTTCACACTTGCAGACGCCTTTTGATGCATTTGATGAAGACTTAATTTGAAAACATGGTGGCGATAGGAGAAATTGTGTTTCATATATGGAGTATTTATTAACTGCAATAAATGTGATATGAACTATGCGATCTAGTACGAGGCTGTTCCATAGTAAGTTTAACAGTTCAAAGCCTTGATGTCAAAATGGGAGAGTTGATGTTTAAGCAAAACACCGACGATTGTTTTAAACAAATTTGAAGTGATAAAGAGAGTTTGTCGCATATCGTATAATGTACCACTTATTGAACTGGAGTATAGTGTATTTCAGACACAAAAGCGAAAAATCGAATTGTTCACTCACCAAGTTTCACAGAAATCGTCCGATATAGTGTCTAGGTAGTCATATGCTTTACCGTCGATGAAACAAACCTTTGGACACTCGCCAACGCTGCATGGTTCGGACTCCGTATTGCTGCCACAGTTGACACCGTTCTCAAGATTTCTTGAAAAGATTAAACATGTCACAATTTAAAAACATTATTAAGCCCCCTTTCTCACATACAAAATAACATACAAAAAATCTGCAACAGATGACCATTTCTAGGTTAAATAATTATTGAATAGTGCTGAACAATGATTGCTTAGCACTTTCTAAAGTTGTATGTTTTCTTTTCATCTTTTAGGAATGTCATGTCTTTGTATTAAACTGTATGTTGCTTTAAACATGTTTGTATGTTTTACGCAATAAAGTATATGAAAAGATTATGGCAAAAATAGAAATTGCTCATCATGAAAAAATGTCAAAAGTCATCTGCTGTATACTTGTTAAAATATGTAAAGGGTTAAAGGTTTGGTACTTGACAGAAGGTAACAACTGTTAACATAAGGGGTCTTTTAAACATAAAACATATCACGATTTAGACCGTTCTTAAGAGTTCTTTTAATGTATATACCATGTCACAATTTTACACCATTTTAAGGGTTCTTCAAGAAGATAAAACACATTACAATTTTACACTTTTCCTCAGGGGTCTTTTAAACATAAAATATCTCATTTTACACCATTATTAAGAGTTCTTTAAAAGATTATACCATGTCATAATTTTTCACCATTTTAATGGTTTTTCTAAAAAAAAAAAAAAATAACATTATTCCTCAGGGGTCTTTTAAACATAAAACACTTTACAATTTAACACCATTTTTAATGATTTTTTAAAAGATATACCATGCTACATTTGTTACACCATTTCTCAGGATTCTTTAAAAGATATACCATGTTACAATTTTTACACCATTTTTAAGTCCTGTTTAATTAAGAGTTCTTTAAAACATAATAAACTTTATAATTTTATATCATTATTAAGGTTTCTTTAAACGATGAAACACGTTACAATTTTACATCATTTTTAAGAGTTCTATAAAAGATAATATACTTTATAATTTTACATTATTTTTAAGGTTTCTTTATATGATAAAACACGTTACAATTTTACACCATTCCGAAGGGGTCTTTTAAAAAAAAACATTAACAATTTTACACCATTCTTAAGATATCTTTAAAGGTTTTACGATGTTATAATTTTACAACAATTTTAAGGGTTCTTTCAAAGATAAAAAACGTTATAATTCTACACTATGTTTAAGGGTTGTTTAAAAGATAAAACACGTTACAGTTTTACACCATTAAAGGGCTCTTTAAAGGATAAAACGCTTTACAATGTTACACCATGTTGATGGTTTCTTTAAAAGATATACCATGTTACAATTTTTACACCATTGTTTAGGGCTCTTTAAAAGATAAAACGCGTAACAATTTTACACCATTTTTAACAGGTCTTTAAAAGATATCACAAGTTATAATTTAACACCATTTTTAAGGGTTGTTTAACATATAAAACACGTTACAGTTTTACACCATTTTAATGGTTCTTTAAAAGATAATACAAGTTATAATTTATCACCATTTTTAAGGTTTCTTTAATGCTAAAACACGTTACACTTTTACACCATTTTAAGGGTTCTTTAAAAGATGATAAAAGTTATAATTTTGCACCAAATTTTAGGTTTTTTTAAATGATAAAACACGTTACAATTTTACTCCAGTCCATAGGGTTCTTTTAAACAAAAAACTTATCACAATTTTATAACATTCTTCAGTTCTTTAAAAAGATAAAACACGTTACAATTTTACACCATTCTTAAGGGCAATTTTACGCTAATTTTAAGGGTTCTTTAAATGATAATACACTTTACAAACAAACAAACACAATTCCTAAGGGTTTTTCAAATGATAAACACGTTACTATTTACACCATTCGTAGGGTATCTTTAAAATATTAATCATCTGATAATTGCAAACATGTTTATACCTATATCTGTTTCTTGATCCATCTCCACATGAAACGGAACACTCTCCCCAATCGGTCCATACACCCCAGTCGCAACCTACAAAATGTCAACAAATTACAGTAGTGCATGCCACTTTACCACTTTCTTAGTACAGTCCAATCTGTGTTTAAAGACCACCCATGGGGTGTGAGAACTTTCTGGTCCTCTGTTAACAAATTTTCTTTAATTAAAGGATCATTTAAGAGTAATTGAGAAGTTAAAAGTGTGGGTGCTTTAGACAGGGAATAGCTACACAAATGTGGTCTTTAGCACGGATATGACTCTATATTCAGAAGGTTAACAGATTAAGTTATATTAACATGTTATCTTATTCAGACGGTATTTGACACCTCAAAAACAGACAACTTTTGCAAGCATTGTAGGAAAAGGCTGAATTGCACATTAGGATAAATTTCTCCACGATGTTTTTTGACTTTTTTCTAGCAGGTGTAGTCTTTGTCTGTATAAGAAAAAACTACGTTTGTTGTCTCGACAGTTGTAGTCTCGACTATTCTTAAAGGTCTGTGAAATGTTGTGACTGTACAATGTAAATATTTAATAATATATTACAAAACACATGTGAACGTTTAAGTATCTAGATCACGAAGTATGATTGTTGAAATTGATATTTTAATACACTTGCCAAGACAGCTCTAAGGTTGGTTTGGGAAGAAGACCCCGCCCAAATGCAATACAAATAATCTATTGAAAATGATCGTATAGCTGTAGTCGAAGATGCAGAGGGGGAAGACTTGATTATTTAATGAGATAAAAATGACTTACATTCTAGATCAACAGTACATTCCAATGTATGGTTGGCAGAACACGTGCTGTTAAACAGAAAGGAAGAAATGTATATTTTCCTTCATAGATATAAGTATTAGTGAGGTAGATTGTCAAAACGTTATCCAGCTTTAATAAAATATATTTATCTTGACTTTTCAACATACCTTGGTGGTATTTAATTGTGTGCCGTCATGTGATACTTGACATTAAAAAAAGCCGTTTGACACTATTTGATAAAACGGAATGAAATCTGGTACAAATTGCCATAAAGCGTCATTTTAGTAAGATATATAGTTCAATATCATGAAGCAAGTAATATTGAAAATGCATTTAATATTCCCGGGTATTTCTTCAAATCTCATACAAATACTTGTTTTTCTTTCTCTTAATATTAATGTAATTACACCATGAAAAATTAATATGTTACTGTCAAATACTTGAAACATATCAAGAGGTAGCAGTAATGCTTTGCTGTGAGTGACAATGTCAAACAGTGCCGTCATCGCATTGCTATGTATAAACACAACAGCAACGATAGCAACAAACATGGTGGTCCCATATGACTACGACAAAATTAAAAACATAATAAAAACAGTTAAATAGGTCAGTATTATTCTTCAAAATATATAAGTTACTGACAGTTTGTATGGGACGTACAATTGTCAAATGATAAAACTGAAAGTAGTTCCCCATTACACACTAGATCGTGTCAAACCCTAGCCCATTGCGCATAGATATCTCTATTCAAAAGTTTACTAAAAATGTGAGTATTCTAATTGTGTTAAGAGACAGTTATGTATTCGGAAGTTGAATAAAGAATATACCTCAACAACGTTATCAATAAGGTTGAAAGAAATTATCATTCAAAAATGAAACAAAATGGCGGTTGTTTGGGATTTCTTGTTGGTAAAATTTTAAGTAAATGTTTGTAAAAATTACATGGTTCAAAAATTATAAAGCAGAGGAGATAAATATATACGTACCATACTTTACACGGCTCATCTTCGGGTACATATTCTTGTCCTTGGAAGAGTGAAATACCCTCAACGGTGTAACATGGACAAGTGTCCTGTATGATGCACGTCGTACCGTCGATAGAGGTGACATAACCCTCGGGACAAGAGCACCCGGGTAAGCAGTCACTCTCCACACAGTAGTCGGAGAGTCTGTAATCTTTACAGGTCTGGTCGCACGTATTGGCGCATTCGGACCACACTTGGAGGTCGGTACACTCTGCCTCTTCTGGAATGAGATGTTTAATACGGTGTCAATTAGGATCGATGTGGGGCCTTAATGTATCTGCAAACAGTGAAGACTCTTCACCTTTCGCATGTGTTTATGTTTTATACATGTACGGTACAACCTTTGTGTAAAGATCGCCCTTGGGAAGAGACCAGTCTGATCTTTGTTCACAGGTGGTCTTAAATTGCAGAAAATGAGTTAATGGGAAAATACAGGGATTTCTATATATAAAGATGGTCTTTAACACAGGTTTAACTGTACATGTATATTTAAGTGCGTCATCTGACATAAACTGGAAGTGTACGTAGTTCTATAAGTTCAATATTTATCTTAAAACAATGTCAAACCGGAGTTTCTTCAACCGTTTTCCACCTGCAGACGCATTTTGACGCATTCGCCGCAAACAACTTAAGAAAACATTGTAAAAAAAGGAGAAATTGCTCATCATGCCACAATGTTTTCAATTCTTGTCAATTATTATACTTTTCTTTACAGTGATGTGATATATGTTTGCCTAGATGTTTTCAAAATCGTCTGCTTCATGTTTGTCACATATGGGCATATAGGCGCAGTTCAATTGTGTAGGCAAGAAAGTAACAAGTGTATATATTGGGAGTTTAAAATGGTCGATTTATATTGATTTATTGATAGATTCAGAGTGGTAAAGATTCACAGTTCAAATTATATGTATACTTGTATTAACGTACCTTCTTCACAGGGATCGATACATGTTTCGTACTCGACACTGTCCGTTCCACAGTCAGAAGTTGCACATTCACGGGCTCTTGATCGGGTACCAGCCTCACAAGGTGTGTTAGTGGTACAGTTAGACCATTCGCTCCACGCACTCCATTCTGGGACGGCTGAAACACGTAACGGCGACGATTACATACAGATCTGTATTTCACGTAGGCAGTGAAATTTTAGCTTTTTCTCTTGAAATCGATTGATCGATTTATTGATTAGGGTTTTACACCGTTTTACACACAAAATCAGTCACATCACAGCGGCCAGTTCACCTATACATGTTATCCTGGCTTTCTATCACAAGTACTCCACATAACATACTTTCCAAGCAACTGGTGGAAGAATAATGACGCTTGTCGTAGTGACTTTTGTCAAACGTCGAAATAGATGTTGGAAAATAAACTGTTCTTATAGTCCAATGAGATCGCTTTGTTTAATCGAAATCGGAATTTCCCATTTCACATTGACATTTTTATATATATTTTTTTTTTATTATATCTATTTGGCGGGAAATATTTGTCGAATTTGCATATGAGCCGTTCCACGAGAAAAAACAACATTATGGTCTCTGCGTAATGTATCGACCCAGATCAGCCTAAGCATGCCAGTCATAGCTAACCCGGGCAGACACTTTTCGCCTCCTGCGGATTTTCTGTTTCAAGAATTATTACTCTATTCCTCTATCCCCCTAAGATGGAATGTGTCGGCCCGGATTAGCCTGCGCTGATCTGGATCGATACATTACACAGAGTCAATAATGTTGGAAGACAGTGGTGCAGAGGTAGAGCGTCGGCCTATCGTATCAAAGGTCCCTGGTTCGAGTCCCGTGATGAGCGGGTCCTGACTTTGGGATTTTTCCACACAAACGGCGCGAGTACTGGTTAAGTCTCCAGGAAGCAGACATCGAGAGTGATTAATCTAAGCCAAAGGCTTGTTTCGCAATCGATGTAAAATAAATAAGTTTAAACTAAAATAATGTTTGTTTTCTCATGGAAATGCTTATATTCGCCCATACTCACTCGGACAACTGTCTGTGTTACAGTCTTCTGCCTCGTAAAGATCGTCCGTGCATAACTGTATGTTGGGTCCCACAACGGTCCTCTCTCTGGTCCTCTGTCCCACGTTACACGTGGCAGAACAGCCTGTCCATTCAGTCCAAGGTGTGTATGTACAGTCTGGAATGATAAAATTGAATGGGGTTTAACGCCGTGTTCAACTTGTGTTCAGTCATACACCCGCGGCCAGTTCACCTACTCATGTGTTTCCTGACTTTTTCAAACCAGTTTTCCACACAACATACCTTCCAAGCAACTGGCACATATACCGATAGCCACTTGGTGGAAGACGAATGACGCGTGTCACAATGACTTTAGTCAAATGCCGAGCTGGGGTTAGAACTCACAACCCTTGGATTGACTGAATTACCGGGCTGAAAGGTTAAAAACAATGTAGTCTGGAGTTACATGTCCCTGCCCCTACCATAACATAATCAGGTCAAGCATAGACAAGTAATGGCGTCACACTTTTGGACATGGCGTAGCAAGCAAAAGGCTATAAGGACAACGATTTTGTGAAACAAAACCTGTTTAAACTTTTAAACTCCGATTGTAATTTGCTGTATTTTTTAGGTAATACTTCCAAACATCAAGTCGTATTGGTCTATTAAACAGGTTTCACGAAACTCCATTGAATAAATACGTACTTATTTACTACATATGCGATGTCTAAGGGGTGGTGACCAACTTAGTCGCCATTGTTGGTGCATACCTGACTTACTAGTTTACTAAAGTAGGCCTGGTACTAGAAAAGATACAGCTTACCTATAATTGTATTGTGTGTTAGCTTGGTACACATGAGAAACGATTTAAGATTACAACTCGGACACGCACTATTGGCCGTTCTAAATATATTTGCATATATAAACAATCGGCCAGATGACATTACCGATAAAAGAAGGTAAAAATACAAAACTCAATAAAGATAAACAACAATCTTTCCGACGGAATTACACTTTTATCAGATTATAATTATTTATAGTCATTATTAGGTTTAACTCTTGCTGACATATAGGCGTTTTTCTGAAAATATTGTGTCCTAAGGCAAAAAAGCAATTTCTCGCGTTGCCACAACGTTTTAAATTATATTCAAGTGTAAAACTTTCGTTTATAGAGATTTACAATTATTTTAAATCAAAGTCGTATGCTCCAGAATTGTCGTATGTGCGAAAGGGTGAACTCCAAAGTACTTACTCTCACACGCTGATTTGTTACAGGCAAAGCTTCCAGTTTCACAGGTACTGAAAAAGAAGAACGAACATGAATGAGTCGCGTATGGCGACACGTGATGTTATTGTCTTTCGGGTTTGGTTTCCCACTTGCAAAGGCATTCTGACGCATTTGCAGCAGACATCTTTCATGCCTTTTTCTAGGCATCTCAAGGTTCGGATATTCTGACCCATTCCCAATGGCAAAGGTCTTTCTTAATTCTTGTTCCCAAAATGCATAGAAAAAGGCCTGCCTTTTGAAAACATTGTGGCAAAATGATAAATTGCTCAGATTAAGCAATTTCTTCCTTTGCCACGAAAATGTTTTAAACACTTTTTGACTGTGATACTTTCATTCATGAGGTTTTTCCACCATTATATCTGCATATATTCTAGTATGTCTGCTGCTAATTCGTCGCATGTGGTAAAGGGTTAAATTACACTCGCGTTTAACTAGTAGGGCTAAACTTCTAGGTTTTTATGTCAAAATAATAGATTGGCGGTCAAGATTATGTTTGCTAAACTCGAGATGGTGATCTAAATTTTAAAATGTTGAAACTTCTGTAAATATTGCTAATTGTGACAACAATGTAAGTAATAAGTCGTAACTATTTTGGCAGTAATTGTTGAAAAAACTGTCAATTGAAATTCATAGAAATGTACAAAATTCGACTTACTGGGTATGTCTACACAGTAAAGATGAAGCTTAAACGATCATTATTTATAATTACACATAATTATGATTCTAATAGTTCAAGAAGACGTTTGAACAGTTTTAAAACTTTGACTGTAATATCTATTTTCTAGAGTTGACATAGTCCATTGGTTTAAAGTATTTTTCGCTACACTTGCTGTTTTGCTTTATATGGCTATAGTGCAAAGGTTTAAGAAGAGAAGCGCTATTAAAAATATTCTTCCATATAAGCTTCCAATGTAAAATCAGATTAGATATTACCGGAAGTTTTATACCAACTCACCATTCATTACAATCGACAAAAATAACCGCATCTTCACCAACTTGATCCCCAAGTCTTACAGCCTCAGAGTCGCTGGTGGCTCCAGGAACGCCGTCTTTCTCCATGTAACCAACTACCATACCGGGTTCGTAGCCAAACTCGTCTCTAAAAGCGGTCATATCAAAGGAACACTGGCACGGATCTTCTGAACAGGCTTTGGCTTCGTCTGCGGATCCGATACAACCGTTTTGACCAGGAAGTGGTGGTGGGCTGCTGCATTCTCTGTGTGTTAGATACAAGAAAAAAACATAACCCATTGGCCGATAGACAATTTATGGCGCCTTTGAAAGCAGGCAGTTTGAGCAATAACGAAAATACATAGTATCTTTTTCCCACATGTTGATGCTTTCTAATGCAAGAGACGGCGTTTGAAAACATATTTTATTGTAAAATTTCTCCTTTTGCCAAATTTGTTGTAAATGGAGTTTTTCTATATTAATGTCTGGATGTTATCAAAGTTGTCTGGGTCAGATTTGTTGTGTGTGGCAAAGGCCTATTAAGTTTGGATCAGGTAGCGATGGTGGGCTGCCGCATTCTATGTGTGTTAAATAAAAGAAAAATATAATCCCTTTCTGGATAGACAATTTGTGGCGCCTTTGCCAGCAAGCACGTTTGTACAATATAGTAATGACAAATTAAGTATTGGGCCTAGTTAATTGTAAAATAAGTTATTCATTTGAAAATGTACAAGATTGTTGCTTAAACAGTATAGATTGCATTCTCAAGCATTGCGAAGGTTCTGTTTACTTTTGAAAAGTATGACAAAACGGACTTATCTGGACCTACATTCTAGAGAAATGCCAACTTATACATGTTCGCAATTGACGGGCCCAAATAGTGAATGTTTGAAAATGATAATACTCCGCTATGTTTTCTTGATTAGTTAATGTCTTCTTTTTTTATTCCACAAACATAAATTAGTCATCGTTATCTGATCGCCATTCAAGCGTCTTTTCTACCTGACTCGTAATGCTCGTGTATCTCGTGCGTTTTCATGCGGTTAAGAAATAGATAAAACTGCTCCGATGCTACAGTTGATCTGTATCTGGTAATACACTGGTCACATGTACCTTAAATTTGATTGTCCCGTAACAGGATAAATGTACAAGTATGCTATACTGTTACCTTAATCTAGTTTGTTCTCCTTCTCCACACAAAACATCACACTCTGACCATTCTGTCCATTCAGTCCAACCAGGAGTTGCTGGAAATAAGTATGGAATACGAATACATTATAAAACATATTTACAATCTCGTTAAAACCAGATCTAAACTTCGCTGCATTTGTAAACGCTCTGAGAGATCTGATGACTGCATATTACAGGTCGTCTCAGATTTTTTTTTTTTACACCAGCCAATCGAATTGTCGCCTACAAAATCGTTAGGTATCAACAGGTGAAATAACCCATATAAATAAACGAGGTAGAGAAGTGGTGATGACGTAGCCGTGGTTGTTTCGTGCTATTTCATTAGACAGAAACACGAGAACCTGCTCAGAAATAATAAAATGTATAGGGTCAATACACGACAACCTTTTATGCGATTTCGTCAGATCAAATACACACACAGCCAAGTATATTTTGGTCTGATATTAATGAGATTGGAATACATATTACAGTGGATTATAAGAAATAACATTGTATTAATATCATAATAATCCTGAAAAACTAGCTGTTTCAAACAATGGTTTTGTCAAGTTATAAGTTAACCATTCTTTCATTCATATCCACATAACATACCATTAGTAAGTAAACTTATTGAATTAACAGAAGCATTTTATGATAAGCTGGAAGATCCAGAACTATTCGTATTCGTCGTAAACACAAACATGGCCACGATTCCTGGTGACACACACTACGTGAAACTATCATTTATCAATTATTAACAATTATCAAATATTGATCAATGCTACATAATGCTATTTTGGTGAGAAATTACATCTAGATTTGTTTAACATTTTCGGGCAACAAAGACTCTGTTCAGATTGTCCGGTTATACGGGCTCGATAATGACCTTGCTGTTCTCGCGACGAACAAGACCCCATTTCGCCTGACGCGCTTGTTTCCGTAACAGCAAATGGGAGGGGTGTGTGTGGAGGTAGGGGGAGGGTATCACTTTCTATGTTTTCATAGTGCATTCCGCTCAAAGAAAATACATAGATCCAAACCAAGTCCCTGTCAAATTATCCGATCGCGAAAGAATAAAGAATAAACCGACTCGTAAAAAATAACAATTACTTGGACAATTTTCTAGTTGACATGATTCTTCCTCACTGTCTGGACCTGGACACGGATACTGTCCGATATACTGGGATCCGGATTCGCATTCTCGGTTCCTGGATTTGATAGCTAAACCACAGGTGGCGCTGCAGTCACTCCACGGGGACCATTCGGACCAACCGGGCTGGGCTGACGTCGAAGACACTCCTGCTTAAAGATACCAGTGATGCATCGAGGTTAAAAATATAGTCTGTTGTCACCAAATCATCCTTAACCCTTTCCAACATACAGACGCCTTTTGAAGCCTCTATAGCAGACGGCATTTGAAAACATTGTGGCAAAAGGAGAAATTTCTCATAATGAGCATTTTGTTTACCTTTTGCCCAAATATGTTCAACTCTATTCCATACGCATATAGATTCATTTGAAAAGACATTCCATAGATTTTGCCAAGATACTTTCAAACCCGTCGGCTGCTGCTGCTGCTTAGCAGTATGTGGGGAAGGAATAACATTATATTAATATTACTTAAATCATAAAGATACACCGTTTCTAATTAGGCTAAACCATGTTGTTTAGCAAATATCAAATGGTACTATGGGATTACGAATGACGGATGAATTTAGAATAGCTGGTGAATTCATGCCCTGATATTATTAGATTTACAAACAGTTATAAATCAGGCGATTATATGCATACAAACACTTTTCAAGAGTTTTTGTTGTATACCTACCTTTAAACTGTTCGACACACAGACACTTTCGGATGCCTCTGCAGCAAACGACATTTGAAAACATTGTGGCGAAAGGAGAAATTACGCATGATAAGGGAGTTCTGCTTTTGCCACAATGTTTACATTTTTGTCTGATAATAGTTCTTTCATTGATACATATTTCAGTGTTTTTGACTGAATATAAAAAAAAAAGTCGTCTGTGCAGATTTGTCGTATTTGGGAAAGGGTTAAAAATATGTCAAAAGTTAAGAACTGCAGTCTAGTTACACACTGTTTGGCTGATGTAAATGTATATATATAAACACTTCAGAGGTAAGTAGGTGTAATTTTTTTCCCAAAATATATATTATCCAACCAAACTGTATGACACATGTACTCAAAAGAATCGTCTTATCTACGTCCCTGGTCTCATTGACCACTCGGCCACGACGGATTCTTGAAAAATGCATACTAATGATTGAGTACTCGTTGGAATGTTTTTAAAGAGTTGAGAAAGTACATGTTCGTTCTTGACGTTTTTTCAAAATAATGATTTGTATGCCATTGCATAACTTTCAATCCTTTTACATGAAGAGTGCGCGAAATAATGCGGGACAGTGGGAGGCCGAAATTCGCGCCAGTGTCAGCGAGCGTCGCTTATTTCATGTTTATATCACAGGCGTCCGAGATTTCATTTGAGATTCTTTTTAGGTGAAAACACACAAAATACATCGTAAAGATACTACAAATAGTTTCTCTATATTGTCAATTTGCTATAACAATATAGTATAATAATAATATGTTTGTATAATACCATATAGATGTGTGGGATTCCCTGAATTGTCTCATTCAATAACACTACAGTCAGTATTATTACAGCATAAGGACAATATAGACAAACTTTTTGTAGTATCTTAACGAGGTATTGTGTTTTCTTTTTCCATTTTTTCTCAAATGAAAACTCGGACGTCTGTGGTTTGTATACAGTTTTGCTCAAAGGTCATTTTCAGGTCAATATTGTAGAGTTTTACCTGAAGTGGTTGTTACAACAGAGGTGGTCACGCCGGATATTCCCGTAGTCAGAACGACAGATACAGTAGATATGGTGGACACTGAAACGAACACATATAAAGTAAAAAACTTGTCTTAAGACGCCACCCAGGGGAGAGTCAAAATTTGGTTGCTGAACACTGTTTAATATCAGTCAAATAAAGAAGAAAATGCAGTTTGGGTTAATCTTCAAGTGGCTGCTAAATACAAATTGGCTGATTAACAGAAGTGACCGCTAACACAAATTTGACTGTATACATACAATGTACTTGCTTTACATAGGGATCGATTTACTGAGTGCAGTTCAGTCATAAATTCTTTCAGCTATTTCAAAGGAGAACTATTCAATAAATGAGTCGGGACAACCGATTGAGATCTTTATGCAATCTGAGTTTAGTGAAGACTCGGATAAAACTGCATATGCACCCAATCACATTTAACAATGTACGACTTCATGTATAAATAACTATACCATAAGGATGATAACAAGCTTCCACTTTCAATGATCCGACTTCAGTGTCTGTTAGAGGATTGTCGTCCTCCTTCAGTTGTAGAAGAACCGCGTTTCCTACTGTGCTTGGCAGATAAGCGGTGACTGTGCCATCTTCAGCAGGTATAACTGTAATAGGCTGAAAGAAAAAAGAAAGTCATGGAAGGTTGAAGATAATAAAGCATATTTCACGAGTGCTTATTGATTATCACATTTAATAAACGAGTTTACTAAGATGATATGCCGCGAGCCTTGACGAGTTTATTAAAAGTGATAATAAATAAACACGACTGAGATATTCTATTTATCATATAAAGTCGTTTATGAGGCGTATTTCGAACAAGAAATATCCTAAAAAAGAAAAACAGCGATCAATATGAGAAAACACTAAGAAATGGAACATGCGCATTCAAGGCCGAGAATACGTCACATGACTGGAGATTACGCAAGGCTTCTAAGAGGTGTATAAGTTTCAATTGACGATAAATAACTGAAAACTTATCATGTTTCAAAAATAATTAATATTTTGCTCTTAAATATTAGATTTCATACGTTTTCACTGATTTTTTTCACTGAGATTTATTTCTTAAGGTAAACAATTAAAGGTTAGTATGCAGAACACTTCATTTTAAAACTTCACCTTATAAGTGCCTCTCGTAGGATCGCCAACTTAACTATGAACTAAACGAAACGTTTCATTTCCTTTATTTCTTCGACATTATTCATTAAATACAACTTTTGATTGATCTACAATCTAGATCATTTGTTTAACATCTAGGTCAAAACTGAGGTTGAACAGCTATCGCCGAAAAAATGTACATGACATTTGCCTGTTTTGGGCGCCAAAGTGACTAACGTTATAACGTCAAACCGCTGACGTGAAGTAATTTCCGCGTTGTAACAAAGACTTGAGTGCAAGACTGTAAAACAAACTAGAAGTGTCATATGATATTTTTGTAATGGGATTTTGACACTCCCAAAGATAAAAGGATATACAATAGACGTTTTATCTTTTCGTTCAATGTATGCATCAGCCACAAAACGTTGAAACATACATGTGTACATATACCTCAATAAGAGACCACCTATATTTAAAGACCACTTTCAGCATTGGCCTTGTGTGGTCTCTTAAAACAGGTTGGACTGAACTATGAGAGAAAGAGTCGAAGCGCGAGAGCTTAATCCGTAACGGCAATGATATGCTATCTAGGAGTCGTGAGCTAGAATCTCGACTCGGTCATTCATTCTTTTCGATGAAACACAAAAGCCTTTGTGATTGGTATCTTCCACCATTTGACCAAAATAAGTATTTTTTAAAATGGAATAATGTTTGATGGATTACTGGTGGGAATAGGTCAGGAAACACATGTAATGAACTGATCGCTTTGGTAAAACCGAAATACTGTTGAAAGCGACTTTACACTCAAATATAGCCACGGCATTCGACATACACTAAATGTTATGATCGATTATAACCTACGTCTATAGATCTACGTCTAAAATACCCAAAATACGATATACAAAATTCGGTATCAAACTCAATCCTGTCGTCTCTGTTAACAGTTACAGTGCCGAGTTCCCTAAAGCAGACTCCCATGCTAACAGAAGAGGAGACTCCATGTCTCGTGTTAAGCGTTTTTTGAATAGTTTGATAGCTTAAAGACAAACGCTACTGGTTTTAAGTGAGACAGCTTGTTACGAGCTGACTCACCTGAATCTGTATTGTTTGCACAATCCTCAATATTACCATCGGCGATGCAAGAGTTAAGAAGAAAAACAATAAATTGTGTTAACGATAGGTGAAAGGTGACCCTTGAACTCTGCCTATGTAAGCCTGCACTTTATCCAGACTTTGGCTATAAATATTTGCCTCTCACTCCTAGGAACTTCAGGACACTGTAATGCACGTGTGGGGGAGGGGGCTTCTTAATGACTGTGCGAATAGGGATGACTGACGTGAGCCTGTTAATCCACAAAGCCTCACTAGAGGTGTCACTGTCCGCCTATATATGTTGGGAAATTAGAATGTTCATTCTGTGTGTGGCTTGGCCAAACATGGGGAAGTCATTTAGTAAACTAAGAATACAACACACGTGTACCGTGATTTAACAGCCAATCCAAGTAGTATATATAGACGTGCTTTTATTCAGTCTAGCAACTCTGCTTCGGCCAGCCACTAATATATAGATTCATAAAATTACGTTATGGAGATTGGACCTGTGTTTCTAATGTTGTTATGCCATAATGTTCTTTAGACCTAAACGCATCTTCCGACACACAATTAGAAGCGCAGCTCTACCTAGTTTACGTACGCCAATGCTACTATAAATGATACCAAACTTGGGATTCATTACGACTCCAAATCATATGCAGCGGCTCATTTGTGTTTGTTTCGAACTAGGACCCATGGTTAGACAAATTACTTACAGCATCAGCTGGTAAACCGTTGTCCAAAACTGTTATCGTAACTTCGTCGATACCTTGTACGTTAAATGTTACTTTAGTGAATTCGGCAAGGTTATCGTCAGTGTCCAGGGTTACAGTGATGTTGTGGACGTTGTCAGGCGAGTCTTCTGCAGGCTGCCAACCGTTGCCAAGGTACAGGATTTCATCCGGTTGCAGACCATCCAGTGTTGATGACGCAACAACTGTGACGTCAGCATTGTTGGCATCAACAACGGTATGAACGCAAACTATAATATGTTTGAGGAAGATAGAAATGTGAGCGTATTTAAATCGATTCTGTACCTGAGACTAGAAAGTTAATTAAAACGTATTTGAAATATATATCGTTTCTTTGGAAGAAGAAAAAAACAATTATTTCATTAAAAATATACAACATTTTTCTTGAATGCACGTAACACTTGTAAAAACAACACAAAGACGCCACAAGGACAACACAGAACAGTACAGGACAGCACAGAACAGAACATGACAGAAAACAAAGAACATCACTATCGATACCATGACCATCATAGCCGTGGTCCGCATAAGACAACTTAAACTTCAAATTCGCTTTGACAACCCTTTCCCAAATACAGATGCTTTATGATGAATTTTTAAATCAATGTGGAAATAGGATACATTGCTCATGATGAACAATTTCTCCTTAAGCCACAATGTTTGCCACTTTATTCAATAAGTGTTCCTTCATTTATAGAGAGTTTCTGTATTCTTAACAATAAATACAGTCTCTGCTGCAGATTTGCTGTACTTGGAATAGATAACAATATGTGTTATTTATTATTTAATATGGTATGATAGGAATGCTTGCCATTTTTTACCCGAATATTTCGTATTCATGACAAGTGTACAAATAGAATTGCCAATTTGACCAAATTAGTCAATTCGGGTCAATCATTTTAATATTTTTTTCTGTGGCACTATAGAAAAGTGTTTTAAGTTATGTCAAACTGTGCGAATATTTTGCGTGATTTATATATCTACACTTTTCGTCAATCGCTATTGGTTGGTTCTTGTAGAGAACAAATCATTTGTACGATTATATATCTGGGTTTTCGATTGTCCAATTAAAGTCTTAAATTGTGTTACCGGAATACATTTTTCCAAAGACTACGATTGATGTTTGAATATGAAGATGCTGTTTTATCTTGCCGGCCTATTTATTGATGAACCAAATGATTATATTTTGGATTTCATGCTATCGTCATGATATCGTTAGTGATGTTTACGGACATTTACCAACTCTTTATCTTGTACACTATCAATACATGGCTACATTTACTTCTATTTTATTGATTTACCTTAAAGTATTCATATCTATATGCACTTCTAAATATATCTATACTAAGTAGTATATTAGTTTTTCACCAGGTTTACGCTTACAATTTCTTAGGTTCCTAGTAACTGTGCTAGGTCTAATATAATGATCTAAACATATTCTTGTTAAGAATAAATGAAAACATATGTATGTAAATGTATTTACATTGGGTATAGAAAAAAACATTAAATATTAGACAACATTCGACATTCATGTGTTTATTTAGATTCAAAAAGAAAAAAAGAAAGATAAAATCAAGATGTGTGAAGCCTTCGGAAAAAAGTTTTTATACCATGTTTAAAGCATAGACAAATAATGTAATTAAATAGACAGTGGTCACATTGGAATTAAATAAACGTCACACAAAGGACTTCGTAAAATAAACTGATTAATGCGAAAAGTGCGTACTTACCTAATGCAAGAGACCTGTCGATCCGTTTGATGAATACAAAGTTGTAAAGTTTCTCAATAAATACAAGATAACTTAGCGATAGTGTTTACGTCTGTTTCTTAAAGCTTGGGGGAAGGAAAATGAAGTACATATAAATAAGGTGATGTGACATAAACCAAAACTTATGCGAATTCCTCGTTGTCCATCTGTTTGTTCTCGAGATGGCTCAAGAAATTCCGAAACGGATTTTAGGCTTTCTTTCATCATGTACACATGTACACTTGAAATCAAGATGAAAGGTTCGATTTTCTCACGACAGAACGTTTCCTAAAATAGTTTAATAGCAAAGGTTATTTAGTACTATCATAGCTGTGAATAATAGCATCAGAGAGAGATTAGGCGCCGTTACCCTCCTGTGAATAATTTCTCCTTTTCTCATAATGCTTTCAAAAGTCGACTGTATTATGAAACGTTTTCAAATCTCTGACCAGAGTTTCCTTTGTTTACCATTAATATAGAAATTTAAAAGGAAATCGAGGAAAACACAACTAGGTAAGATCATACACCTATTGGTATGAGGTTGTGACAGATTATACATTATTTCTACAATTATAGAGAATACATCATTAAGTTCGATAAATCTCATAAAAATGGAATTTGCCAAAGAGAATGTAAATACATGTACACAGGTTGTGTTATTTAAGTCTGCTCAGGTTTGCTGTATTCTGTGACAGTCAACCATAAACCATTTCTGAAATAGAATGTACCAAGATTGTTATGAAAGATCCATTGTTATATTAATGCTATTTTGCGTACAGAGAAGACTCAGGCGAGACTGTACATCAGTACAGTCTAACGAGAGTCCTGTATATTTATCGTCCGCTGTATATTATACACATAAAGGCACTAACTGACACAAAGCTGGACGTTATACTGTATGCCAACGTGTCTTTAAATAATGCCAAAAGCAGTTGTATTAAGATCCCAATCTCACTTTCTTTAATCTTGTAATTAATTGCTCCTCAATGTTAATATCAAACGGAGTCGGAAATTGTTTGCCACAACTTTTTGCCACAACTTGATGATGTCCGCATTACTATAATACAACTTCATTCCTATTATATTCAATTACGATGGTTAGAAACAGTAAGCGCAGTACGTCAAAACACATCGATGTATGGCTATTGATCGAGAAACTATATGTCCTCATTACTATTATCTTTAACCCATTACTTCACACTGACGATATTTTACGTTTGCTGTTGCCGACGACTTTTGAAAACATTGCGATAAGAGGTGAAATTGCTCAAAACGAGCAATTTCACCTTTAATTAAATATTTTCAATTCTTTGTCAAAAAGTTCCTTCCAGTTTTCCAGATATTTCACCTTGTTCATCTGTTGATTGTAAAGTAGAAAACATTTGAAATATTATGTGAAGTAATAGGTAAACAGAGATACATATCAACATGTATTAGTATGTATATCCTTGAACTATCGTATCTTCGACCTTTTAAAAAAGCAAAAAACTGTAAAGTGTAATGTGTCTGTGTTCGTCTGCAATTTCGACCTAATTTGAACGTTAGATGCCGTACTAAACAGTATTTCGATAGCATAGACCACCACGCTGTGCATATAATTCAGGGTGTCTCCAGATCATCTCGAAACAAGAGATATAATCAAGTTTTGGTTTTGCCATCAGCATGGGTTTTGGGATATTTCGACATTCAATATATTGTTACAATTATTTAGACAACTTGACTAAATAAATCTTAAGCAAGTCATCTTAAACTATTTAAGAATACTTCTACTGTGTGGTCTGACAATTTAGGGGAGGGTGTGGAGGGTATAATTTCGAGCGTGATTAATATAAGCTAAAAAAAAAAAAAGTTTCGCAAACGATGTAAAATAAATAAGTTTAAATTAAGACGACATACACACTTGTATATACTTATGAACATATTAATATAATTCTTGGTTATTTCGTAATAATCCGCTACAAAAAAAAACGTGATGAAACCGGTTTACTCACGTTTATGTATCTCCTTTTCAACGCCCGTAGTTCTCTGACAAACGACTGTCCTATCCAGTCATTTAAATACAAGTTGAAAAATTGACTAATGGCAACACGTGTGTAAAAAATAAACATTCTCGAACGTCCATCACCGGCTCGCTATTGTAAGGTGTTATTGATGGGACAGGCACTCTTTGACTATACCGTCTGTTGCATCTACGAGGAGGCAATAAATCTGACGCTCCAAGTCAAAGTAATCCTTTGTGTGTTTCAAGCGATTGACGGACGATTAACACTTTCCCGATTGCAGACTTATTTTGACATATCTGCAGCGGAAGGCTTTTGAGAAAGTTACATAGGTGACCCCCATCAAAATGTGTTCATATAATTAAATTCCAACCAGAGGTTTGGTTGCTGCGGTATCACAAAAGGGGAACATACAAAACTTCTTCTTGTCCAAAAGGACAAGCCCGATTTGAAAATGAGTGCAGAAATGCTCACCCCATTGAATTAAATTATTTAAACAACTTTGAAAGAGGAACATCTTATTATGTTGTATTTGATTCATCGGTTTAGGAGGAGAAGTTGTTTGTAGGCAAATGTGAACAGACAGACGACGACGACTGTCATTGAGTGATCACAATAGATCAGACCCGCACGTCAGGTTAATTGAAAGGATATTGTTGTCAGTATCCGATATTACTCATGTTGTAATTAAAAACGTTGTTCTGTATCAATTGAAGCATTTGTATGTACTTGCTATTTGCTCTATTGCTCACTTGTGCACGAAGAGCTCAATGTGAGCTATTGTTATCACGGTTTGCCCGTCGTGCGTCGTCAACAATTGTCTTGTTAACACACTACCGGATACATTTTGCGTTTATCAGAACATTCATCTTTATTAACATTTGGACAACTTCGAATATGGGTCATATGAGGTGAAAAACTAGGTCACCAGGTCAAATTGAAAGAAAATCTTGTTAACACTTTGGAGGTTGCATTTATAACTTGAGCATGATGAAACTTTATCAGATTGATTGTCTTGATAATTTGTTGTTCGAATATGGGTCATGTCGGGTCAAAAGGTAGGTCAAAATCTGGTTCGGCAGCTTGACATTTTGTCAGAATATTTGTCTAAATGATATCTAGGTCAAGTTAGATTATGGGCCATATTGGTGTAAAAACTAGGACGCTTGGTCAAATTTAAGGAACATTTTGTTAACACTCTGGAGGCTGCATTTGAAATTGAATATATTTTAACTTCGTCAGAATGTTTTTCTTTATGAAATGTAGGCCAAGTTTGAATGTTGGTCATGTCCAGTCAAAAACAAGGTCACTAGATCAAATTGGTGAAAATTCGTGTTTAAACTCTAAAGGCCTCACTTTCTTCTTCAGAAGCTTGAATTCTTTTCAGGATGTTTGTCTAAATGATAACTACACAAAGTTTGAATATGGGTCATATAGTGTCAAAACTAGGTCAGAAGGTTAAATTGACGTAAATGCTTGTTAACACTCTAGAGGTTGCATTTTTAACTTAAAAATATTGAATCTGCACAAGAATGTTTTTCTTGATGATATGTAGGCTTAGTTCGAATATTGGTCATGTATGGTCAAAACCTATGGCCAAATTTAAGGAAAATCTAGTTAACACTCTAGAGGCCAAATTGTTTGCTCCAGCAGCTTTTGTCAGAATGTTTGTCTTAATGATATTTAACTCTTGCAAGTTAAAATAAGGGTCACAAGGCCAAATTAAAAAATTAAAGGAAAATCGTTTCAGCACTCTGGAGACCATATATATCAGCAGTTTGAGACTTTGTCATGTGTTTTGCATCAGAAATCCCATTGCATATCTCAGGTGAGCCATCGTGGCCCTCTTGTTTATTTATTGACTTCAGACTTGTAACACTTTATAAATTTATTTATACCGTCTTTAGATTTATAAAACGAGGTACCTTTTACACATGGAAAAACATATACATCTAAATTAGGATTTAAGTAAAGCTTTAAAGAACAGTATTTTTCTACTGTCTACCCAAGTATTCAGAAGAAGACCATTAATGAATACTGACTGAAGTTATAATGTGTTTAGTTTGATGTTGTCACTTTAATGTGTATATTCATATCAAAACACGTAACCATGTATATTGACTAGAATGCATAAAGTCTCCATTTTTTCTTTCCAAACGCGTTACAAGGAGGTGTAGTGAGTTCCCTGTGTGTAGTTTGATGTAGTCACTTTATTGTGTGTAATTCATATCCTGTCACGTGACCATGTGTAGTACTTTCATGCGTAAAGTCTACTGTTTTCAGGTGAACGTGTTGAAATGACAATGTTTTCTAATGTTGTCTGGTGCGGAGGTGTCAGAAAATATATGTATGAGGGAAAGGGTTAAAATCCTTAAAAGCTTTTGGATCCATTCAGAATTCTGGTTTCTATTACAATACTATAATACTTAAAAATCTTCTTCGAAACTAGTTGCCGATTTTCAAATAATTATGGAGAAATGTTCCCTTCAAATTCCTTATATCGGTATCTCGATTAATATACAAAAACAACATGGCCACCAAAAGACGGGGCTATTTTTACATTTTATCTTAGCACATTTTGGCCCGATTTAAAAAATATTAAAAAAAATCTACTGCTGCCAGATTTGTTGTTTGAGGGAAATGTTGATTGGTTGATTGTTTACCTCCGCTTGCAACAATGTTTCAGTTATATCACGGCGTTTCCTTGGTAAGTTAGCAGTTCTACTTGTTCATTTATCCTGCCACCAGCTACTCAGTCATAATGCTGACCTCGAAACCCTGAGCGCCAAGGAAGGCAGCCATAACTACAATTGTTAAAGTCTTTTGTATGACCCGGACAGGGATCATACCCGCGGCCTCCCGCAATCGTTGTTGACATGGGTCAGTACAAGTCAAATAAACAAGAAAATTTTGTTTTTGTTAATCTTGAAGCGGCTTCTTAACAGAGGTGACTCTAACACAAGTTTGACTATATGTTAATACATTACCTACCTTAATTTTGATTTCCGTTCAGACATCATAACATTTTCCATTAGAGCATGTATTTCTAGGTTAAAGACATACAGATAAAATAAGAATACAAAGAACAAGTACAAATATACAGAAATAAAAAAGTATATCAAATGTTGGTGAAACGACACAGAACAAGACAAGAACAGGTGAAACTAAAGAGGTAAGATCTTGGTCCTCATTCCCCATCCCCTCGTCCTCATTCTTCATCCCCTCCAAAACATTTTGCTATTTGCATTGTGTAACAATGATTGATTGGAGTTTAACACCCTCTTTCAACATTATTTTAAATATACCACGAAAGCCAGTTCACCTTACCGTATGTTTCCTGACGCTCTTACACCAGTACTTTACACAACACTCTTCCTATTAATTAATTGGAGTCTCACGCTGTTTTCAACAGTATTTCAGATATATCACTGAGGCCTGTTCATGTCGTCATATTTGTCCTGCCTCTCTCGCAACAGTACTCTATACACGATTCTTCCCTGGTAAATTTGCCTAATATGATCTATTAGAGTTTTATGCTGTTTTCAACATTATTTCAAATATATCACGGAAGCCAGTTTCCCTTACCATGTGTTTCCTGACACTCTCGCACCAGTACTTCACACAACATTCTTCCATGGTAATGTTGCCTAGCATTGATAATTTGGAGTTTGACGCTGTTTACCCGCTCTCTCCCATCAGTACTTTACACAACATCCTTATTCATTTAATGTCTAGCGTTGCTCAATTTGAGTTTAACACTATTTTCAACTTTTTTAGTTATACCATGGCAGCCAGTTCACTTGACCGAATCCGCTGTGGTCGAGTGGTTAGCGTCAGGGATTTGAAACAGGGTGTCCCGGGTAAGATCCCCAGTCGCGGCACTACGGTCATGGTGTAGTGCCCTTGTGCAAGGCACATATTCTAGCCTAGTACTGGTCCGTTTACCCAGGGATCATGAATAAGTGAACAGTCGCCGTGATATAACTGAAATAATGTTTAAAGCAGCGTAAAACCCCAATAAAATAAACAAATTACCTGACCGAGTTTGTCCCTACTTTTTCTTAACCATTACTCACTACACCATTATTCCAGCCAAAATGTCCTTGATAGCAGATTTATAAAGGGTTTAATAAAAGAAACTTACACAGACAAGCTACAAAAGGTGAAAATCAAATGCAGCTAAACAATAAGAAAGGAAGGTTAAACCACAAGGATAACAGACTTCCATACGGGTTATCATCTAACTAGCACAGTATTTGGATTAAAAGCAATAATCGAGATGTACTGGTTTGAACAGCCAAAAAGCTCCTGAGATAGGCGTCTGTCAATGAAACATGTTAGCACTTCCTCTTTTATGTTGACTACAGCATTGGTATAGATGAAACACAAACTTCATTCTTTCATATTGATAAGAGGTTTTACTCAATTGTCAAGTTTTTAGCAAGGGGCTCGTTAGTAGGCGATTTTCGAAAAGACGCATCATTTTGAGACTGGAATCTAGACAGGCATTTTACGATATCGGCATTGAATTACTTCACATCTGTCTTTCTACATCAGCTCTCCGTTTTTGAACACCATCTCGACTTCATATAGATGTATTGGTGGTTGCAGATCGTACATAATGTCAATGAAAGTGGATGATTTGTCGAATATTTTGTTAAAAATGAAATGACTGTTGCCAGCTAATATCCATGTTGGTCATCTCGTACCGCTAATAGTTCCTGTCTAAAAATCAAAATGCGGTAACTTGTTGACATATGAAGCCGAAAATTGATTTGATTCGACATCACTAACCCAACAGAAATAACTCGAAAGAAATGTTATGTTAAAATACATGAATTACATGATTAATAATTAAAATGTATTTCTACGCTTTCAACATACTTGATCGCGCGTAAATTTCATTGGTAATTCCTAAATATTGTAAATCGAATGGAGTAAAGGCAACTTTTTAATTCCGACTCAAAAACAAATTCAGATAATCGAGTCCCAATGATAACATATATACGCAAACATTCAAATTATTTAAATGATAATAAAATAAATAGTTGACAAAATATTATATATACGGTAAATGTGCAAGTGAGCCTAGGCGTCGGAATTTCCAAAAATCCTTTTGAATAAAATGTATTTTCAGCGGTAACGTTAATCAGGAATCCAAGTACTAGAGTATTTCATTTTAGATTCCTGCGTAAATACCTTAAATTCTCAACCAACGTTAACCTGAACAACCCCAGCAGACGGAATAAGATAGTCAAGTCCCAGTTATAAAACAAATGATTTAAATGACATTTGTTTTTTATCAAGATAAAACGCTTCAATACTAAATAATTCGCTTACTCGTGTATCGGTTTATAATTATGTTATAAATCAAATCCTAGAATTGGCCGCGTAACGTAGCGGTTAGCATGTTTGGCCGTGAAGCGGCAGACTAGAGTTCAATTTCCCGTTTTGGGCAGATAATTTTTTTTTATAAGAAAAATATAATATGTTTTGTCTTATAAATTGCCGATATCAGTGGTGCAATTGTCATTTAACACCGCTGCAATAAACTCTTTCAAAATGTTGGGATTTAAAATGAATTCAAAATCAATGCATTTAAAACTATTCACCTATGCGTTTTAAAACACTAAAAAATGATTAAATCGTGTGTATGATGTTTTACGTCGCTTTTAACAATATTTCAGTCATTGCACGCTGAAGAAAATGTAGATAACACAGGATTTTATTTCTGCTTTGAAAGTAAAATTGGACTCTCAATTTAATTATCATTGTTAGTTTATTGTGATTTTGATATGAAGTGTATATGTGTTAATTGCATTAACAAAACCACGGCTAAAAATGCATTGAAAACCAGGAGGTGTGCTAAGCAGAAACTATCCAGATAGCAGATGCGCATGTGTATGCCAACTTTTAGTATATCGATAGACCATCATACTGTGTGTAAAGTATTTTGCTTTACTCCTTTATCATTTAATATATGGATATATAATGCTTACTAACATAGTGCTAGTGTAAAGTGTTCAAGTTATACTTTTGGGATCGGTTAATTCATGTCCAAATGTTATCTGCAGTAAGCCCTTGCTGTGAGCACTTTCAGTGCTTTGATTCAGTTATATCATGATGGCCAGACAACTGTCCATTGCATTTTCTTCATTCTTTCACAAGTAGTAACTCTGCAGATGTATTCCCTTATTTGACTGAAGAATAGCTGCCTTGGTTTCAGAATGAGATAAAATGCTGGGATGGCTTGAGGGTGTATGTTTTAATTAGAGCAGGAATTAAAGAATCGGTTTAAGAGGTGAATATCAGAATTAAAAGGCAAAGATCAAGCAATAACTGATAAAGATCAGTTTAATAGGTACAATCAAGTACAGATGTCATGTATCAACATGTTTATTGTTCAATCGTTGGAGCAAGTTGGAAAACTGTCTGGATAACATCTGAGTGACGAGTAAATTGCTGTTTGAATGGTATATGTGTTGTTTATATCGACTGGTAGTTTACAACTGGTATTGCTTGGAATGACTGATATAGTATGACTGTCTTGGTATTGAATGAGAAATCCGTAGATGTTTTGTGATGAAAAGGAAGGTGATCTAGGAAGAAAGGTATTTTTTGTAGGGATGGGAACGAGTACCGATATTAGTACTCGGGTACTCGTGAACTCTTCCGATCGAGTACTCGAGTACTCGCAAGAAATCACATTGTGTAAATTCGTTCATCAAACGTCTTGTCTCTCGGAATAGTATTGTCCTCGTGCACTAAGCTTGAATTGATTTTATAAGAACAAACATGCGATTGTTTACGCCTCTACGTTAAATATTTGATATTTGAAAAAAATAGTTGTTTTATTTTTTAATACAAAATAATTCAACAAATACATCCAGAAGTTGCATTGGCGTAAACATCCAAACGTTTGGGTGCAGACTGTATATCTCTTTAACTTCGCGGGGGGAAAAGCAAGTACAATGGTCGATGGAAAACAATACCAAGAATCAATGATAAACAATACATTTAATAAAAGAATATCTTTATCATCTATGAAAATAAGGAACATAAATTAACAATGGTTTTTTTTCTTTCGGTATACCGGTGTCCGTAATATGTGCACTACATGCATTTAACGGACTTGTCGTCTGCTTTGCGCTTAAAATGTGTCCAGACGGCGGATTTAGCAGGAGGCATGGTTGTAATTGTGTTATTTTCCTTTCGTTCGAATAGATAAGAATGATAGAAGATGGTTCTAATGATTTGACGAACAATTACTCAAACAATTGCAACATTTCCTATCGAATCATATTGATGTGTATTTCTTACAACTATCCAATTAAAACGTGTTGACAATTGAAAGCACTATTACGACGAAGGTGTGAAAAACCGACGGCCCTCCACGTTTGACATATGGTTGCTAATTGACTGGAGATTATATTGATATCGCTGTTTACCTGTTTATCACGTTGTTCGTGTGGTACTAGCGATTTCAGTCAAAAGCGCCAATTAAAACGGATTAAAATTGGTTAAGTACCATCTTCGACGAAAAGGTGTTAGCTCTTTGTTTAATTTACCTTTACCTCTGATTTACCGACTTCTTAAGTAACTCAATAAGAAACAGATTCAATACATATAAGTTTTTATTTACTTTAACATACTTTTATCAGATGAAAAATATAAAAAATGGAAAATAAATAATCGAGTACTCGAATACCTATTTTGATAATTGATACTCGGACGTCCGACCGAGTACTCGGGCACTCGGGCACTCGCGTACTCGGTCCCATCCCTAATTTGTTTATTTACTGTTTATTTTTTTCTATTACAGGGTGTGCTATTAAATTGGCCTCCAAGTAGGGGTTTACATTTGACCCTGGCAGCACCGGGCAACGTCTAACTAGAGTATCACTTTTGGCATAACTAGAAGGCGGCTGAGAGCTCTTTCAATATAAAAATTTAAGTAGTGATTAACGAAAACAAACCGTTTGGCAATTGCGACCAGTGTACCTACACAAAACAGCCTCCCCAAGCACATAATCTATTCTATATTTTTGCAAATTTGTCACAGAGTATTTCAAAAATGTCTTGACATACATCAGACAAACACATCTTTGAAGACAGATCTTTGATCAGGTTTGATTTTCTGGAGCATGGTTCATTTAACTATTAACTGTAAAATGAAGCTCATTTTCTCTTAAAATATTTATTTTCAACCCATAAGGACTGTAAGTCTTGTCTTGCCTAGTGACGCTCTTACCATTTGCAGGTTCAAAATATTCTTCTGTTTTGAGACCGACTTTGTGGTACCAGGTTAAAGCATCTGCCTTAGGAGTGGGAGTCTAGGGATCGATACCAGGTCGGGTCATACCAAAGACTTTAAAAATTGTAGTAATGGTTTCCCTTCTTGGCCAGTGTTGCGGAGATAGCAGTACGACTGACGCATCGTTGTCTGGATGATAAATAACACATGAAGTAAAGGTATATTACGCAAGACACATACTGATATAACTTAAATAGTGTTGAAAGTGGCGTAAAACACCATTCAACTATTAATTTGAAGTATTGGTATAAGTAGACGAAGAAGAAGTCAAACACATATGAATTATGTTTGTATATTTGTCTATCTTTCTATTGATTAAGTAGAAGTAGTAGTAGCATTGGGTAGAAATAGCTTTATGAATAATTGGAGTTATTTAAAGGCTCTGGGTTTTTTAAAAGTATTATTTAACACCTCTCCCATATAAAACAAATCTGCAACAGCCGATTTTGAAAACATCTTTTCGCAAATATATGGAAAATATCTATATATAGAATGAGTGTAGTGGAACAGAATTATTCTATTCTGTTCTACGGAACAAATGTCTATACGGCTATTAGGACACAATGTGTTGTAAAATTCAGCGATCTGGGGACAAAGAAATCGGTGAGAACGATTTCGCTGAAATTAGCCACACTTATAGAACTCAATGCGATCTAGGTCTGGGCGTGTTCGTTATATCTGGGAAAAATCTAGTTTCAGAGATTTTTAAGGTTAAAACACGAAAAATCGACATTTTGACTACATATTTCTGTATATCTCGCACTAGCAAAAAACGGAATCGATCTGGTGCAAACAACGGTGTTTTTAGATTTCTCATACATTCAGTTTGGATTCTTGGAGAAAGCTTTCAATAGGGGTTCTTGATTTTAAAAAAATATGTGGGCGTGACTAGAAAGTGACGTCACGTCAGCGGTTGACGTCATAACGTTACAGTGGTGCAGAGGTAGAGCGTCGGCCTCTCGTATCAAAGGTTCCTGGTTCGAGTCCCGTGATGAGTGGGTCCTTTTGAGATTTTTCAACACAAAACGGCACGAGTACTGGTTAAGTCTCCAGGAAGCAGACATCGAGTGTGATTAATTTAAGCTTAAAGCTTGTTTCGCAATCGATGTAAAATATAGAATGAGTGTAGTGGAACAGAATTATTCTATTCTGTTCTACGGAACAAATGTCTATACGGCTATTGGGACACAATGTGTTGTAAAATTCAGCGATTTGTGGACAAAGAAATCGGTGAGAACGATTTCGCTGAAATTAGCCACACTGATAGACCACAATGCGATCTAGGTCTGGGCGGTTTCGTTATATCTGGGAAAAATCTAGTTTCAGAGATTTTTAAGGTTAAAACCCGAAAAATCGACATTTTGACTACATATTTCTGTAGATCTCGCACCAGCAAAAAACGGATTCAGCCAGAGACCTGAAATTCATACTGAAACTTGTCCGAGATCGGGTGCAAACAACGGTGTTTTTAGATTTCTCATACATTCAGTTTGGATTCTTGGAGAAAGCTTTCAATAGGGGTTCTTGATTTTAAAAAAATCTGTGGGCGTGACTAGGAAAGTGACGTCACGTCAGCGGTTGACGTCATAACGTTACAGTGGTGCAGAGGTAGAGCGTCGGCCTCTCGTATCAAAGGTCCCTGGTTCGAGTCCCGTGATGAGCGGGTCCTTTTGAGATTTTTCCACACAAAACGGCACGAGTACTGGTTAAGTCTCCAGGAAGCAGACATCGAGTGTGATTAATTTAAGCTTAAAGCTTGTTTCGCAATCGATGTAAAATAAATAAGTTTAAACTAAACTTTGGCGCCAAATCCCGATAATAATGTTCTATTTATCTTTTAGACTTACGGAGATAATTTTGGTGTTGCAAAATACTAGTTTCATCAATTGTTACGTTTTGGATCATGTTAGAATCGAAACAATATCATCAGCATTGTGTGTGGTCGGTTGGTAGTTCGGATGCAATGCTGCTCCTCTCCACTCATTCTATCCTGCGAAACCCTTAAGGTGTCGCCTTTCTAGTATAGAATGAGTGTAGTGGAACAGAATTATTCTATTCTGTTCTATGGAACAAATGTCTATACGGCTATTGGGACACAATGTGTTGTAAAATTCAGCGATCTGGGGACAAAGAAATCGGTGAGAACGATTTCGCTGAAATTAGCCACACTTATAGAACTCAATGCGATCTAGGTCTGGGCGTGTTCGTTATATCTGGGAAAAATCTAGTTTCAGAGATTTTTAAGGTTAAAACCCGAAAAATCGACATTTTGACTACATATTTCTGTAGAACTCGCACTAGCAAAAAAACGGAATCAGCTAGAGACCTGAAATTCATACTGAAACTTGTCCGAGATCCAGTGCAAACAACGGTGTTTTTAGATTTCTCATACATTCAGTTTGGATTCTTGGAGAAAGCTTTCAATAGGGGTTCTTGATTTTAAAAAAATCTGTGGGCGTGACTAGGAAAGTGACGTCACGTCAGCGGGTGACGTCATAACGTTACAGTGGTGCAGAGGTAGAGCGTCGGCCTCTCGTATCAAAGGTCCCTGGTTCGAGTCCCGTGATGAGCGGGTCCTTTTGAGATTTTTCCACACAAAACGGCACGAGTACTGGTTAAGTCTCCAGGAAGCAGACATCGAGTGTGATTAATTTAAGCTTAAAGCTTGTTTCGCAATCGATGTAAAATAAATAAGTTTAAACTAAACTTTGGCGCCAAATCCCGATAATAATGTTCTATTTATCTTTTAGACTTACGGAGATAATTTTGGTGTTGCAAAATACTAGTTTCATCAATTGTTACGTTTTGGATCATGTTAGAATCGAAATAATATATTCAGCATTGTGTGTGGTCGGTTGGTAGTTCGGATGCAATTCTGCTCCTCTCCACTCATTCTATCCCGCGAAACCCTTAAGGTGTCGCCTTTCTAGTAAATAAGTTTAAACTAAACTTTGGCGCCAAATCTCGATAATATAGAATGAGTGTAGTGGAACAGAATTATTCTATTCTGTTCTATGGAACAAATGTCTATACGGCTATTGGGACACAATGTGTTGTAAAATTCAGCGATCTGGGGACAAAGAAATCGGTGAGAACGATTTCGCTGAAATTAGCCACACTTATAGAACTCAATGCGATCTAGGTCTGGGCGTGTTCGTTATATCAGGGAAAAATCTAGTTTCAGAGATTTTTAAGGTTAAAACCCGAAAAATCGACATTTTGACTACATATTTCTGTAGATCTCGCACTAGCAAAAAACGTAATCAGCTAGAGACCTGAAATTCATACTGAAACTTGTCCGAGATCCGGTGCAAACAACGGTGTGTTTAGATTTCTCATACATTCAGTTTGGATTCTTGGAGAAAGCTTTCAATAGGGGTTCTTGATTTAAAAAAAAAATCTGTGGGCGTGACTAGGAAAGTGACGTCACGTCAGCGATTGACGTCATAACGTTACAGTGGTGCAGAGGTAGAGCGTCGGCCTCTCGTATCAAAGGTCCCTGGTTCGAGTCCCGTGATGAGCGGGTCCTTTTGAGATTTTTCCACACAAAACGGCACGAGTACTGGTTAAGTCTCCAGGAAGCAGACATCGAGTGTGAGTAATCTAAGCTTAAAGCTTGTTTCGCAATCGATGTAAAATAAATAAATTTAAACTAAACTTGGGCGCCAGATCACGATAATAATGTTCTATTTATCTTTTAGACTTACGGAGATAATGTTGGTGTTGCAAAATACTAGTTTCATCAATTGTTACGTTTTGGATCATGTTAGAATCGAAATAATAGTATCAGCATTGTGTGTGGTCGGTTGGTAGTTCGGGTGCAATTCTGCTCCTCTCCACTCATTCTATCCTGCGAAACCCTTAAGGTGTCGCCTTTCTAGTAATGTTCTATTTATCTTTTAGACTTACGGAGATATAGAATGAGTGTAGTGGAACAGAATTATTCTATTCTGTTCTACGGAACAAATGTCTATACGGCTATTGGGACACAATGTGTTGTAAAATTCAGCGATTTGAGGACAAAGAAATCGGTGAGAACGATTTCGCTGAAATTAGCCACACTGATAGACCACAATGCGATCTAGGTCTGGGCGGTTTCGTTATATCTGGGAAAAATCTAGTTTCAGAGATTTTTAAGGTTAAAACCCGAAAAATCGACATTTTGACTACATATTTCTGTAGATCTCGCACTAGCAAAAAACGGATTCAGCTAGAGACCTAAAATTCATACTGAAACTTGTCCAATATCCAGTGCAAACAACGGTGTTTTTAGATTTCTCATACATTTAGTTTTGATAGTTGGAGAATGCTTTTAATAGGGGCTCTTGAATCAAATATTTTCACGTGACCAAATACTTGGAAAGTGACGTCACGTTAGCACTTCAGCGGTATGACGTCATAACGTTATCGCTTTGGCGCCAAATCCAATAGTATGGTGTGTTTATCTTTTAGACTTGCGGAAATAATTTTGGTGTTGCCAAAAAACCTTGAGTGTCATCAATTGTTACGTTTTGAATCATGTAAGAATTGAAATTACATATTCATAACATATATATTTAGTATTGCGTGTGGCCAGTTGGTAGTTCGGTATAATTCTGCTCCTCTTCACTCATTCTATCCCGCGAAACCCTTAAGGTGTCGCCTATCTAGTAATTTTGGTGTTGCAAAATACTAGTTTCATCAATTGTATAGAATGAGTGTAGTGGAACAGAATTATTCTATTCTGTTCTATGGAACAAATGTCTATACGGCTATTGGGACACAATGTGTTGTAAAATTCAGCGATCTGGGGACAAAGAAATCGGTGAGAACGATTTCGCTGAAATTAGCCACACTTATAGAACTCAATGCGATCTAGGTCTGGGCGTGTTCGTTATATCTGGGAAAAATCTAGTTTCGGAGATTTTTAAGGTTAAAACCCGAAAAATCGACATTTTGACTACATATTTCTGTAGATCTCGCACTAGCAAAAAACGGAATCAGCTAGAGACCTGAAATTCATACTGAAACTTGTCCGAGATCCGGTGCAAACAACGGTGTGTTTAGATTTCTCATACATTCAGTTTGGATTCTTGGAGAAAGCTTTCAATAGGGGTTCTTGATTTTAAAAAAATCTGTGGGCGTGACTAGGAAAGTGACGTCACGTCAGCGGTTGACGTCATAACGTTACAGTGGTGCAGAGGTAGAGCGTCGGCCTCTCGTATCAAAGGTCCCTGGTTCGAGTCCCGTGATGAGCGGGTCCTTTTGAGATTTTTTAACACAAAACGGCACGAGTACTGGTTAAGTCTCCAGGAAGCAGACATCGAGTGTGATTAATTTAAGCTTAAAGCTTGTTTCGCAATCGATGTAAAATAAATAAGTTTAAACAAAACTTCGGCGCCAAATCCCGATAATAATGTTCTATTTATCTTTTAGACTTACGGAGATAATTTTGGTGTTGCAAAATACTAGTTTCATCAATTGTTACGTTTTGGATCATGTTAGAATCGAAATAATATATTCAGCATTGTGTGTGGTCGGTTGGTAGTTCGGGTGCAATTCTGCTCCTCTCCACTCATTCTATCCCGCGAAACCCTTAAGGTGTCGCCTTTCTAGTTACGTTTTGAATCATGTTAGAATCGAAATAATATATTCAGCATTGTGTGTGGTCGGTTGGTAGTTCGGATGCAATTCTGCTCCTCTCCACTCATTCTATCCCGCGAAACCCTTAAGGTGTCGCCTATCTAGTATAGAATGAGTGTAGTGGAACAGAATTATTCTATTCTGTTCTACGGAACAAATGTCTATACGGCTATTGGGACACAATGTGTTGTAAAATTCAGCGATTTGAGGACAAAGAAATCGGTGAGAACGATTTCGCTGAAATTAGCCACACTGATAGACCACAATGCGATCTAGGTCTGGGCGGTTTCTTTATATCTGGGAAAAATCTAGTTTTAGATATTTTTAAGGTTAAAACCCGAAAAATCGACATTTTGACTACATATTTCTGTAGATCTCGTACCAGCAAATAACGGAATCAGCTAGAGACCTGACATTTAAACTGAAACTTGTCAAAGATCCAGTGCAAACAACAGTGTTTTTAAATTTCTCATACATTTAGTTTTGATAGTCGGAGAATGCTTTTAATAGGGGCTCTTAAATCAAATATTTTCACGTGACCAAATACTTGGAAAGTGACGTCACGTTCAGCACTTCAGCGGTATGACGTCATAACGTTATCGCTTTGGCGCCAAAACCAATAGTATGGTGTGTTTATCTTTTAGACTTGCGGAAATAATTTTGGTGTTGCCAAAAAACCTTGAGTGTCATCAATTGTTACGTTTTGAATCATGTAAGAATTGAAATTACATATTCATAACATATATTTAGTATTGCGTGTGGCCAGTTGGTAGTTCGGTATAATTCTGCTCCTCTTCACTCATTCTATCCCGCGAAACCCTTAAGGTGTCGCCTATCTAGTATATAGAATGAGTGTAGTGGAACAGAATTATTCTATTCTGTTCTATGGAACATATGTCTATACGGCTATTGGGACACAATGTGTTGTAAAATTCAGCGATTTGTGGACAAAGAAATCGGTGAGAACGATTTCGCTGAAATTAGCCACATTGATAGACCACAATGCGATCTAGGTCTGGGCGGTTTCGTTATATCTGGGAAAAATCTAGTTTCAGAGATTTTTAAGGTTAAAACCCGAAAAATCGACATTTTGACTACATATTTCTGTAGATCTCGTACTAGCAAAAAACGGAATCAGTTAGAGACCTGAAATTCATACTGAAACTTGTCCGAGATCCAGTGCAAACAACGGTGTGTTTAGATTTCTCATACATTCAGTTTGGATTCTTGGAGAAAGCTTTCAATATAGAATGAGTGTAGTGGAACAGAATTATTCTATTCTGTTCTACGGAACAAATGTCTATACGGCTATTGGGACACAATGTGTTGTAAAATTCAGCGATTTGAGGACAAAGAAATCGGTGAGAACGATTTCGCTGAAATTAGCCACACTGATAGACCACAATGCGATCTAGGTCTGGGCGGTTTCGTTATATCTGGGAAAAATCTAGTTTTAGATATTTTTTCATGTTAAAACCCGAAAAATCGACATTTTGACTACATATTTCTGTAGATCTCGTACCAGCAAATAACGGAATCAGCTAGAGACCTGAAATTTAAACTGAAACTTGTCAAAGATCCAGTGCAAACAACGGTGTTTTTAAATTTCTCATACATTTAGTTTTGATAGTTGGAGAATGCTTTTAATAGGGGCTCTTGAATCAAATATTTTCACGTGACCAAATACTTGGAAAGTGACGTCACGTTCAGCACTTCAGCGGTATGACGTCATAACGTTATCGCTTTGGCGCCGAAACCAATAGTATGGTGTGTTTATCTTTTAGACTTGCGGAAATAATTTTGGTGTTGCCAAAAAACCTTGAGTGTCATCAATTGTTACGTTTTGAATCATGTAAGAATTGAAATTACATATTCATAACATATATATTTAGTATTGCGTGTGGCCAGTTGGTAGTTCGGTATAATTCTGCTCCTCTTCACTCATTCTATCCCGCGAAACCCTTAAGGTGTCGCCTATCTAGTAAAACTTTATTAAATGACAACGAATGTCAGATTCTTTTCATCACATGACGAAAACACACAAATAAAAGCGGGTTTTCCAAAGCTATTTTAATTTCGTCAGTAAATCGTATAACAATGCCACAAATAATTATTCCCGAGGTCATATAGAATGAGTGTAGTGGAACAGAATTATTCTATTCTGTTCTACGGAACAAATGTCTATACGGCTATTGGGACACAATGTGTTGTAAAATTCAGCGATTTGAGGACAAAGAAATCGGTGAGAACGATTTCGCTGAAATTAGCCACACTGATAGACCACAATGCGATCTAGGTCTGGGCGGTTTCGTTATATCTGGGAAAAATCTAGTTTTAGATATTTTTAAGGTTAAAACCCGAAAAATCGACATTTTGACTACATATTTCTGTAGATCTCGTACCAGCAAATAACGAAATCAGCTAGAGACCTGAAATTTAAACTGAAACTTGTCAAAGATCCAGTGCAAACAAGGGTGTTTTTAAATTTCTCATACATTTAGTTTTGATAGTTGGAGAATGCTTTTAATAGGGGCTCTTGAATCAAATATTTTCACGTGACCAAACACTTGGAAAGTGAAGTCACGTTCAGCACTTCAGCGGTATGACGTCATAACGTTACAATGGTGCAGAGGTAGAGCGTCGGCCTCTCGTATCAAAGGTCCCTGGTTCGAGTCCCGTGATGAGCGGGTCCTTTTGAGATTTTTCCACACAAAACGGCACGAGTACTGGTTAAGTCTCCAGGAAGCAGACATCGAGTGTGAGTAATCTAAGCTTAAAGCTTGTTTCGCAATCGATGTAAAATAAATAAGTTTAAACTAAACTTTGGCGACAAATCCCGATAATAATGTTCTATTTATCTTTTAGACTTACGGAGATAATTTTGTTGTTGCAAAATACTAGTTTCATCAATTGTTACGTTTTGGATCATGTTAGAATCGAAATAATAGTATCAGCATTGTGTGTGGTCGGTTGGTAGTTCGGGTGCAATTCTGCTCCTCTCCACTCATTCTATCCTGCGAAACCCTTAAGGTGTCGCCTTTCTAGTAGGGGTTCTTGATTTTAAAAAAATCTGTGGACGTGACTAGGAAAGTGACGTCACGTCAGCGGTTGACGTCATAACGTTACAGTGGTGCAGAGGTAGAGCGTCGGCCTCTCGTATCAAAGGTCCCTGGTTCGAGTCCCGTGATGAGCGGGTCCTTTTGAGATTTTTCCACACAAAACGGCACGAGTACTGGTTAAGTCTCCAGGAAGCAGACATCGAGTGTGAGTAATCTAAGCTTAAAGCTTGTTTCGCAATCGATGTAAAATAAATAAGTTTAATCTAAACTTGGGCGCCAAATCCCGATAATAATGTTCTATTTATCTTTTAGACTTACGGAGATAATTTTGTTGTTGCAAAATACTAGTTTCATCAATTGTTACGTTTTGGATCATGTTAGAATTGAAATAATAGTATCAGCATTGTGTGTGGTCGGTTGGTAGTTCGGGTGCAATTCTGCTCCTCTCAACTCATTCTATCCTGCGAAACCCTTAAGGTGTCGCCTTTCTAGTAGGATCTGACATGAGTTGTCATTTTATATAGAATGAGTGTAGTGGAACAGAATTATTCTATTCTGTTCTACGGAACAAATGTCTATACGGCTATTGGGACACAATGTGTTGTAAAATTCAGCGATTTGTGGACAAAGAAATCGGTGAGAACGATTTCGCTGAAATTAGCCACACTGATAGACCACAATGCGATCTAGGTCTGGGCGGTTTCGTTATATCTGGGAAAAATCTAGTTTTAGATATTTTTTCATGTTAAAACCCGAAAAATCGACATTTTGACTACATATTTCTGTAGATCTCGTACCAGCAAATAACGGAATCAGCTAGAGACCTGAAATTTAAACTGAAACTTGTCAAAGAACAAGTGCAAACAACGGTGTTTTTAAATTTCTCATACATTTAGTTTTGATAGTTGGAGAATGCTTTTAATAGGGGCTCTTGAATCAAATATTTTCACGTGACCAAATACTTGGAAAGTGACGTCACGTTCAGCACTTCAGCGGTATGACGTCATAACGTTATCGCTTTGGCGCCGAAACCAATAGTATGGTGTGTTTATCTTTTAGACTTGCGGAAATAATTTTGGTGTTGCCAAAAAACCTTGAGTGTCATCAATTGTTACGTTTTGAATCATGTAAGAATTGAAATTACATATTCATAACATATATATTTAGTATTGCGTGTGGCCAGTTGGTAGTTCGGTATAATTCTGCTCCTCTTCACTCATTCTATCCCGCGAAACCCTTAAGGTGTCGCCTATCTAGTAAAACTTTATTAAATGACAACGAATGTCAGATTCTTTTCATCACATGACGAAAACACACAAATAAAAGCGGGTTTTCCAAAGCTATTTTAATTTCGTCAGTAAATCGTATAACAATGCCACAAATAATTATTCCCGAGGTCATATAGAATGAGTGTAGTGGAACAGAATTATTCTATTCTGTTCTACGGAACAAATGTCTATACGGCTATTGGGACACAATGTGTTGTAAAATTCAGCGATTTGAGGACAAAGAAATCGGTGAGAACGATTTCGCTGAAATTAGCCACACTGATAGACCACAATGCGATCTAGGTCTGGGCGGTTTCGTTATATCTGGGAAAAATCTAGTTTTAGATATTTTTAAGGTTAAAACCCGAAAAATCGACATTTTGACTACATATTTCTGTAGATCTCGTACCAGCAAATAACGGAATCAGCTAGAGACCTGAAATTTAAACTGAAACTTGTCAAAGATCCAGTGCAAACAACGGTGTTTTTAAATTTCTCATACATTTAGTTTTGATAGTTGGAGAATGCTTTTAATAGGGGCTCTTGAATCAAATATTTTCACGTGACCAAATACTTGGAAAGTGACGTCACGTTCAGCACTTCAGCGGTATGACGTCATAACGTTATCGCTTTGGCGCCAAAACCAATAGTATGGTGTGTTTATCTTTTAGACTTGCGGAAATAATTTTGGTGTTGCCAAAAAACCTTGAGTGTCATCAATTGTTACGTTTTGAATCATGTAAGAATTGAAATTACATATTCATAACATATATATTTAGTATTGCGTGTGGCCAGTTGGTAGTTCGGTAGTTCGGTATAATTCTGCTCCTCTTCACTCTTTCTATCCCGCGAAACCCTTAAGGTGTCGCCTATCTAGTATAGAATGAGTGTAGTGGAACAGAATTATTCTATTCTGTTCTATGGAACAAATGTCTATACGGCTATTGGGACACAATGTGTTGTAAAATTCAGCGATCTGGGGACAAAGAAATCGGTGAGAACGATTTCGCTGAAATTAGCCACACTGATAGACCACAATGCGATCTAGGTCTGGGCGGTTTCGTTATATCTGGGAAAAATCTAGTTTCAGAGATTTTTAAGGTTAAAACCCGAAAAATCGACATTTTGACTACATATTTCTGTAGATCTCGCACTAGCAAAAAACGGAATCAGCTAGAGACCTGAAATTCATACTGAAACTTGTCCGAGATCCGGTGCAAACAACGGTGTTTTTAGATTTCTCATACATTCAGTTTGGATTCTTGGAGAAAGCTTTCAATAGGGGTTCTTGATTTTAAAAAAATCTGTGGGCGTGACTAGGAAAGTGACGTCACGTCAGCGGTTGACGTCATAACGTTACAGTGGTGCAGAGGTAGAGCGTCGGCCTCTCGTATCAAAGGTCCCTGGTTCGAGTCCCGTGATGAACGGGTCCTTTTGAGATTTTAATGATTTAATTTTGACATAATAATGTTCTATTTATCTTTTAGACTTACGGAGATAATTTTGTTGTTGCAAAATACTAGTTTCATCAATTGTTACGTTTTGGATCATGTTAGAATCGAAATAATAGTATCAGCATTGTGTGTGGCCGGTTGGTAGTTTGGGTGCAATTCTGCTCCTCTCCACTCATTCTATCCTGCGAAACCCTTAAGGTGTCGCCTTTCTAGTATAGAATGAGTGTAGTGGAACAGAATTATTCTATTCTGTTCTATGGAACAAATGTCTATACGGCTATTGGGACACAATGTGTTGTAAAATTCAGCGATCTGGGGACAAAGAAATCGGTGAGAACGATTTCGCTGAAATTAGCCACACTTATAGAACTCAATGCGATCTAGGTCTGGGCGTGTTCGTTATATCTGGGAAAAATCTAGTTTCAGAGATTTTTAAGGTTAAAACCCGAAAAATCGACATTTTGACTACATATTTCTGTAGATCTCGCACTAGCAAAAAACGGAATCAGCTAGAGACCTGAAATTCATACTGAAACTTGTCCGAGATCCGGTGCAAACAACGGTGTGTTTAGATTTCTCATACATTCAGTTTGGATTCTTGGAGAAAGCTTTCAATTGGGGTTCTTGATTTTAAAAAAAATCTGTGGGCGTGACTAGGAAAGTGACGTCACGTCAGCGGTTGACGTCATAACGTTACAGTGGTGCAGAGGTAGAGCGTCGGCCTCTCGTATCAAAGGTCCCTGGTTCGAGTCCCGTGATGAGCGGGTCCTTTTGAGATTTTTCAACACAAAACGGCACGAGTACTGGTTAAGTCTCCAGGAAGCAGACATCGAGTGTGATTAATTTAAGCTTAAAGCTTGTTTCGCAATCGATGTAAAATAAATAAGTTTAAACTAAACTTTGGCGCCAAATCCCGATAATAATGTTCTATTTATCTTTTAGACTTACGGAGATAATTTTGGTGCTGCAAAATACTAGTTTCATCAATTGTTACGTTTTGGATCATGTTAGAATCGAAATAATATATTCAGCATTGTGTGTGGTCGGTTGGTAGTTCGGATGCAATTCTGCTCCTCTCCACTCATTCTATCCCGCGAAACCCTTAAGGTGTCGCCTTTCTAGTATAGAATGAGTGTAGTGGAACATAATTATTCTATTCTGTTCTACGGAACAAATGTCTATACGGCTATTGGGACACAATGTGTTGTAAAATTCAGCGATTTGAGGACAAAGAAATCGGTGAGAACGATTTCGCTGAAATTAGCCACACTGATAGACCACAATGCGATCTAGGTCTGGGCGGTTTCGTTATATCTGGGAAAAATCTAGTTTTAGATATTTTTAAGGTTAAACCCGAAAAATCGACATTTTGACTACATATTTCTGTAGATCTCGTACCAGCAAATAACGGAATCAGCTAGAGACCTGAAATTTAAACTGAAACTTGTCAAAGATCCAGTGCAAACAACGGTGTTTTTAAATTTCTCATACATTTAGTTTTGATAGTTGGAGAATGCTTTTAATAGGGGCTCTTAAATCAAATATTTTCACGTGACCAAATACTTGGAAAGTGACGTCACGTTCAGCACTTCAGCGGTATGACGTCATAACGTTATCGCTTTGGCGCCAAAACCAATAGTATGGTGTGTTTATCTTTTAGACTTGCGGAAATAATTTTGGTGTTGCCAAAAAACCTTGAGTGTCATCAATTGTTACGTTTTTAATCATGTAAGAATTGAAATTACATATTCATAACATATATATTTAGTATTGCGTGTGGCCAGTTGGTAGTTCGGTATAATTCTGCTCCTCTTCACTCATTCTATCCCGCGAAACCCTTAAGGTGTCGCCTATCTAGTAAATAAGTTTAAACTAAACTTGGGCGCCAAATCCCGATAATAATGTTCTATTTATCTTTTAGACTTACGGAGATAATGTTGGTGTTGCAAAATATAGAATGAGTGTAGTGGAACAGAATTATTCTATTCTGTTCTATGGAACAAATGTCTATACGGCTATTGGGACACAATGTGTTGTAAAATTCAGCGATTTGTGGACGAAGAAATCGGTGAGAACGATTTCGCTGAAATTAGCCACACTGATAGACCACAATGCGATCTAGGTCTGGGCGGTTTCGTTATATCTGGGAAAAAACTAGTTTCATAGATTTTTAAGGTTAAAACCCGAAAAATCGACATTTTGACTACATATTTCTGTAGATCTCGCACTAGCAAAAAACGGATTCAGCTAGAGACCTGAAATTCATACTGAAACTTGTCCAATATCCAGTACAAACAACGGTGTTTTTAAATTTCTCATACATTTAGTTTTGATAGTTTGAGAATGCTTTTAATAGGGGCTCTTGAATCAAATATTTTCACGTGACCAAATACTTGGAAAGTGACGTCACGTTCAGCACTTCAGCGGTATGACGTCATAACGTTATCGCTTTGGCGCCAAAACCAATAGTATGGTGTGTTTATCTTTTAGACTTGCGGAAATAATTTTGGTGTTGCCAAAAAACCTTGAGTGTCATCAATTGTTACGTTTTGAATCATGTAAGAAATGAAATTACATATTCATAACATATATATTTAGTATTGCGTGTGGCCAGTTGGTAGTTCGGTATAATTCTGCTCCTCTTCACTCATTCTATCCCGCGAAACCCTTAAGGTGTCGCCTATCTAGTACTAGTTTCATCAATTGTTACGTTTTGGATCATGTTAGAATCGAAATATAGAATGAGTGTAGTGGAACAGAATTATTCTATTCTGTTCTATGGAACAAATGTCTATACGGCTATTGGGACACAATGTGTTGTAAAATTCAGCGATTTGGGGACAAAGAAATCGGTGAGAACGATTTCGCTGAAATTCCCCACACTGATAGAACTCAATGTGATCTAGGTCTGGGCGTGTTCGTTATATCTGGGAAAAATCTAGTTTCAGTGATTTTTTAGGTTAAAACCCGAAAAATTGACATTTTGACTACATATTTCTGTAGATCTCGCACCAGCAAATAAAGGAATCAGCTAGAAACCTGAAATTCAACCTAAAACTTGTCCGAGATCCAGTGCAAACAACGGTGTGTTTAGATTTCTCATACATTCAGTTTGGATTCTTGGAGAAAGCTTTCAATAGGGGTTCTAGATTTTAAAAAAATCTGTGGGCGTGACTAGGAAAGTGACGTCACGTCAGCGGTTGACATCATAACGTTAAAGTGGTGCAGAGGTAGAGCGTCGGCCTCTCGTATCAAAGGTCCCTGGTTCGAGTCCCGTGATGAGCGGGTCCTTTTGAGATTTTTCCACACAAAACGGCACGAGTACTGGTTAAGTCTCCAGGAAGCAGACATCGAGTGTGAGTAATCTAAGCTTAAAGCTTGTTTCGCAATCGATGTAAAATAAATAAGTTTAAACTAAACTTGGGCGCCAAATCCCGATAATAATGTTCTATTTATCTTTTAGACTTACGGAGATAATGTTGGTGTTGCAAAATACTAGTTTCATCAATTGTTACGTTTTTGATCATGTTAGAATCGAAACAATATTATCAGCATTGTGTGTGATCGGTTGGTAGTTCGGATGCAATTCTGCTCCTCTCCACTCATTCTATCCTGCGAAACCCTTAAGGTGTCGCCTTTCTAGTATAGAATGAGTGTAGTAGAACAGAATTATTCTATTCTGTTCTATGGAACAAATGTCTATACGGCTATTGGGACACAATGTGTTGTAAAATTCAGCGATCTGGGGACAAAGAAATCGGTGAGAACGATTTCGCTGAAATTAGCCACACTTATAGAACTCGTTGCGATCTAGGTCTGGGCGTGTTCGTTATATCTGGGAAAAATCTAGTTTCAGAGATTTTTAAGGTTAAAACCCGAAAAATCGACATTTTGACTACATATTTCTGTAGATCTCGCACTAGCAAAAAACGGAATCAGCTAGAGACCTGAAATTCATACTGAAACTTGTCCGAGATCCGGTGCAAACAACGGTGTTTTTAGATTTCTCATACATTCAGTTTGGATTCTTGGAGAAAGCTTTCAATAGGGGTTCTTGATTTTAAAAATATCTGTGGGCGTGACTAGGAAAGTGACGTCACGTCAGCGGTTGACGTCATAACGTTACAGTGGTGCAGAGGTAGAGCGTCGGCCTCTCGTATCAAAGGTCCCTGGTTCGAGTCCCGTGATGAGCGGGTCCTTTTGAGATTTTTCAACACAAAACGGCACGAGTACTGGTTAAGTCTCCAGGAAGCAGACATCGAGGTTGAATAATTTAAGCTTAAAGCTTGTTCGCAATCGATGTAAAATAAATAAGTTTAAACTAAACTTTGGCGCCAAATCCCGATAATAATGTTCTATTTATCTTTTAGACTTACGGAGATAATTTTGGTGTTGCAAAATACTAGTTTCATCAATTGTTACGTTTTGGATCATGTTAGAATCGAAATAATATATTCAGCATTGTGTGTTGTCGGTTGGTAGTTCGGATGCAATTCTGCTCCTCTCCACTCATTCTATCCCGCGAAACCCTTAAGGTATCGCCTTTCTAGTAATATTATCAGCATTGTGTGTGGTCGGTTGGTAGTTCGGATGCAATTCTGCTCCTCTCCACTCATTCTATCCTGCGAAACCCTTAAGGTGTCGCCTATCTAGTATAGAATGAGTGTAGTGGAACAGAATTATTCTATTCTGTTCTACGGAACAAATGTCTATACGGCTATTGGGACACAATGTGTTGTAAAATTCAGCGATTTGTGGACAAAGAAATCGGTGAGAACGATTTCGCTGAAATTAGCCACATTGATAGACCACAATGCGATCTAGGTCTGGGCGGTTTCGTTATATCTGGGAAAAATCTAGTTTCAGAGATTTTTAAGGTTAAAACCCGAAAAATCGACATTTTTACTACATATTTCTGTAGATCTCGTACTAGCAAAAACCGGAATCAGTTAGAGACCTGAAATTCATACTGAAACTTGTCCGAGATCCAGTGCAAACAACGGTGTGTTTAGATTTCTCATGTATACATTCAGTTTGGATTCTTGGAGAAAGCTTTCAATAGGGGTTCTTGATTTTAAAAAAATCTGTGGACGTGACTAGGAAAGTGACGTCACGTCAGCGGTTGACGTCATAACGTTACAGTGGTGCAGAGGTAGAGCGTCGGCCTCTCGTATCAAAGGTCCCTGGTTCGAGTCCCGTGATGAGCGGGTCCTTTTGAGATTTTTCCACACAAAACGGCACGAGTACTGGTTAAGTCTCCAGGAAGCAGACATCGAGTGTGAGTAATCTAAGCTTAAAGCTTGTTTCGCAATCGATGTAAAATAAATAAGTTTAAACTAAACTTGGGCGCCAAATCCCGATAATAATGTTCTATTTATCTTTTAGACTTACGGAGATAATTTTGTTGTTGCAAAATACTAGTTTCATCAATTGTTACGTTTTGGATCATGTTAGAATCGAAATAATAGTATCAGCATTGTGTGTGGTCGGTTGGTAGTTCGGGTGCAATTCTGCTCCTCTCCACTCATTCTATCCTGCGAAACCCTTAAGGTGTCGCCTTTCTAGTATAGAATGAGTGTAGTGGAACAGAATTATTCTATTCTGTTCTATGGAACAAATGTCTATACGGCTATTGGGACACAATGTGTTGTAAAATTCAGCGATCTGGGGACAAAGAAATCGGTGAGAACGATTTCGCTGAAATTAGCCACACTTATAGAACTCAATGCGATCTAGGTCTGGGCGTGTTCGTTATATCTGGGAAAAATCTAGTTTCAGAGATTTTTAAGGTTAAAACCCGAAAAATCGACATTTTGACTATATATTTCTGTAGATCTCGCACTAGCAAAAAACGGAATCAGCTAGAGACCTGAAATTCATACTGAAACTTGTCCGAGATCCGGTGCAAACAACGGTGTGTTTAGATTTCTCATACATTCAGTTTGGATTCTTGGAGAAAGCTTTCAATTGGGGTTCTTGATTTTAAAAAAATCTGTGGGCGTGACTAGGAAAGTGACGTCACGTCAGCGGTTGACGTCATAACGTTACAGTGGTGCAGAGGTAGAGCGTCGGCCTCTCGTATCAAAGGTCCCTGGTTCGAGTCCCGTGATGAGCGGGTCCTTTTGAGATTTTTCCACACAAAACGGCACGAGTACTGGTTAAGTCTCCAGGAAGCAGACATCGAGTGTGATTAATTTAAGCTTAAAGCTTGTTTCGCAATCGATGTAAAATAAATAAGTTTAAACTAAACTTTGGCGCCAAATCCCGATAATAATGTTCTATTTATCTTTTAGACTTACGGAGATAATTTTGGTGTTGCAAAATACTAGTTTCATCAATTGTTACGTTTTGGATCATGTTAGAATCGAAATAATATATTCAGAATTGTGTGTGGTCGGTTGGTAGTTCGGATGCAATTCTGCTCCTCTCCACTCATTATATCCCGCGAAACCCTTAAGGTGTCGCCTTTCTAGTATAGAATGAGTGTAGTGGAACAGAATTATTCTATTCTGTTCTATGGAACAAATGTCTATACGGCTATTGGGACACAATGTGTTGTAAAATTCAGCGATCTGGGGACAAAGAAATCGGTGAGAACGATTTCGCTGAAATAAGCCACACTTATAGAACTCAATGCGATCTAGGTCTGGGCGTGTTCGTTATATCTGGGAAAAATCTAGTTTCAGAGATTTTTAAGGTTAAAACCCGAAAAATCGACATTTTGACTACATATTTCTGTAGATCTCGCACTAGCAAAAAACGGAATCAGCTAGAGACCTGAAATTCATACTGAAACTTGTCCGAGATCCGGTGCAAACAACGGTGTTTTTAGATTTCTCATACATTCAGTTTGGATTCTTGGAGAAAGCTTTCAATAGGGGTTCTTGATTTTAAAAAAATCTGTGGGCGTGACTAGGAAAGTGACGTCACGTCAGCGGTTGACGTCATAACGTTACAGTGGTGCAGAGGTAGAGCGTCGGCCTCTCGTATCAAAGGTCCCTGGTTCGAGTCCCGTGATGAGCGGGTCCTTTTGAGATTTTTCAACACAAAACGGCACGAGTACTGGTTAAGTCTCCAGGAAGCAGACATCGAGGTTGAATAATTTAAGCTTAAAGCTTGTTCGCAATCGATGTAAAATAAATAAGTTTAAACTAAACTTTGGCGCCAAATCCCGATAATAATGTTCTATTTATCTTTTAGACTTACGGAGATAATTTAGGTGTTGCAAAATACTAGTTTCATCAATTGTTACGTTTTGGATCATGTTAGAATCGAAATAATATATTCAGCATTGTGTGTTGTCGGTTGGTAGTTCGGATGCAATTCTGCTCCTCTCCACTCATTCTATCCCGCGAAACCCTTAAGGTGTCGCCTTTCTAGTAATATTATCAGCATTGTGTGTGGTCGGTTGGTAGTTCGGATGCAATTCTGCTCCTCTCCACTCATTCTATCCTGCGAAACCCTTAAGGTGTCGCCTATCTAGTATAGAATGAGTGTAGTGGAACAGAATTATTCTATTCTGTTCTACGGAACAAATGTCTATACGGCTATTGGGACACAATGTGTTGTAAAATTCAGCGATTTGTGGACAAAGAAATCGGTGAGAACGATTTCGCTGAAATTAGCCACATTGATAGACCACAATGCGATCTAGGTCTGGGCGGTTTCGTTATATCTGGGAAAAATCTAGTTTCAGAGATTTTTAAGGTTAAAACCCGAAAAATCGACATTTTTACTACATATTTCTGTAGATCTCGTACTAGCAAAAACCGGAATCAGTTAGAGACCTGAAATTCATACTGAAACTTGTCCGAGATCCAGTGCAAACAACGGTGTGTTTAGATTTCTCATGTATACATTCAGTTTGGATTCTTGGAGAAAGCTTTCAATAGGGGTTCTTGATTTTAAAAAAATCTGTGGACGTGACTAGGAAAGTGACGTCACGTCAGCGGTTGACGTCATAACGTTACAGTGGTGCAGAGGTAGAGCGTCGGCCTCTCGTATCAAAGGTCCCTGGTTCGAGTCCCGTGATGAGCGGGTCCTTTTGAGATTTTTCCACACAAAACGGCACGAGTACTGGTTAAGTCTCCAGGAAGCAGACATCGAGTGTGAGTAATCTAAGCTTAAAGCTTGTTTCGCAATCGATGTAAAATAAATAAGTTTAAACTAAACTTGGGCGCCAAATCCCGATAATAATGTTCTATTTATCTTTTAGACTTACGGAGATAATTTTGTTGTTGCAAAATACTAGTTTCATCAATTGTTACGTTTTGGATCATGTTAGAATCGAAATAATAGTATCAGCATTGTGTGTGGTCGGTTGGTAGTTCGGGTGCAATTCTGCTCCTCTCCACTCATTCTATCCTGCGAAACCCTTAAGGTGTCGCCTTTCTAGTATAGAATGAGTGTAGTGGAACAGAATTATTCTATTCTGTTCTATGGAACAAATGTCTATACGGCTATTGGGACACAATGTGTTGTAAAATTCAGCGATCTGGGGACAAAGAAATCGGTGAGAACGATTTCGCTGAAATTAGCCACACTTATAGAACTCAATGCGATCTAGGTCTGGGCGTGTTCGTTATATCTGGGGAAAATCTAGTTTCAGAGATTTTTAAGGTTAAAACCCGAAAAATCGACATTTTGACTATATATTTCTGTAGATCTCGCACTAGCAAAAAACGGAATCAGCTAGAGACCTGAAATTCATACTGAAACTTGTCCGAGATCCGGTGCAAACAACGGTGTGTTTAGATTTCTCATACATTCAGTTTGGATTCTTGGAGAAAGCTTTCAATTGGGGTTCTTGATTTTAAAAAAATCTGTGGGCGTGACTAGGAAAGTGACGTCACGTCAGCGGTTGACGTCATAACGTTACAGTGGTGCAGAGGTAGAGCGTCGGCCTCTCGTATCAAAGGTCCCTGGTTCGAGTCCCGTGATGAGCGGGTCCTTTTGAGATTTTTCCACACAAAACGGCACGAGTACTGGTTAAGTCTCCAGGAAGCAGACATCGAGTGTGATTAATTTAAGCTTAAAGCTTGTTTCGCAATCGATGTAAAATAAATAAGTTTAAACTAAACTTTGGCGCCAAATCCCGATAATAATGTTCTATTTATCTTTTAGACTTACGGAGATAATTTTGGTGTTGCAAAATACTAGTTTCATCAATTGTTACGTTTTGGATCATGTTAGAATCGAAATAATATATTCAGAATTGTGTGTGGTCGGTTGGTAGTTCGGATGCAATTCTGCTCCTCTCCACTCATTATATCCCGCGAAACCCTTAAGGTGTCGCCTTTCTAGTATAGAATGAGTGTAGTGGAACAGAATTATTCTATTCTGTTCTATGGAACAAATGTCTATACGGCTATTGGGACACAATGTGTTGTAAAATTCAGCGATCTGGGGACAAAGAAATCGGTGAGAACGATTTCGCTGAAATTAGCCACACTTATAGAACTCAATGCGATCTAGGTCTGGGCGTGTTCGTTATATCTGGGAAAAATCTAGTTTCAGAGATTTTTAAGGTTAAAACCCGAAAAATCGACATTTTGACTACATATTTCTGTAGATCTCGCACTAGCAAAAAACGGAATCAGCTAGAGACCTGAAATTCATACTGAAACTTGTCCGAGATCCGGTGCAAACAACGGTGTTTTTAGATTTCTCATACATTCAGTTTGGATTCTTGGAGAAAGCTTTCAATAGGGGTTCTTGATTTTAAAAAAATCTGTGGGCGTGACTAGGAAAGTGACGTCACGTCAGCGGTTGACGTCATAACGTTACAGTGGTGCAGAGGTAGAGCGTCGGCCTCTCGTATCAAAGGTCCCTGGTTCGAGTCCCGTGATGAGCGGGTCCTTTTGAGATTTTTCAACACAAAACGGCACGAGTACTGGTTAAGTCTCCAGGAAGCAGACATCGAGTGTGATTAATTTAAGCTTAAAGCTTGTTTCGCAATCTATGTAAAATAAATAAGTTCAAACTAAACTTTGGCGCCAAATCCCGATAATAATGTTCTATTTATCTTTTAGACTTACGGAGATAATTTAGGTGTTGCAAAATACTAGTTTCATCAATTGATACGTTTTGGATCATGTTAGAATCGAAATAATATATTCAGCATTGTGTGTGGTTGGTTGGTAGTTCGGATGCAATTCTGCTCCTCTCCACTCATTCTATCCCGCGAAACCCATAAGGTGTCGCCTTTCTAGTATAGAATGAGTGTAGTGGAACAGAATTATTCTATTCTGTTCTATGGAACAAATGTCTATACGGCTATTGGGACACAATGTGTTGTAAAATTCAGCGATTTGTGGACAAAGAAATCGGTGAGAACGATTTCGCTGAAATTCCCCTCACTTATAGAACGCAATGTGATCTAGGTCTGGACGTGTTCGTTATATCTGGGAAAAATCTAGTTTCAGTGATTTTTTAGGTTAAAACCCGAAAAATCGACATTTTGACTACATATTTCTGTAGATCTCGCACCAGCAAATAACGGAATCAGCTAGAAACCTGAAATTCAACCTAAAACTTGTCCGAGATCCAGTGCAAACAACGGTGTGTTTAGATTTCTCATACATTCAGTTTGGATTCTTGGAGAAAGCTTTCAATAGGGGTTCTTGATTTTAAAAAAATCTGTGGGCGTGACTAGGAAAGTGACGTCACGTCAGCGGTTGACGTCATAACGTTACAGTGGTGCAGAGGTAGAGCGTCGGCCTCTCGTATCAAAGGTCCCTGGTTCGAGTCCCGTGATGAGCGGGTCCTTTTGAGATTTTTCAACACAAAACGGCACGAGTACTGGTTAAGTCTCCAGGAAGCAGACATCGAGTGTGAGTAATCTAAGCTTAAAGCTTGTTTCGCAATCGATGTAAAATAAATAAGTTTAAACTAAACCTGGGCGCCAAATCCCGATAATAATGTTCTATTTATCTTTTAGACTTACGGAGATAATTTTATTGTTGCAAAATACTAGTTTCATCAATTGTTACGTTTTGGATCATGTTAGAATCGAAATAATAGTATCAGCATTGTGTGTGGTCGGTTGGTAGTTCGGGTGCAATTCTGCTCCTCTCCACTCATTCTATCCTGCGAAACCCTTAAGGTGTCGCCTTTCTAGTATAGAATGAGTGTAGTGGAACAGAATTATTCTATTCTGTTCTACGGAACAAATGTCTATACGGCTATTGGGACACAATGTGTTGTAAAATTCAGCGATTTGAGGACAAAGAAATCGGTGAGAACGATTTCGCTGAAATTAGCCACACTGATAGACCACAATGCGATCTAGGTCTGGGCGGTTTCGTTATATCTGGGAAAAATCTAGTTTCAGAGATTTTTAAGGTTAAAACCCGAAAAATCGACATTTTGACTACATATTTCTGTAGATCTCGTACCAGCAAATAACGGAATCAGCTAGAAACCTGAAATTCAACCTAAAACTTGTCCGAGATCCAGTGCAAACAACGGTGTGTTTAGATTTCTCATGTATATACATTCAGTTTGGATTCTTGGAGAAAGCTTTCAATAGGGGTTCTTGATTTTAAAAAAATCTGTGGGCGTGACTAGGAAAGTGACGTCACGTCAGCGGTTGACGTCATAACGTTACAGTGGTGCAGAGGTAGAGCGTCGGCCTCTCGTATCAAAGGTCCCTGGTTCGAGTCCCGTGATGAGCGGGTCCTTTTGAGATTTTTCCACACAAAACGGCACGAGTACTGGTTAAGTCTCCAGGAAGCAGACATCGAGTGTGATTAATTTAAGCTTAAAGCTTGTTTCGCAATCGATGTAAAATAAATAAGTTTAAACTAAACTTGGGCGCCAAATCCCGATAATAATGTTCTATTTATCTTTTAGACTTACGGAGATAATTTTGGTGTTGCAAAATACTAGTTTCATCAATTGTTACGTTTTGGATCATGTTAGAATCGAAATAATATTATCAGCATTGTGTGTGGTCGGTTGGTAGTTCGGATGCAATTCTGCTCCTCTCCACTCATTCTATCCCGCGAAACCCTTAAGGTGTCGCCTTTCTAGTATAGAATGAGTGTAGTGGAACAGAATTATTCTATTCTGTTCTACGGAACAAATGTCTATACGGCTATTGGGACACAATGTGTTGTAAAATTCAGCGATTTGAGGACAAAGAAATCGGTGAGAACGATTTCGCTGAAATTAGCCACACTGATAGACCACAATGCGATCTAGGTCTGGGCGGTTTCGTTATATCTGGGAAAAATCTAGTTTTAGATATTTTTAAGGTTAAAACCCGAAAAATCGACATTTTGACTACATATTTCTGTAGATCTCGTACCAGCAAATAACGGAATCAGCTAGAGACCTGAAATTTAAACTGAAACTTGTCAAAGATCCAGTGCAAACAACAGTGTTTTTAAATTTCTCATACATTTAGTTTTGATAGTTGGAGAATGCTTTTAATAGGGGCTCTTAAATCAAATATGACGTCACGTTCAGCACTTCAGCGGTATGACGTCATAACGTTATCGCTTTGGCGCCAAAACCAATAGTATGGTGTGTTTATCTTTTAGACTTGCGGAAATAATTTTGGTGTTGCCAAAAAACCTTGAGTGTCATCAATTGTTACGTTTTGAATCATGTAAGAATTGAAATTACATATTCATAACATATATATTTAGTATTGCGTGTGGCCAGTTGGTAGTTCGGTATAATTCTGCTCCTCTTCACTCATTCTATCCCGCGAAACCCTTAAGGTGTCGCCTATCTAGTATTAGGTCATGTTATATTACACACGTTGTATATAAAGAAATACGTAATGGGTATATTACATGGGATACAAGCAACGTCATGTGATAAAAATGAAAGGATAATCATAAGTTAGAGATGAATTTTGAGCAATATCTTCATTTGCCACAATGTTTAAGTTGTCTGCTTAAACTATGTATGCATGGAGGAAAGGGAAAACTGTTAAAGTATAGTGGTCGGTGTAGGAACATGACATTTTGATACGAGTATGTTGCAGCCTCAAAAACCTAAATACAACAGTATTCCATGCATAATCAAGATCAGCAGTTAATGATGAAATAGCAAATATTTGCTCAGGGACAAATAATGCGATATAACAAGCCTACTCGAGGTTTTGTTCATGTATCTTCCTTCTTAACGCTTTCCCACCTGTATACGCATTTTGACGCATCTGCAGCAGAGGACTTTTGAAAACATTGTGACAAAAGGAAAGATTGCTCAAAACGAGCAATTTCTCCTTTTGACAATGTATTCAAAAACTTTCAGTAATGCGATATAACAAGCCTATTCGAGGTTTTGTTCATGCACCTTCCTTCTTAACGCTTTCCCACCTGTATACGCATTTTGACGCATCTGCAGCAGAGGACTTTTGAAAACATTGTGACAAAAGGAAAGATTGCTCAAAACGAGCAATTTCTCCTTTTGACAATGTTTACAAAATTTTCAGTAATTATACTTTCATTTAAAGAGATTTTCATCTTTTTACATGATTGTTTTAAAAGTCTTCTGACTGCAGATTTGTTGTATGTGGAAAGGGGAGTTTAAGTTAGCTGGACAGTAAAGTGTTTGTTTTATTAGGAATTTACGCGGTTTTCAACATTAATTATGTTATATCACAATGACAATTCACTGATTCATGATCCCTCGGTAAACACACATGAGCACTCCAACATCACCGCCGCGTCTGGAACTTCCTAAGCAATTTCCCATTCTGCAACAATGTTTTCCCAAGTCGTCTACTGCAGATGCGTCAACATGGGTATACAAGTGGGAAAGGGGGTAAAAATGAGTCTCGATGAGCGAAAAGTATCCTTGTGGTATATTCCAATAGTAAGGAACCTTGACCGCCATTATCCGCCTATATGTATTTCAACACTAGGACATGCATTCACAAATTGTTCGTTCTGAGAACATAACATAATAGCTGTTCTGATCTGCTAAACAGAATGCTTCAGCCTATCAAAATCAGTTTTACATTCAGATGAAAAAAAAATTGTTGTTGGTGGGTTCTTTTTTTGGGGGCGGGCGGGGGGGATTTAAGATACGGACGTATTTAGAATGGATGGTGATCGACACAGCTGTAGCTTCTATCAATATTGCCATTCCTATCATGTATACATATGTTTGAATACTAACTTACTAATTACGCATACAGAAAACATTGTTATAAAAGGAGACATTGCTCATTATGAGCAGTTCCTTTTTCTGTCACAATGTTTTCAAAAGTCGTCTGCTGCAAAGACAGCGTCTGTATGAGGTAAATGGTTGAAACAATTTGTTGAGTTTGTAGGTCGAACCAGTTCCAAATTCTAGACGAATCACAATCGGGATTTAGGGCCGGATATTCTGCAATTGATAATGTCTTCTGTCTCCAGAGCATGGTTCGAAAGTATATATCTAAGCCTTGTGGTAGTTTTTATGTACTTTATGCCGATTTTCAAAAAGCTTTTGACTCCTTGTCCGCAGGAGGCGGCTTCCAGTAGAAGTGCCTTGAAATTTAGCACAAGGAGATTTATAGACCAGTGTGACCACATATCGTACTTTGTCTTTGTCCTTATTAAGTATATTCATTTAAGGTAAATGACTTTTAAAACATCTCTTTTACACTCTATATACATGTGTGAGTTTTAAAAACTAAAAAAATATATAGACTTGCCAGTGTGACCACATATCGTACTTTGTCTTTGTCCTTATTAAGTATATTCATTTAAGGTAAATGACATTTAAAACATCTCTTTTACACTCTATATACATGTGTGAGTTTTACAAACTAAAAAAAATTCAATATCTGTTTATTTTCAGTTTAGCGAAATTCATACTGTATCTAGTTCGAAATTCATACTGTCTATAAATAGTGAATCATTTTACTGGAAATGGTTACCTGACTCATACGCTTTATAATTTTAATATTATCTCAAACCGGGAGACAAAAAAAAAAGACTTGCTAAATTTAGTCTGGTTCCCGACTTCCTATCATAGTTCGCGGTAATAAGGGGAAGGAACTCCAGACTACGCTAAATGAGCCAATGAAAATCTCGCCTTTATTCATTTTGTGTTCGTATTACGTCACTGCGTGGTATAAACAGTATGCTTATCCGTTATTTTCGAGCAAGCATAACATATACTATAGACAATAGTAAACTATTTCACTGATTATGGTTTCCTTATCTCCTTCATTCGCTTTTCTATTTGATGTAATTGCTTAAACCGGGAACGAAAACAGGACGTTTGCTCGTTCGACATTTTGATGAAACATTAAATGAATGAATTGGTGTTTTTGCAGTAAACTCGTGTTGTAATTGCTTATCCTTTCATGCGTTTATACCCATTCAATGTTTTGGGTCTTAATATCTCCACAGGAAATGTTCTCCAATAACAATTTAAATTAACACTGAATCAGTTAATGACAAAATATTAATTGCCTTAATTATCTCCATTAACGGTTTTAACCCTTTCCCATATATATATACCCTTTCTGAGCCTCTGCAGAAGACGACTATTAAAATAGTGTGGCAAAAACTCTTTTCGATTATCTTACTACCATTTATAGAGATATTTTATGATTTGTACTTGATAAATTTTATATGGGAAAGGGTATAGCCTTTATCCACTATATCTTTAGAATTAGTCTTATATGTCACTTTTCATGATCAGTTCAACTCTAAATCACCATGAGCAGTTTCTGCATTTGCCACCATAATTTCAACACTTTTCAATTATCATACTATCATTTAGAGATTTTCTATATTTTGTACTTGATAATTTCAAAGTCATCTGCTGCAGATCTATTTTTTATGTTGGAAATGGTTAAACCCTTATCCAATATCATGACTTACCGATACAAACCAAAACAGATTTTCGGTGTGTCAGTATTTTTTGACAAAACTTTAACATAACAGGGCGGGTGTTCAATACAAATATTTGCTAGTTGATTTGTTTTTTATAAATTGAAATTAATTATAACCTCCTTTCCATTTATTTTTAGAATTAATCATATATGTCACTTTTCATGATAAGTTTAACTCTAAATCATCTCATTCGCTTAAAACACAGACACTGTGAGGTTAAATATCCTCCATGAAACTTAAATCTTCAAATACCAACATCTATAGTACTAACTACAGATTAAACAAGAGCTCAACACATCACCATGCTGTAAGCAGTGTATCATTTATTTGTTATAATGTTTAAATGCATTTTTTTTTTATTTCTTGTTCAACGAAATATTACGGCTTCTTTGATGCTTTGTGTCAAATATTCGTCTTGTTCCTTTACTTACATATGAGTTAGAGATTTGGGGCTATGAATCTAAAAAATGAGTAGAACAAATCCAGACTAAATTCTATAAAGCTTTTCTTGGTATTAACTCATCTGTAAATGACACAATGGCACTGGGTGAATGTGTGAGATTTCCTCAAGCTATAAACTACCACATTAAATTCAATAAAAACAGGGTAAGACTAATTCATATGGATCCTAACAGACGTACAAAACAGTGCTAGTTAATGCTTGAGTCGTATGAATATATTGGTAGAATTAATTGGGTAACAAAAGTTAGGGAATTTCCATTTATGTACGGCTTTGCTTTGTGTGGCTTTCTCAAGATATAGGTAATGAAACGTTGTTCATAAAGCAAGTAAAACAAAGATTGCAATACTGTTCCTTTCAAATGTGGCATAATGATATAAATACTTCTTCCGGGTGTGATTCGTACAAACATGTTAAAACACTACTAAATGTAGAAAGGTATTTAAATTTAGACATTTCACCCTGCTATAAACATGTTCTGTCGCGTCTTAGATGCTCAAGCCACAAACGTAACGTCGAACTTGGTCGTCATTTTAATATTGAAGGAGAAAATCGAATTTATGCAAAAAGATGCCTTGGTGATCGTGGATGAATTTCATGACTTTTTTATTTGTGAAAAGCTTAAGATTATAAGAGATTTGTATCTTAATACGTGGTTTAATGCATTACCAAGCTTACAGAGTAGTTGTTGTCTTCTTCTAAAAAAAAATCCAGTAGTTATTAAGAGAATTATAGCTTTTTATGTTTCAAAGCTTTTTGAAGAATTTTAATTGTGTACATTACTACATTGTAAGTTGAATGTAATATTATATGTATGTATTGTAGGCAGGAGGCCTAAATACACAAATCAACTTTTGAATCGTATTGTATTGTATAACATTTCCCCAACATACAATACAAATCTGCAGGCGAATTTGAAAACATATTGGAAAACCTATGGAAAATTGCTTTAAATAAATTGAAACCTCTCATTATCTTTATTCTATCTGTGACTTTGCATTATTATATGTATGTATATTGTGAAATAGAGTTTATGCTGTTTATGAGTAAAGTAGTATTATTGAATAGAGTTGAAAACATTGTGGCAAAAGTTAAATTACTTTTCATGAGAAACTTCTCCCTCTGCTGCAATGTGTTCAAAAGTATGCAGCTGGTGCGCCGAACACGTGGAAGGGGTTGATGCAGTACGTTATAACATGTGGTGTGGAAAACTGAACAGTAAAGAACACTGCATGACTGACATAATGTTGTCACTCATGAGTGGTTAGCGTCGGGTATTATCGAACCAGGCGCCTAGTGTCCTCTGTTCTCCATGATGGACTGCCCTCGGGTAGTGTACATGTCATTGACTGGAAACGGGGCTTAAAACACCATAAGAACAAAACGACCTGTATAATAATCAAATTCGCCTCTCCCTGCTACCAGTTCATACCTTCAAAATAATGTTATCTTCTCATGAATATATAAATTTCCTTTGCTTCAGTGGTGTAGTGGTAAGGCGTCCGCATCGGGTACAAGTTCTGGTGGTAGCGGGTACAAATCTGCAGCAGACAACTTTGAAAACATACCAGAACAAAATTGGAAACTCCCTTTAAATGAAAGTACAATACTTGAACTGAGATGAAAACATGGTGACACAAAGAGAAATTGCTCGTTTTGAGCAATTTCTTCTTTTGTCGACATGTTTTCAAAAAGCCGTCTGCTGCATAAGCGTCAGAAAGCGTCTATGTGAGGGAAATGGTTATAAAGGAAGACGCTTACTGACCAGTGGCTCATGGCACGCGGACAGGTGAGTCGGGAGTACTTTAGATTACAGTTATTTATTCAACATGGATTATGAAACAAGTTCTTATAACTCATAAAGTCACCCTCGATTTCTGTTAACCCTTTCCCACATATAAACGCTTTCTGAAGCCTCTACAGCAGACGGCTTTTGAAAAAATTGTGACAAAAGAAGAAATTGCTCAAAACCGGCAATTTCTCCTTTTGCCACAATGTTTTTAACACTATTCAATGATTACATTTTCATATATAGTTATGTTTTATAGTTAACTGCATATTTGTTGTATGTGGGAAAAGGTTATATTAAATGGATACTCAAACAGTACTCGCGCCTGTTTCAGTGTGTGACCCTCACTCTAGAGAAACGAACCCGGGACATTTGAATCAAGAGACCGGTTCTCTAACCCCGAGACTCTGTCTCCCGTTCTTTGAAATAGGTATAACAAAATACTACATACAATCAATATTTTAATATCTTAACTACTGATGTATAATTATAAATCACAGTATAATTCATCAGATATCACAACCGTTATATGATATCGTCATTGTAAGGCATGTCCATTGTGGGGAATTTAAAGTCGTTATCAGATTAGATTGTCCGAGTTCGTCTTTCATCTCTTTCTTTCAAATACTGAAAAGAATAGAATATAATGAATAACATTGTATTGGAAATAAACCGCTTATAGTTTTTTTTCCGCGAATTCATACATTAAAATGCTATACATAACACAATTCATTGAGTTATATTGGTTTGTTAAAAATGTATTTGAGGCTGACGTCTTCTGGTAATATTGTGAGAACAGGGGATGAACTGTTACTGACCAAAACCAACGCTTAAATTGACTCCAATCATTCAGACCCAGTTCCGGTTCCAGCAAAGGTCACACTGAGACTGCCATTCTTTTCGAGCGTCCCCACTCACAGGTGCAGTGAATATTACATGTAAGTCTCCATTAAATTATTTAGTGGTGCTAGTGTAACCAAAACACATTGGCGACCTTTGTATAGCTCGAGTATCCAACACCTCCGCATAATCGTTCCTAGACCTGAACAGTTCACTAATACAACACAAGCATCCGAGAAGTCTCTGACAGATATACAGTGTATATGTTTACCCTTTCTCACATAAATAAATATGCAGCAGACGACTTTGAAAGCATCTAGGCAAAACCATGGACAAATCTCTCAAAGGTACAATTACTGAAAAAATGAAAACATTGTGGCCAAACGATAAATAGCCCGATTTGGGTAATTTCTCATTTTGTCACAACGTTTTCGAAAAGGCGTCTGCTGCATAGGCGTTAAAATGCGTCTACTAGTGGGAAAGGCTTAAATCAAAATTAAATCACGTAGTATTGGTGTACAAATTGCTCGTTAACTCTGGGAATTTGAGACCAGGCTCCAATACTTTAAAAGTTTCATCTGTGCTCAGACTTTGTGCTCAAGTAAATTCGTTCTCCAAATTGACCAATCAGAAGCCTTATTAGGAGCACGGAGTTCATTTCTGAGCAGCGAGAAGGTGTTCAGAGTTTTACAGTTCCGGACCTTGAGGTGTCCCGGGTTCAATCATCGATAGCGGCGGTCATGTACGGGGTACATTTCCTAGCCTAGTATTTGCAAGTTACCCTAGGTTAATTGATTGATTGGTATTTGACGCCACTTCCAACAATTTTTCAGTTATATTAAGGCGTGTCCTGTTTTAGTTACCAGTACGACTGGTCCATTTATTTTGACACCAGCCTGTCAGTCGTAATGCTAACTCCGCAACCCTTAGGGCCTAAGAGGTAACCACTACTACCATTTGTAAAGTCTTTGGTATGACCCAGTCGGGGAACGAACCCGCGACCTAGGTTAAAGAACAAATGTTCTGTCGCAATGGTGTAACTCGAATACTAACGTTAACGGAGGAATATTCCAATAAGACAAATCAATTGTAAAATGCAATACTTACATGTTTCGACGCAGGCATTACACTTGCATTCTGTAATAGTTGATATGTAGGCCGTACGCTCCTCCCTCTCTACTCCACAATATACCTTAATTTCAACAAGGTCGCCGGATACACCTAAAATAATGGTGTCGTATTAGAGAATTACTTTCATATATATATATATAATTGATTTATCTGCAGATTTAGGATCTTGTTGCATCTGCGTAAAGCAAATACTCATGTGAGCAGGCGCAAACGCGAATTTTAGCTGTCCGCAGTCAACATGAGTATAACAACACATATAACTCATGGTGAAGAAGGTAAAATCGTAGTCCTACTAATTGCACGCTAGTATGACTTTGAATGATGCCAAACCGGTAAGGCGATAAGACCCAAAATCATAACGCACTGCTCAAATATACAAATTTGCATGTTTAATAAACGTACATGTTTAATTTTAGATATGACGAATTGTGAAGCACATGAGGGCTTACATACAGACGACCATAACCGACCATAACCGACCATAATAATGAAATATGTTGATAACATTGTACACTAACTAATATGTTTTACAATGACAATAATGTTTCTTTGTGAATATAGAAATAGGTCAATATCTGAAATTGTATATGAACAACATTTTACAATAACTAACATGTTTATATCATATGGCTTAGCTATTCTGAAATTATGTTTTGTTGTGAATTTAGAAGAAGATATAGAATAATAATTGTACAAATTTCCTGAAATAACTTTAAACGTTGTACAATAACGACTATGTTTAACCGTGGAAACAGCTATCTTACGGTTTAGCAATTGTTAATTTGTAAATCGTGGACTAGAATTAGCCTATTGTTTAGAATTATTTATGAAAACGTGTCATGGAATCATTTCTTTTGATAAACAATGAACAATAACCACTATATCAGGGGACTAGATAAGTGGGAGTAGACTGGTCTTCCCCTCATAATAGCTCGCACATTACGTAACCAAACCCTATGTTGTGAGTATTCAAAAGAATCGTCTCGGCGAGACGATTGTTCTGAGAACCCACAACATAGGGTTAAAGTGTCAAATAAGGATTTAAGAACATGATAAACGCCCCTTATCTAGAGCTCTTCATTATATGTTACCTTGACAACAGCGACAGTCTGATGCTGCCGAATCTGCATTTACTGACATCATAAGAATGCTCTCTGACGTACTGTTCCCACAACCACCGGAGCAGTAATCCACGTCCACTGGTCCGTCTGTCACACAGTCTGACGCAGGGTCGTATAATACTTCAGATTTCGTGTATTTGTTACAGGTGTCTACAAAAAATGAACAACTAATGAGCTGCATGTTGCAAATACGAACGTTGAAAACTCTAGCGATTGATTTATTTATTTATTTATTGATTGATTGATTGATTGATTGATTGATTGATGGATGGATGGATGGATGGATGGATGGATGGATGGATGGATGGATGGATGGATGGATTGATTGATTGATTGATTGATTGATGGATTGATTGATTGATTGATTGATTGATTGATTGATTGATTGATTGATTGATTGATTGATTGATCGATTGAGTGGAGTTTAAATCCGCTTGTAACAGTTCTTAAGTTTTATCACCGCCTGTAATTCAAATAACGATTCGTTTCCAGACGCACCGTTATTCCACATAGCTTTCTTTCCATGCATCTGGTAACCGCCCCACATAGACAATTTATCCGTTTAGTGAAATTCAAATGCCGTTGGTCACAATGACTTTTTTTCAATCATCGGAAGAGATTAATGGCCGAATCGATGTTCGGACTGACACCACAACTTGATTAATAGTCCTCGTCATTATTTGCCGACAGAGCAAACAGTGTGAGGAAAAAGGACCCTGTTGAGTCTCGTCATTCAAGCAGGCGCACAAGAGTCGTCACTATCCGTACAAACATAAATACGTTCTAAACTGAACTCGTTCCCCCATAAAGCCGCTAGCTCATCCTTCTGCAGCAGGCGACTATTGAAAATATTGTGCTCAAAGGAGAAATGACTCGCACTGAGTAATTTCACATTATGACACAATTGGGATATATGGGAAAGGGTAACCAACTGATATTCCCCCTCCGAAAGTTTATCCTATTGGTTTGTTTTTCAATTGAACCCCAACGGCCGTGAACTAAGACTCTTTATCGCTTGATGAAATAAGCAATGCAATTGTTTGTTTGTCTGGATGATCTTTTACACCTCTTTCAACAGTATTTTAGTTATATGACATGGTTTACTTTTACACCTCTTTCAACTGTATTCACATGGTTTTACTGGGTAAATGACCAGTACCAATGGTTAGTGTTAAATGACACCTTATGATATACCCTCAATCCTGAGCGCTCAGTAGGTAAGTCACTACTACAATATGTAAGGTCAATATTGTCTAGTTATAACATATGAGCCGTCCCGCGAGAACATAAACATTGTGGACTCTGCGTAATGTATCGAACCTGATCAGCTAAAGCATGCCGCGCAGGCTAACCCGGACAGACACGTTTCGCTTCCTGTGAATTTTCTGTTTCATGAATCATTACTCTCTACCTCTATACACATGAGACATTACGCAGAGTCCATGATGTTGGTTTTCTCGTGGAACGGCTCATATATACAATAACGGATTAGTTTTACCTGGCACTGGTACGCAAATTGGACAACAAGCGTTTGGTACATCGTAACTTAATTCTTCATTCTGAAAACAAAAACACAAATAGGTCCACATTAAACTTACTATTTTCACATTTTACACACTTACCCCAGACGACCTTTGAAACAAAAACACAATTATGTCATTTCAAACTTAATTTTACCTAATTTATTTTATTTAGAGCAGAAGACTTTTAATAACAGTAATTAGAGACATAGCTCAAATAAGTTAATACTCGGTACTAAAATTATAGTTTATTTGTTGAAAATGTCCTTCTTCTTTGGTCAGATATGATGAAATTGAAATAGTGTAAACAAGAAAGATGATGGTTTGCTGTTTAAAAAATACCAATGAAATTAAAGCTGATTTAAGATGACAATGAGCTGAAAATAGTTAATGTAAAAGGGGTAACCAGTACGCTGGAAAGATGTGTGGAGTACTTATGCGTCTTTCTCCGGGAAATACATGTTCAATTCAATTCGTCGTCCTGATATAACTGAACAACTGTTTAAAAAGGAATCACTATCCAATTTAAACCAACGATGTATTATGATACAACTTACAATTCCACAGACTGGCACTTCACATCTGCGTGTGCATTCTTCATGTCCATTCACACATTCGCAGGAATAACATGCATCTTCGGGGCTATCAAAGATAACTCCAGGCTGTAAAAAGAGAAATTTAATTTTAACGTTTAATAGAAAGGATCCTTGATGCCATAAACGTATGTATTTAAAGATTTTGAATATATGTATGCCGAGTTTGTTTGATATATGTACGTCGTCTGCTACAGATTTGTCGATGTTGGAAAGGGTAATGCGTTATGCTTTTAAGTTCATAAATTGAATCTCAAGACTGTGATTGACATTGACTGTCTAAAACAATACACATGAGTACTGTTTGACGATATGGGGTCTTGCTGCGTCTGCCTACAGTGAAGACTCACATAAGCCTGTGTACATGTACAATCTCACCACAGGCATCTGTGTTCTCGTTTGTGAAAATTTGGTTGAACTTCAAGTGATATGCCAGGGCATATTTGGATCTTATGAATGTATGCGGACAATGTTAACTCTTTGTTAAAGACATTTGAAAAATACCTCACAAGACCGTGTTACTATAAGTGATCTGTATATATGAATCATATACTATAATAATAATGATATTTTTATATAATACCATGCAGAGAGGCTATTATAGTAACACGGTCTTGTGTGGGTATTTTTCAAATTTTCTCTAACGAAAACTAAGATGCCTGTGGACTCACCAGAGCCTACATTGTCCACATTCTTCCAAAAGAAACAACTATACGTGCTCTGGCAATACACTAGAATACCAACCTCTCTGGTTTTAATCCCTTACCCCTTGTATTAAAAACGGATATTGCATTAGACTCCAAAGAAAGAAGTATGGTAGCGTAACCTTGACCCGTACCAATGTACTACAAGAATGTCATGTTAAAACCAAAGATACTTGTATTAAACCTTGAACGTTATATTTCGGCCGATCGATCGTTAATCAACAAATTACATGTTTTGATAATCAACTCAAATGACTTAATCATGTTTTTTAATTACAACAATACCACTCTACCACAACATAGCATAAATACTGAGTTTTTCTTAATTGTTGTTTTACATTGTTTCACAACCAATTATCTGATAGATTGTTTATGGTTACAAAGATATTTATATAAGCCAATACTCGCTGTATGTTCGGATTGTAATACAACCAACAGTAACTGTTTTAAGCGTCATAACACACTACCGTGCTATGAGTTGCAAGCCACTCCATTATCCTCAGTTCGCCAATGATGTTTTAAAGGGATCGAACGTGGTTCGTTCTATTTCAAAACTACTATTGTCAGGAGTTGAACACGTTTAGGACCTGACCCGACCCGTTCATAAGCGATTCTTACAGCACGTTGCACGCTCTTTCGTACCGCTACAATATGCTCTACAATACGAGTTTTAATCGTATAGTATTATTTACTCGATAAATAAGGCGCTGCCTTGTTTGTCTTTTATTGGAGTATCATGGTAGTGTGACCCTGAGACAAGGCACATGTCCAAGCCTACATGTAGTTCTGGTTCGTAACACAGTGATCATGAATACGTTGTCTGTCGTTGTAATGGTACATGTTACTGAAGAACCACTGATTGCGGCTTTAAACCACTATAAACACATTTACATGACGTTCTTTTTCGTCACACAGTGATCATGAATAAAGTATTTGTCGTTGTGCTGATAACGGAAGTGGCACTGAAAACGGCTTAAAACATCAGTGAATATATTACCTCGTATTTTGTGCCGTTAAGGTAGCAAGCATCACATTCACTGTCATTCACACAGTTGCCCTGGTCATCGAGATAGAAGTCTTCGGGACAAACACATCCTGGTGCAGATATCTCGCACTTGGATTCGTTAAAGCTGTATCGCTCGTCACATGCTCTCTGGCAAAGACTGTTGTTCGACCAGACGAAGTTGTCTTCGCATACTGTAAGGATTTGCATGACATTTAACACTTTCCCGCATACAAACGCTTTCTGGCGCCAATGTAGTAGACAACTTTTGAAATTTTATTTGCAAAATGTGAAATTACTCATGATGAGCTATGTTTCCTTTTTCCACAATGAGTCAACTCTATTCAATAGTTATACTTTCATTTATCGGGATTTTTGTCTGCTGCAGATTTGTTGTATGTGCGAAAGGATTAAATCAGTACATCATATATTTTCACTGATTTTGCACCAAAGTTTGATTGATTGATTGATTGGTGTTTTATGCTGCGTTCAACAATTTTTCAGTAATATCACGGCCTTTCATGTGTTAGTTACCAGTACTACTGGTCCATTTATCCTGGCAAAAGCAAGTCAGTCGTAATGCTTACACCGCAACGCTGGGCGCCAAAGAGGGCAGTCACTACTACCATTTATAAAGTCTTTATTTCAATGGTAAGAATCCGCCGTAGCCAAGTGGTTAGCGTCGTGGATCTGGAACCGGGCGGCCCATGTTTGATGCCCAGTAATGGCGGTCATGGCGGAGTGCCTTTAGGCAATGCACATTTCCTAGCATACTACTTGTTTGGTTACCCAAGGATTATGACTAAGTGAACCAACGCCATGATATAGCTAAATTAATGTGTTCCCCAAATCGGCAAGTGTGACTCATATCTAATCATTTAGTGAATGAATCAGAGACTTACCACAATCTCCTGAAAAGCAAACATCTCCATCTTCTAGATTATCTGGACAGTCGGCAGCTAACACCTCAACTGTTCTTGACCTTGACACTGTACCGTCTCCGCATGTCACTGAACATGGCGACCAGCTCGTCCAATCACTCATAATACAGGTCACTGAAGAGATGGAGACATAGATTCGACTGAAATGTGATGTCACTACTGTTGAAAACGTTTTTTCGGCGTAGCTGCATAAGATAACGTTTGGCCGAGTTTTGTTGACAATACAATGTGCTGTTTAATTAATACAGTAGGTAAACGAAATAGTGAAGCTAAAACGGATTCTATATTACCTAATATATCATTAGATTTAAGCTATGAACTTGGTAGTGATTTTTCAGGAATCAGAGATGTATTTTTCTGATTACCATCGCCATACGGAATTAGCACATTTGTCAGAGATGCATCTAGTGGGGCATTTTTATTATCTTTATAAAACATCAAATTTGGTTTATGCAAAGATGTACATAATAATCGTATAGCCAATTTCGAATACAAACAATATCAAAGAGGTCAAAACTATTTAGTACCAGTGTATTGTTATTTATATTGCAACAAAATTTTAACACCTTTCTATCTACACTGCTCATCTTTTTAAAAAGAAAACTATTCTTTTCTTCGTTCTCTGGCTAATTTCCATCAGATCTTAAGATCAAGTCGGGCGTCATCACAATAAACCGACCGTTACCACATTATGACACACCAATATCAAAGTCGTCTACTGCATAGGTCATGTTTGCGGTTAAGAGCTATAAAATAACTACACTTACTGTTGCAGTCTCCGTAGTTGCACGTTCTGTATTCTGGACTCAAGTCTCCGCATTCAGCCGCGTCCGCTGGATCGACATACTCTTGTGTTCTCATCTGCACGCCTTCACCACAGGTGACGTCACATTCGGACCAATCGGACATAGAACCAGTCTCACAGCCTGAGGAAAAGGTACGACAATATATTACTTTAACCTTTTCAAACATGTAGACACTTTCTGTCTTCGGCCTCGTGATATATCAAATTTTACACGCGCATCGTAGTACAATACAAAGTCAGGTAACAGTACTATAACATTATATGTTTCCCTATGTCACTTTTAATAACTAATATTATTGTATGTCATATTTGATTTAAGAGGGTTCCAGGTAAGATTTGTATAACCAAGTTGACTACCCTCTATACATAAAGAACTTACTTACTTACTACGTATTATGAGCCATAGGCCTTTATTTACAAAATAAAAAAAACTTCTGTATTATGTGTTATAACCTATTAAAGGCTATTATACTTACATGAGACGTTCACGTTACAATCCATGTTCTCCGTGTTGTCACCCGGACATTCAGCGCCGCCGCAAGATGGAAGTGGGTCGGAACAGGTTCGTGTCCTTATCTTGGCTCCTCCAACACAGGTACTAGAACAATCGGACCATTCGGACCATAACGCCCAGTCTCCATCAACTGTAAAAATATATAAGTGATACTCTGAAAAAATGTACACGTTGTCTGACCAAGATCTACGCTATTTGCAAATATGTCGGTCATAGAAGGTTTCAAGAAACTTCTGAATAACGGTATCAAATTGGATGCTTCAACACGAAAACGCGGGCGGATATTTATAATAATTACACGCATATTTCAGTCATTATTCTTGAGGCTAAACCTAGGCAAAGCAATACTGATTTAACCCCTTCCCTCATGTAAACGCTTACTGACATCTCTGTAGCAGGCGACTTTTGAAAACACTGTGACAAAGGGAGAAATTGCTGAGTACGAGATAGAACCTGTTAATCACGGGAGTAATATCCGGGACCTTTAGTACCATAAACAGACGCTGTACCACTGCCTTCTACGTTCTCTTGGAGAACTGCGTTCGCACAACCTGGCTATTAAACTATAAAAGTTTAATCTAAACTCAGAATTTGTGCTCTGGTATCCGATTGGTCAGAATCATATTCTTTCTCGAAATTGACCAATCAGAAATCTAATGTAGAGCATGGAATTCATTTCCGAGCACGCAGAACAATTTAAAAGTTTTATAGTTTCGGGCACTGCTCTGGTTCTGCAGCACTGTTCGCCGTTTTAAGCTGTTTCAAGAAATGTCTGATTACACAATGCTCATTTAACTCAGATATAATAGATTCACTGACAGAGTCTATGTTATAAATGAGCCAGAGCATAAGCAAAAAGGTACAAGTTGGCATTTCTGAACGGATCATCTTGTCCACCTGCTTAGTCTTATCAGAATCTATAAGATATGACAGAACCTTCATACAAGCATGTTTACGTGATATGTTGACAGTGTAAATCTCAAACGCGTTAATGTTCGACTTTCTTGAGCATCACTAGTTATGCTGGGTCCAATCCCACCAACATAACTTAGCGCTAAGTAGTACACTTAAATACTTAAACGCATATTTCATTATTTTTGTTTTTCCCTTTAAAGATGCCAAAATATTTAACTTTTTAACAAACATTAGTATTGTATGTCAACTTAGTCATTTACATTCTACCATTTATGTCTAACATTAGAAATTTTTCTAATGCTAAAGATATAAAAAAAAATGTATAAAAAGAGCAGTTTCTGGCGAGACTGGGTCTCATTCATTCTCCGAAAAAGGATCGTATATAAAGAACATGGCAAAGACACTAGGACTCTCCATTATATAGGCAATCTACAAACTGTGTCTGCTGCAAAAGGCATCAAATGTTGTCTGTTTCCATTAGGAACAGGATTAACATGTTTCCCGAGGAGATCAAGAAAACTGTCAAGCAAAAACTTCATGGGGCATATAGTCCAATTGAATTGAATAACATGTCTCGTTATATATGTTAAACATTTGAATAAAGGATAACTGCATTAACTTTACAACATTCGATAATTGCACTTTTATTCATAAAGATCTTCCATATTTTTGCCTAGATATTTTCAAAGTCGTCTGCTCCATATTTGCTGGATGTGGGAAAGGGTAAAGCTAGACCTGGCTCAAAATGTTTCTTACCGACTGAGAGAGTATCATTTACGCAGTAGGTTGTATTGTCGTAGTTACAGTAACTGAAATTGAAAATGAAATCGTGAATGTTAAAGGTGCTAACTGCAGATGAAGGTCAATATTTTGAAATGTTGAACCTTCTACAAATATTGCTAATAGTGACAATACAGTAAGTAATAAATAGCTAAGAACTATTTTGGCAGTAAATGTTGAAAAACAGTCAATTGAAAGTCGATGAAAATGTACACAATTTGGCTTATTGGGGTATGTCCACCCAGTAAAAATAAAGCAGAAACTATCAATAGTTAGATGTTTATGGTACTGGAAAGTGAAAATATTACTCATTATGATTCTAATATTTCAAGTCAACTTTTTAAAACTTTTACTATACTATCTATAATCTGGAGCTCAGCACCTTTAACGTAGACCCATACTTATTATATCATCTACAGATAGAGTGTGTTGAACAGGAGTAAATTCCATTTAAAGGGTTGTCGATTTTCCAGATTAATTATCTTAAGACTAACCAAAGTAGGTCGAAAACTTGAAAATTGTGTATCAACAGTTAAAGTGTGAACCCTTTTACACTTGCAGACGCCTGTTGATGCATTTGATGAAGACTGAATTTGAAAACATGGTGGCGATAGGAGAAATTGTGTTTCATATATGGAGTATTTATTAACTGCGATAAATGTGATATAAACTATGCGATCTAGTACGAGGCTGTTCCGTAGTAAGTTTAAGAGTTCAGAACCTAGATGTTAAAATGGTAGAGTTGATGCTTAAGCAAAACACCGACGATTGTTTTGAACAAATTGGAATTTTGAAAAGTGATAAAGAGAGTTTGTCGCATATCGTAGAAGGTACCACTTATTGAACTGCAGTATAGTTTATTTCACACAAAAAAGCGAAAAATCGAATTATTCACTCACCAAGTTTCACAGAAATCGTCCGATATAGTGTCTAGGTAGTCATATGCTTTACCGTTGATGAAACAAACCTTTGGACACTCGCCAACGCTGCATGGTTCGGACTCCGTATTGCTGCCACAGTTGACACCGTTCTCCAGATTTCTTGAAAAGATTAAATATGTCACAATTTAAAACCATTCTTAAGCCCCTTTTCTCACATACAAACAATCTGCAACAGTCGACAATTTCTAGGTTAAATAATTATTGAATAGTGCTGAACAATCATTGCTTAGCTCTTTCGAAATTTGTATGTTTTCTTTTCTTCTTTTAGGAATGTCATGTCTTTGTATTAAACTGTATGTTGCTTTAAACATGTTTGTAAATGATAAAACACCTTACAAACAAACAAACACAATTCCTAAGGGTTTTTCAAATGATAAACACGTTACTATTTACACCATTCGTAGGGTATCTTTAAAATATTAATCGTCTGATAATTGCAAACATGTGTATACCTATATCTGTTTCTTGATCCATCTCCACATGAAACGGAACACTCTCCCCAATCGGTCCATACACCCCAGTCACAACCTACAAAATGTCAACCAATTACAGTAGTGCATGCCAATTTACCACTTTCTTAGTAAAGTCCAATCTGTGTTTAAAGACCACCTATGGGATGTGAGAACTTTCTGGTCTTCTGTTAACAGATGGTCTTTAATTAAAGGATCATTTAAGAGTAATTGAGAAGTTAAAAGTGTGGTTTCTTTAGACAGGGAATTGCTACACAATTGCTGTCTTTAGCACGGGTACATTGTATGACTCTATATTTAGAAGGGTACCAGATTAAGTTATATTTACATGTTATCTTTTTCAGACGGTATTTGTCACCTCAAAAACAGTAAACTTTTGCAAGCATTGTAGGGAAAGGATGAATTGCACATTAGGGTAAATTTCTCCACGACGTTTTTTCACTTTTTTTCTAGCAGGTGCAGTCTTTGTCTGTATAAGAAAAAACTACGTTTGTTGTCGCGACAGTTGTAGTCTCGACTGTTCTTAAAAGTCTGTGAAATGTTGTGACTGTACAATGTAAGTATTTAATAGTGTATTACAAAACACATGTGAACGTTCAAGTATCTAGATCACGAAGTATGATTGTTGAAATTGATATGTGTCACACTTGCCAAGACAGCTCTAAGGTTGGTTTGGAAAGAAGACCCCGACCAAATGAAATAAAAAGAATCTATTGAAAATGCTCGTATAGCTGTTGTCGAAGATGTAAAGGGGAAGACTTGACAATTTAATGAGATAAAATTGACTTACATTCTAGATTAACAGTACATTCCAATGTATGGTTGGCAGAACACGTGCTGTTAAACAGAAAGGATTAAATGTATAGTATTCTTCATAGATATAAGTATAAATGAGGTATATTTTCAAAACGTTATCCAGCTTTAATAAACAATATTATTCTTGACTTTTCAACATACCTTGGTGGTATTTTATTGTGTGCCGTCATGTGATACTGGACATTAAAAAAGCCGTTTGACACTATTTAATAAAATGGAATGAAAACTGGTACAAATTGGCATTAAACGTTATTTTAGTAAGATATATAGTTCACTATCATGAAGCAAGTAATATCTTTGTTTTTCTTTCTCTAAATATGAATGTAATTACACCATGAACACTTGATATGTTTCAGTCAAATACTTGAAACAAATCAGGAGGTAGAAGTAAGGCTTTGCTGTGAGTGACAATGTCGAACAGTGACGTCATCGCATTACTATGTATAAACACAACAACAACAACAACAACGATAGCAACAAACATGGTGGTCCCATATGACTACGACAAATTAAAAACATAATAAAAACATTAAATTTGCGTTATTATATATCACCGTCGTTGTTAGGTAAAAGTTAAATAGGTCAGTATTATTATTCAAAATATAAAAGTTGCTGACAGTTTGTATGGGACATACAAATGGCGAATGATTCAACTGAAAGTAGTTTCCCATTACAGACTAGATCGGGTCAAACCCTAGCCCATTGCGCATAGATATCTCTATTAAAAAGTTTACTACAAATCACAAACATGTGATTATTCCAACTGTGTTAAGAGACAGTCAGGTCTTTCTGGATATTCGGAAGTTGAATAAAGAATATACCTCAACAACGTTATCAATAAGGTTGAAAGAAATTATCATTCAAAAATGAAACAAAATGGCGGTTGTTAGGGTTTCTTGTTGGTAAAGTTTTAAGTAAATGTTTGTAAAACTTACATGGTTAAAAAGTTATAAAGCAGATGAGATAAATAGATTCGTACCATACTTTACACGGCTCATCTTCGGGTATGTATTCTTGTCCTTGGAAGAGTGAAATACCCTCAACGGTGTAACATGGACAAGTGTCCTGTATGATGCACGTCGTACCGTCGATAGAGGTGACATAACCCTCGGGGCAAGAGCACCCGGGTAAGCAGTCACTCTCCACACAGTAGTCGGAGAGTCTGTAATCTTTACAGGTTTGGTCGCACGTATTGGCGCATTCGGACCACACTTGGAGATCGGTACACTCTGCCTCCTCTGGAATGAGATGTTTAATACGGTGTCAATTAGGATCGATGTGCGGCCTTAATGTATCTGCAAACAGTGTAGACTCAGCTGAGCCCGTGTATCTGCACAGTCTCACCAGTGTCTTTACCGTCTGCATGTGTTTATGTTGTATACATGTACGGTACAACCTTGTGTAAAGATCGCTCTTGGGATGAGACCAATCTGGTCTTTGTTAACAGGTGGTCTTTAATTGCAGAAAATAAGTAATTGGGAAAAGACAGGGATTTCTATATATAAAGATGGTCTTTAACACAGGTTTAACTCTACATGTACATTTAAGTGCGTCATCTGACATAAACTGGAAGTGTAGTTCTACAAGTTAAATATTTATCTTAAAACAATGTCAAAACGGAGTTTCTTCAACCGTTTTCCACCTGCAGACGCATTTTGACGCATTCGCCGCAGACAACTTTTGAAAACATTGTAAAAAAAAAAGAGAAATTGCTCATCATGCCACAATGTTTTCAATTCTTGTCAATTATTATACTTTTCTTTACAGTGATGTGATATATGTTTGCCTATATGTTTTCAAAGTCGTCTGCTACATGTTTGTCACATGTGGGAAAGCGACTCACAATAGCTAGGCGCGGTTCAATTGTGTAGGCAATAAAGTAACACGCGTATATATTGGGAGTTTAAAATGGTCGATTTATATTGATTTATTGATATATTCAGGGAGGTAAAGATTCACAGATCAAATTATATGTATACATGTATATACAAACGGAATTAACGTACCTTCTTCACAGGGATCGATACATGTTTCGTACTCGACGCTGTCCGTTCCACAGTCAGAAGTTGCACATTCACGGGCTCTTGATCGGGTACCAGCCTCACACGGTGTGTTAGTGGTACAGTTAGACCATTCGCTCCAGGCACTCCATTCTGGGACGGCTGAAACACGTAACGGCGACGATTACATACAGTATAACTTCTCCAGATCTGTATCTCACGTAGGCAGTGAAATTTGAGCTTTTTCGCGAGAGGTGTAACTCTTGAAATCGATTGATCGATTTATAGATTAGGGTTTTACGCCGTTTTAAAAAAAAAATCAGTTCAGCCTAAGCATCCCGGTCATAGCTAACCAGGGCAGACACTTTTCGCCTCCTGTGGATTTTCTGTTTCAAGAATAAATACCCTATTCCTCTATCCCCCTGAGACAGTGTCGGTCCGGATTATCCTGCGCGGACTACACAGGCTGATATGAATCGATACATTACGCAGAGTCCATGTTTTCTCATGGAAATGCTTATATTCTTCCATACTTACTCGGACAACTGTCTGTGTTACAGTCTTCCGCCTCGTAAAGATCGTCCGTACATAACTGTATGTTGGGTCCCACAACGGTCCTCTCTCTGGTCCTCTGTCCCACGTTACACGTGGCAGAACAGCCTGTCCAGTCAGTCCAAGGTGTGTATGTACAGTCTGGAATGATACAATTGAATGGGGTATAACGCCGTTTTCAACAATTTTTCAGTCACACCACCGCGGCAAGTTCACCTACTCATGTGTCTCCTGACTTTCTCAAACCAGTTCTCCACACAACATACTTTCCAAGCAACTGGCACATATACCGATAGCCTCTTGGTGGAAGTCGAATGACGCGTATCACAAAGACTTAAGTCAAATGTCGGAAAGAATGTTTGCCGAGCTGGGATTCGAACTCACAATCCATGGAATGACCGAATTACCGGGCTGGAAGGATACAAACGATGCACAAAGGAATCATGTAGTGTAGCTATCTGCCCCTACCATAACATAATTGGGTCAGACATACACAAGTAATGGCGTCGCCTTTTTGGACATGGCGTAGAAATCAAAAGGCTATAAGGACAATCATTTTGTTAAACTCCGATTGCTGTATTATGTAGGTAATTGTTCCAAACATCAAGTCAAATTGGTCCACTGAACAGAGTAAACGAAACTCAATCGTATAATTACGTACTTATTTACTACATATGCGATGTCTAAGGGTGGTGACCAACTTAGTCGCCATTATTGGTGCATACCTACCGTACTAATTTACTAACGTAGGCCTGGTACTAGAAAAGGCACAGTTTACCTATAATTGTAGTGTGCGTTAGCTTGGTACACATGAGGAACGAATTAAGATTACACCACGAACACGCACTATTAGCCGTTCTAAATATATATATGTATATATCGACCAGATGACATTACTGATAAAATAAGGTAAAAATACAAAACTCAATAAAGATAAACAACAATCTTTCGGACGGAATTACACCTTTATCAGATTAGAATTATTTAGTTATTATTAGGGTTAACCCTTTCTCACATATAGGCGTTTTTCTGAAGAATTGTGTCAAAAAGAAAAATTGCTGATAATGAGCAATATCTCCCGATGTCACAACGTTTTAAATTATATTCAAGTGTAAAACTTTGGTTTATAGAGATTTACAAATGTTTTTAATCAAAGTCGTATGCTCCAGAATTGTCGTATGTGCAAAAGGGTGAACTCCAAAGTACTTACTCTCACAAGCTGATTTGTTACAGGCAAAGCTTCCAGTTTCACAGGTACTGAAAAAGAAGAACGAGCATGAATGAGTCGCGTATGGCGACACGTGATGTTATTGTCTTTCGGGTTTGGTTTCCAACTTTCAAAGGCATTCTGAAGCATTTACAGCAGACATCTTTCAGACCTTTTTCTAGGCATCTCACGGGTCGGATATTCTGACCCATTCCCATTGGAAAAAGTCTTTCTTAATGCTTGTTCCCAAAATGCATAGAAAAAGGCCAGCCTTTTGAAAACATTGTGTCAAAATGATAAATTGCTGAGATTAAGCAATTTCTACCTTTGCCACGAAAATGTTTTAAACACTTTTTCATAGGGATACTTTCATTTATGAGGTTTTTCCAGCGTCTTATCTGCATATATTCTAGTATGTCTGCTGCTAATTCGTCGCATGTGGTAAAGAGTTAAATTACATTCACGTTTAAGTAGTAGGGCTAACATTCTAGGTTTTTGTGTCAAAATAATAGATTAGCGGTCAAGAAAAATGATGTATGCTGAACTCGAGATGGTGATCTAAATTCTAAAATATTGATTCTTCTGTAAATATTGCTAATAGTGACAACAATGTAAGTAATAAGTAGTTCAAAACTATTTTGGCAGTAAATGTTGAAGAACTGTCTATTGAAAGTCATGAAAATATACAAAATTAAACTTACTGGGTATATTTACACAGTTAAAATGAAGCTTTAACGATCACTATTTAGAATTACACAGAATTATGATTCTAATAGTTCAAGAAGACGTTTGAACAGTTTTAAAACTTTGACTGTAATTTCTATTTTCTGGAGTTCATGACCTTTAACAACATAATTTCAGATAATTAACGACAGGCAGTTCACCTAAGCTTGTTTCCTGGCTTTTGCGTATCAATTCTCCACAAAACATTTCCCCCAGACAACTGACTACCTTCCGACATAGTCCATTGGTTTAAGACGAAGGACGCTAGTCACAATTACTTTTACCAGAATAAAACTAGCAACAACTAAATATAAACTTTTGTTTAAAGTATTTTGTTTAGCTACACTTGCTGTTTTGCTTTATATGGCTATAGTGAAAAGGTTTAAGAAGAGAAGCGCTATTAATAATATAACCCGAAAACTACAACATAGACTGTAATTCGACAACAACATCAATGACTGTGAACAGGGAAGCTGCAAATGTAAAATCCTATTAGATATTACCGGAAATTTTATATCAACTCACCATTCATTACAATCGACAAAAATAACCGCATCTTCACCAACTTGATCCCCAAGTCTTACAGCCTCAGAGTCGCTGGTTGCTCCAGGAACGCCGTCTTTCTCCATGTAACCAACTACCATACCGGGTTCGTAGCCAAACTCGTCTCTAAAAGCGGTCATATCAAAGGAACACTGGCACGGATCTTCTGAACAGGCTTTGGCTTCGTCTGCGGATCCGATACAACCGTTTTGACCAGGAAGTGGTGGTGGGCTGCTGCATTCTCTGTGTGTTAGATACAAGAAAAAAGCATAATCCATTGGCCGATAGACAATTTGTGGCGCCTTTGAAAGCAGGCAGTTTGAGCATTAACGAAAATACATAGTATCTCTTTCCCACATGTTGATGCTTTCTAATGCAAGAGACGGCGTTTGAAAACATATTTTATTGTAAAATTTCTCCTTTTGCCAAATTTGTTGTAAATGGAGTTTTTCTATATTAATGGCTGGATGTTATCAAAGTCGTCTGGTTCAGATTTGTTGTGTGTGGCAAAGGCCTATTAAGTTTGGATCAGGTAGCGGTGGTGGGTTGCCGCATTCTGTGTGTGTTAAATAAAAGAAAAATATAATCCCTTTCTGGATAGACAATTTGTGGCGCCTTTGCCAGCAAGCACGTTTGTACAATATAGTAATGACAAATTAAGTAATGGGCCTAGTTAATTGTAAAATAAGTTATTCATTTGAAAATGTACAAGTTTGTTGCTTAAACAGTATAGATTGCATTCTCAAGCATTGCGAAGGTTCTGTTTACTTTTGAAAAGTATGACAAAACGGACTTATCTGGACCTACATTCTAGAGAAATGCCAACTTATACATGTTCGCAATTGACGGGTCCAAATAGTGAATGTTTGAAAATGATAATACTCCAATATGTTTTCTTGATTAGTTAATGTCTTCCTTTTTTATTCCACAAACATAAATTAGTCAACGTTATCTGATCGCCCATCAAGCTTTTTTCTACCTGATACGTAATGCTCGTGCATCTCGTGCTTTTTCATGCGGTTAAGAAACAGATAAAACTGCTCAGATGCGACAGTAGATCTGGATCTGGTTACCTTAATCTAGTTTGTTCTCCTTCTCCACACAAAACATCACACTCTGACCATTCTGTCCATTCAGTCCAACCAGGAGTTGCTGGAAATAAGCATGGAATACGAATACATTATAAAATATATTTACAATCTCGTTAAAACCAGATATTAACTTCGCTGCATTTGTAAACGCTCGGATAGATCTGATGACTGCATATTACAGGTCGTCTCAGATTGTTTTTGTACACCAGCCAATCGAAGTGTCGCCTACAAAATCGTTAGGTATCAGCAGGTGAAATAACCCATATAAATAAACGAGGTAGAGAAGTGGTGATGACGTAGCGGTGGTTGTTTCGTGCTATTTCATTAGACAGAAACACGAGAACCTGCTCAGAAATAATAAAATGTATAGGGTCATTAAACGACATGCTTTTATGCGATTTCGTCAGATCCAATATACACACAGCCAAGTATATTTTGGTCTGATTTTAATGAGATTGGAATACATATTACAGTGGATTATGAGAAATAACAGTGCGTTAATATCATAATAATCCTGCAAAACTCGCTGTTTCAAACAGTGGTTTGATCAAGTAATAAGTTAACCATTCTTTCACTCATATCCACATACATGTAACATACCATTAGTAAGTAAAATCATTGATTTAACATAATTATTTTATGAAAAGCTGAAAGATCGAGAACTATTTGAATTCGTCGTGAACACCAACATGGCCACCATTCCTGGTGACACAGACACACGTATAACTATCATTTATCAATTATTAACAATTATATTGTATTGATCAATGCTTCATAATGCTATTTAGGTGAGAAATTACATCTAGATTTGTTTTACATTTTCTGGCAACACAGATTCTGTTCAGACCGTGCGGTTATACGGGCTCGCTAGAGTCCTTGCTGTTGGCGCGACGAACAAGACCTCATTTGGGAGGGGTGTGTGTGTGTGTGTGTGTGTGTGATCCAAACCAAGGCCTGTCAAATTATCTGATCGCGAAAGAATAAAGAATAAACCGACTCGTAAAAAATAACAATTACTTGGACAATTTTCTAGTTGACATGATTCTTCCTCACTGTCTGGACCCGGACACGGATATTGTCCGATATACTGGGATCCGGATTCGCATTCTCGGTTCCTGGATTTGATAGCTAAACCACAGGTGGCGCTGCAGTCACTCCACGGGGACCATTCGGACCAACCGGGCTGGGCTGACGTCGAAGACACTCCTGCTTAAAAATACCAGTGATGCATCGCGGTTAAAAATATAGTCTGTTGTCACCGAATCATCCTTAACCCTTTCCAACATACAGACGCCTTTTGAAGCCCCTATAGCAGACGGCGTTGTTTGAAAACATTGTGGCAAATAGGAGAACTTACTCATCATGAGCGTTTTGTTTTCCTTTTGCCCAAATATGATCAACTCTATTCCATACGCATATGGATTCATTTGAAAAGACATTCTATAGATACTTTCAAAAGTCAAAAGTCACACCCTGTTTGACTGATGTAAATGTATATATAAAACACAAATCAGAGGTAAGTAGGTGTAATCTTTTAACAAAATATATATTATCCAACCAAACTGTATGACATGTATACTCAAAAGAATCGTCTTATCTACGTCCCTGGTCTCATTGACCACTCGGCCACGACGAATTCTTGAAAACTGCATACTAATAATTGAGTACTCGTTGGAGTGTTTGTATAGGGATGCGCGCTAGTTGAAAAAGTACATGTTCGTTCTTCACGTATTTTCGAAATAATGATTGGTATGCCATTGCATAACTTTCAAGCCTTTTACATGAAGAGTGCGTGAAATAATGCGGGGCAGTGGGAGGCCGAAATTCGCGCCATTGTCAGCGAGCGTCGCTTATTTCATGTTTATATCACAGGCGTCCGAGATTTCATTTGAGATTTCTTTAGGTGAAAACACACTCAAAATACCTCGTTAAGATACTACAAATAGTTTCTCTATATTGTCCATTTGCTATAACCATATAGTATAATAATACTCTTTTTGTATAATACCATATAGAGTGGTTATTTATAGAAACACGGTCCTGTGTGGGATTCCCCGAATTTCTCATTTGATAACACTACGATAATTATTATTACAGCATCAGGACAATATAGAGAGACTATTTGTAGTATCTTAACGATGTATTGTGTGTTCTTTTGCCATTTATTCTCAAATGAAAACTTGGATGTTTGCGGTTTGTATACAGTTTTGCTCAAAGGTCTTTGTCAGGTCAATATTTTAAAGTTTTACCTGAAGTGGTTGTAAAAACAGAGGTGGTCACGCCGGATATTCCCGTAGTCAGAACGACAGATACAGTAGATATGGTGGACACTGAAACGAACACATATAAACTAAAAAACTTGTCTTAAGACGCCACCCAGGGGAGAGTCAAAATTTGGTTGCTGAACACTGCTTAATATCTGTCAAATAAAGAAAAAAATGCAGTTTGGGTTAATCTTCAGGTGGCTGCTAAATACAAATTGGCTGATTAACAGAAGTGACCGCTAACACAAATTTGACTGTATGCATACTTGCTATACATAGGGGTCGATTTACTCGGAGTGCAGTTCAGTCATAAATTCTTTAAGCTATTTCAAAGGAGAACTATTCTATAAATGAGTCGGGACAAGCGATTGAGATCTTTATGCAATCTGAGTTTAGTGAAGACTCGGGTAAAACTGCATATAAACCCAATCACATTTAACAATGTACGACTTCATGTATAAAAAATTATACCATAAGGATGATAACAAGCTTCCACTTTCAATGATCCGACTTCAGTGTCTGTTAGAGGATTGTCGTCCTCCTTCAGTTGTAGAAGAACCGCGTTTCCTACTGTGCTTGGGAGATAAGCGGTGACTGTGCCATCTTCAGCAGGTATAACTGTAATAGGCTGAAAGAAAAAAGAAAGTCATGGAAGGTTGTAGATAATAAAGCATATTTCACGAGTGCTTATTTATTATCACATTTAATAAACGAGTTTACTAAGATGATATGCCGCGAGCCTTGACGAGTTATTAACAGTGATAATAAATAAACACGACTGAGATATTCTATTTATCAAATAAAGTCGTTTATGAGGCGTATTTCGAACAAGAAATATCCTAAAAAAGATAAACGGCGATCAATATGAAAAAACACAAAGAAATGGAACATGCGCATTCAAGGCCGAGAATACGTCACAAGAGGTGTATAAGTTTCAATTGACGATAAATAACTGAAAACTTATCATGTTTCAAAAATAATTAATATGTTGCCCTTAAATATTAGATTTCATACGTTTTCACTGATTTTTTTTCACTGAGATTTATTTCTCAAGGTAAACAATTAAAGGTTAGTATGCAGAACACTTCATTTTAAAACTTCACCTTATTAGTGCCTCTCGTAGGATCGCCAACTTAACTATGAACTAATCAAAACGTTTCTTTTCCTTTATTTCTTCGACATTATTTATTAAATACAACTTTTGATTGATCTACAATCTAGATCATTTGTTTAACATCTAGGTCAAAACTGAGGTTGAACAGCTATCGCCGAAAAAATGTACATAACATTTGCCTGTTTTGGGCGCCAAAGTGACTAACGTTATAACGTCAAACCGCTGACGTGAAGTAATGTCCGCGTTGTAACAAAGACTTGAGTGCAAGACTGTAAAACAAACTAGAAGTGTCATATGATATTTTTGTAATGGGATTTTGACACTCCCAGAGATAAAAGAATATACGATAGACGTTTTATCTTGTGAAAGAGTCGAAGCGCGAGAGCTTAATCCGTAACGGCAATGATATGCTATCTAGGAGTCGTGAGCTAGAATCTCGACTCGGTCATTCATTCTTTTCGATGAAACACAAAAGCCTTTGGGAATGGTATCTTCCAACATTTGACCAAAATAAGTATTTTTTTAAAATGGAAGAATATTTGATCGATTAGTGGTGGGAATAGGTCAGGAAACACATGTAATGAACTGATCGCCTTGGTAAAACCGAAATACTGTTGAAAGCGACTTTACACTCAAATATAGCCACGGCATTCGACATACACTAAATGTTATGATCGATTATAACCTACGTCTTTAGATCTACGTCTAAAATACCCAAAATACGATATACAGAAATCGGTATCAAACTCAATCCTGTCGTCTCTGTTAACAGTTACAGTGCCGAGTTCCCTAAAGCAGACTCTCCCATGCTAACAGAAGAGGAGACTCCATGTCTCGTGTTAAGCGTTTTTTGAATAGTTTGATAGCTTAAAGACAAACGATACTGGTTTTAAGTGAGACAGCTTGTTACGAGCTGACTCACCTGAATCTGTATTGTTTGCACAATCCTCAGTATTACCATCGGCGATGCAAGAGTTAAGAAGAAAAACAATAAATTATGTTAACGATAGGTGAAAGGTGACCCTTGAACTCTGCCTATATAAGCCTGCACTTTATCCAGACTTTGGCTATAACTATTTGCCTCTCACTCCTAGGAACTCCAAGACACTGTAATGCACGTGCGGGGGGAGGGGGCTTCTTAATGAATGTGCAAATATGGATGACTGACGTGAGCCTGTTAATCCACAAAGCCTCACTAGAGGTGTATATGTTGTGAAATTAGGATGTTCATTCTGTGTGTGGCTTGGCCAAACATAGGGAAGTCATTTAGTAAACTAAGAATACAACACACGTGTACCGTGATTTAACAGCCAATCCAAGTAGTATATATAGACGTGCTTTTATTCGGTTTAGCAACTCTGCTTCGGCCAGCCACTAATATATAGATTCATTAAATTACGTTATGGAGATTGGACCTGTGTTTGTAAACCTAAACGCATCTTCCGACATAAAATTAGAAGCGTAGCTCTATCTAGTTTACGTACGCCAATGCTACTATAAATGATACCAAACTGGGGATTCATTACGACTCCAAATCATATGCCGCGCCTCATTTGTGTTTGTTTCGAACTAGGACCCATGGTTAGACAAATTACTTACAGCATCAGCTGGTAAACCGTTGTCCAAAACTGTTATCGTAACTTCGTCGATACCTTGTACGTTAAATGTTACTTTAGTGAATTCGGCAAGGTTATCGTCAGTGTTCAGGGTTACAGTGATGTTGTGGACGTTGTCAGGCGAGTCTTCTGCAGGCTGCCAACCGTTGCCAAGGTACAGGATTTCATCCGGTTGCAGACCATCCAGTGTTGATGACGCAACAACTGTGACGTCAGCATTGTTGGCATCAACAACGGTATGAACGCAAACTATAATATGTTTGAGGAAGATAGAAATTTGAGCATATTTAAATCGATTCTGTACCTGAGACTAGAAAGTTAATTAAAACGTATTTGAAAGATATATCGTTTCTTTGGTAGAAGAAAAAAAAAATCATCAAAAAATACAAAAAATGTCTTGAATGCACGTAACACTTGTAAAAACAACACAAAGACACCTCAATGACAACACAGAACAGTACAGGACAACACATAACAGTACATGACAGCACAGAACAGAAAATGACAGAAAACAAAGAACATCACTATCGATACCATGACCATCATAGCCGTGGTCCGCATAAGACAACCTCAACTTCAAATTCGCTTTGACAACCCTTTCCCAAATACAGATGCTTTATGATGAATTTTTAAATCAATGTGGAAATAGGATACATTGCTCATGATGAACAATTTCTCCTTAAGCCACAATGTTTGCCACTTTATTCAATAAGAGTTCCTTCATTTATAGAGAGTTTCTGTATTCTTAAAAATAAATACAGTCTCTGCTGCAGATTTGCTGTACTTGGAATAGATAACAATATGTGTTATGTATTATTTAATATGGTATGATAGGAATGCTTGCCATCTTTAACCCGAATATTTCGTATTCATGACAAGTGTACAAATAGAATTGCCAATTTGACCAAATTAGTCAATTCGGGTCAAACATTTTAATATTTTTTTCTGTGGCACTATCGAAAAGTGTTTTAAATTATGTCAAACTGTACGAATATTTTGCGTGATTTATATATCTACACTTTTCGGCAATCGCTATTGGTTGGTTCTTGTAGAGAACAAATCATTTGTACGAATATATATCTTGGTTTTCGATTGTCCAATTAGTGTCTTAAATTGTGTTACCGGAATACATTTTTCCAAAGACTACAATTGATGTTTGAATATAAAGAAGCTGTTTTATCTTGCCGGCCTATTTATTGATGAACCAAATGATTATAATTTGTATTTCGTGCTATCGTCATGATATCGTTAGTGATGTTTACGGACATTTACCAACTCTTTATCTGGTACACTATCAATACATGGCTACATTTACTTCTATTTTATTGATTTACCTTAAAGAATTCATATCTATATGCACTTCTAAATATATCTATACTAAGTAGTATATTAGTTGTTCACCAGGTTTACCCTTACAATTTCTTAGGTTCCTAGTAACTGTGCTAGGTCTAATCTAATGATCTAAACATATTCTTGCTAAGAATAAATGAAAACATATGCATGTAAATGTATTTACATTGGGTATAGAAAGAAACATTAAATATTAGACAACATTCGACATTCATGTGTTTATTTAGATTCAAAAAGAAAAAAAAAGATAAAATCAAGATGTGTGAAGCCTTCGGAAAAAAGATTTATACCATGTTTAAAGCATAGACAAATACTATATAGACAGTGGTCACATTGGAATTAAATAAACGTCACACAAAGGACTTCGTAAAATAAAATGATTATTGCGAAAAGTGCGTACTTACCTAATGCAAAAGACCTGTCGATTCGTTTGATGAACACAAAGTTGTAAAGTTTCTCAATAAATACAAGATAACTTAGCGATAGTGTTTACGTCTGTTTCTTAAAGCTTGGGGGAAGGAAAACGAAGTACATATAAATAAGGTGATGTGACATAAACCAAAACTTATGCGAATTCCTCTTTGTCCATCTCTTTGTTCTCGAGACGGCTCAAGAAATTCCGAAACGGATTTTATAACGTTTGTATTCTCAGGCTTTCTTTCATCATGTACACTTGAAATCAAGATGAAAAGTTCGATTTTCTCACGACAGAACGTTTCCTAAAATAGTTTAATAGCAAAGGATATTTAGTACTATCATAGCATCAGAGAGAGATTAGGCGCCGTTACCCTCCTGTGAACAATTTTCCTTTTCTCATAATGCTTTCAAAAGTCGACTGTATTATGAAACGTATTCAAATCTCTGACCAGAATTTCCTTTGTTTACCATTAATATAGAAATCTAAAAGGAAATCGAGGAAAACACAACCAGGTAAGATCATACACCTATTGGTATGAGGTTGTGACAGATTATACATTATTTCTACAATTATAGAGAATACATCATTAAGTTCGATAAATCTCATGTAAAAATGGAATTTGCCAAAGAGAATGTAAATACATGTACACAGGTTGTGTTATTTAAGTCTGCTCAGGTTTGCTGTATTCTGTGACAGTCAACCATAAACCATTTCTGAAATAGAATGTACCAAGATTGTTATGAAATATCCATTGTTATATTAATGCTATTTTGCGTACAGAGAAGACTCATACGAGACTGTACATTAGTACAGTCTAACGAGAGCCCTCATCGTCCGCTGTATATTATACACATAAAGGCACTAACTGACACAAAGCTGGACGTTATAGGTTTTATGCCAACATGTCTTTAAATAATGCCAAAAGCAGAGTTGTATTAAGATCCCAATCTCAATTTCTTTAATCTTGTAATTAATTGCTCCTCAATGTTAATATCAAACGGAGTCGGAAATTGTTTGCCACAACTTGATGATGTCCGCTTTACTATAATACAACTTCATTCCTATTATATTCAATTACGATGGTTGGAAACAGTAAGCGCAGTACGTCAAAACACATCGATGTATGGCTATTGATCGAGAAACTATATGTCCTCATTACTATTATCTTTAAATCCATTACTTCACAATGACGATATTTTACGTCTGCTGTTGCCGACGACTTTTGAAAACATTGCGATAAGAGGTGAAATTGCTCAAAACGAGCAATTTCACCTTTAATTAAATATTTTCAATTCTTTGTCAAAAAGTTACTTCCAGTTTTCCAGATATTTCACATTGTTCATCTGTTGATTGTAAAGTAGAAAACATTTGAAATATTATGTAATTGGTAAACAGAGATACATATCAACATGTATTAGTATGTATAGCCTTGATCTATCGTATCTTCAACCTTTTAAAAAAGCAAAAAACTGTAAAGTGTAATGTGTCTGTGTTCGTCTGCAATTTCAACCTAATTTGAACGTTAGATGCCGTACTAAACAGTATTTCGATAGCATAGGACACCACGCTATGCATATAAATCAGGGTGTCTCCAGATCATCTCGAAACAAGAGATATAATCAAGTTTTGGTTTTGCCATTAGCATGGGTTTTGAGATATGTCGACACAAACGGCACGAGAACTGGTAAAGTTTCTAGGACACAGACATCGAGTGTGATTAATATAAGCTAAAAAATAAAACTTGTTTCGCAAACGATGTAAAATAAATAAGTTTAAATTAAGACGACATACACACTTGTATATACTTATGAACATAATTCCTGGTTATTTCGTAATAATCCGCTACAAAAAAAAACATGTGATGAAACCGGTTTACTCACGTTTATGTATCTCCTTTTCATCGCCCGTAGTTCTCTGACAAACGACTGTCCTATCCAGTCATTTAAATACAAGTTGAAAAATTGACTAATGGCAACACCTGTGTAACAAAAAACATTCTCGAACGTCCGTCACCGGCTCGCTATTGTAAGGTGTTATTGATGGGACAGGCACTCTTTGACTATACCGTCTGTTGCATATACGAGGAGGCAATAAATCTGACGCTCCAAGTCAACGTAATCCTTTGTGTGTTTCAAGCGAACAACGATTAACACTTTCCCGCTTGCAGACGTATTTTGACATATCTGCATGGGACGGCTTATGAGAAAGTTCCATAGGTGGCCCCCATCAAAATGTGTTCATAGAATTAAATTCCAACCAGAGGTTTGGTTGCTGCGGTATCACAAAAGGGGAACATACACAACTTCTTCTTGTCCAAAAGGACAGGCCCGATTTGAAAATGAGTGCAGAAATGCTCACACCATTGAATTAAAATATTTCAACATCTTTGAAAGAGGACCATCTTTTTATATTGCATTTGATTCATCGGTTTAGGAGGCGAAGTTGTTTGTAGGAAAATGTGAACAGACAGACGACGACGACTGTCATTGAGTGATCACAATAGATCACCCCCGCACGTCAGGTTAATTGAAAGGATATTGTTGTCAGTATCCGATATTACTCATGTTGTAATTAAAAACGATGTTCTGTATCAATTTAAGCATTGGATGTACTTGCTATTTGCTCTATTGCTCACTTGTGCACGACGAAGTGCTTACTGTGAGCTATTGTTATCACAGTTTGCACGTCGTGCGTCGTCAATAATTGCCTTGTTAACACACTACCGGATACATTTTGCGTTTATCAGAACATTCATCTCTATTAACATTTGGACAAGTTCAAATATGGGTCATATGAGGTGAAGAACTAAGTCACCAGGTCAAATTGAAACAAAATCTTGTTAACACTTTGGAGGTTGCATTTTTAACTTGAGCATGATGAAACTTTTCAGATTGATTGTCTTGATAATATGTAGTTTGAATATGGGTCATGTCGGGTCAAAAGGTATGTCAAAATCTGGTTCGGCAGACTGACATTTTGTCAGAATATTTGTCTAAATGATATCTAGGTCAAGTTAGATTATGGGTCATATTGGTGTAAAAACTAGGACGCTTGGTCAAATTGAAGGAAAATTTTGTTAACACTCTGGAGGCTGCATTTTAAATTGAAAATATTGAAACTTCGTCAGAATGTTTTTCTTTATGAAATGTAGGCCAAGTTCGAATATGGGTCAAAGGTAGGTCACTAGGCCAAATTGAAGGAGAATCTTGTTAACACTATAGAGACCGCATTTTGTGTCTAAATGATATCTAGGCCAAGTTCAAATATAAGTCATATTGGGTCAAAAGCTAGGTCACTTGGTCAAATTTAAGTCAAATCTTGTTAACACTCTGGACGCTGCATTTTTGTCTTGAAAATTTTGAAACTTTGTCAGAACGTTTGTCTTGATGATATGTAGGCGAATTTAGATCCAGTTTAAAACACGGTGACTAGTAGGAGACCGCACCTTTTTCTTTAGCAGCTTGAAAATATATCAGAATGTTTGTCTAAATGATATCTAGGTCAACTTTAAATATGGGTCATATAGTGTCCAAAACTTGGTCACTAGGTCAAATTAAAGGAAATTTTGTTATCACTCAGGAGGCTGCATTTTTAACTTGAAAATATGGAGACCTCGGTAGAATGTTTGTCTTAATGATATGTAGGTCACGTTCGAATACGGGTCATATCGGGTCAAAAACTACGTCACTTGGTCAATTTAAAGAAAATTGTGTTAGCATTTTTAATTTGAAAATATTGAAACTTTGTCAGAATGTTTATCTTTATGATATGTAAGCCAAGTTTGAATGTTGGTCATGTCCAGTCAAAAACAAGGTCACTAGATCAAATTGGTAGAAATTCGTGTTTAAACTCTAAAGGCCTCACTTTTTTCTTCAGGAGCTTGAATTCTTTTCAGGATGTTTGTCTAAATGATAACTACACAAAGTTTGAATATGGGTCATATAGGGTCAAAACTAGGTCACAAGGTTAAATTGAAGTAAATGCTTGTTAACACTCTGGAGGTTGCATTTTTAACTTGAAAATATTGAAACTGCATAAGAATGTTTATCTTGATGATATGTAGGCTTAGTTCGAATATTGGTCATGTATGGTCAAAACCTATGGCCAAATTTAAGGAAAATCTAGTTAACACTCTAGAGGCCAAATTTTTTGCTGCTCCAGCAGCTTTTCTCAGAATGTTTGTCTTAATGATATTTAACTCATGCAAGTTAAAATAAGGGTCACAAGGCCAAATTAAAGGAAAATCGTTTCAGCACTCTGGAGACCATATATGTCAGCAGTTTAAGACTCTGCCATGTGTTTTGCATCAGAAATCACATTGCATATCTCAGGTGAGCCATCGTGGCCCTCTTGTTTATTTATTGACTTCACATTTGTTTTGTAACACTTTATAAATTTATTTATACCGTTTTTAGATTTATAAAACGAGGTACCTTTTACACATGGAAAAACATATACATCTAAATTAGGATTTTAGAACAGTATTTTTCTACTGTCTACCCAAGTATTCAGAAGAAGACCATTAATGAATACTGACTGAAGTTATAATGTGTTTAGTTTGATGTTGTCACTTTAATGTGTATATTCATATCAAATCACGTAACCATGTATATTGACTAGAATGCATAAAGTCTCCATTCTTTCTTTCCAAACGCGTTACAAGGAAGTGTAGTGAGTTCCCTGTGTGTAGTTTGATGTAGTCACTTTATATTGTGTAATTCATATCCTGTCACGTGACCATCTGTAGTACTTTCATGCGTAAAGTCTACTGTTTTCAGGTGAACGTGTTGAAATGACAATGTTTTCGAATGTTGTCTGGTGCGGAGGTGTCAGAAAATATATGTATGAGGGAAAGGGTTAAAATCCTTAAAAGCTTTTGGATCCATTCAGAATTCTGGTTGCCATTACAATACTATAATACTTAAAAATCTACTTTGAAAATAGTTGTCGATTTTCAAATAATTATGGAGAAATATTCCCTTCAAATTCCTTATATCGGTATCTGGATTAATATACAAAAACAACATGGCCACCAAAAGACGGGGCTATTTTACATTTTATCTTAGCACATTTTGGCCCGATTTAAAAAATATTAAAAAAAGTCTACTGCTGCAGATTTGTTGTTAGAGGGAAATGTTGATTGATTGATTGTTTAACTCCGCTTGCAACAATGTTTCAGTTATATCACGGCGTTTTCTTGGTAAGTTAGCAGTTCTACTGGTTCATTTATCCTGCCACCAGCTACTCAGTCATAATGCTGACCTCGCAACCCTGAGCGCCAAGGAAGGCAGCCATAACTACAATTGTTAAAGTATTTTGTATGACCCGGACAGGGATCATACCCGCGACCTCCCGCAATCGTTGTTGACATGGGTCAGTACAAGTCAAATAAACAAGAAAATTTTGTTTTTGTTAATCTTCAAGTTGCTTCTTAACAGAGGTGACTCTAACACAAGTTTGACTATATGTTAATACATTACCTACCTTAATGTTGATTTTCGTTCATACATCATAATTTTTTCCATTAGAGCATGTATTTCTAGGTTAAAGACATACAGATAAACTAAGAATACAAAGAACAAGTACAGATATACAGAAATGAGAAAGTACATCAAAGGTTGGTGAAACGAATCAGAACAAGACAAGAACAGGTGGAACTAAAGAGGTAAGATCTTGGTCCTCATTCCCCATTCCCTCGTCCTCATTCCCCATTCCCTCCAAAACATTTTGCTAATTGCATTGTGTAACAATGATTGATTGGAGTTTAACACCCTCTTTCAACATTATTTCAAAAATACCACGACTGCCAGTTCACCTTACCGTATGTTTCCTGACGCTCTTACACCAGAACTTTACACAACACTCTTCCCATTAATTAATTTGAGTCTCACGCTGTTTTAACAGTATTACAGATATATCACTGAGGCCTGTTCATTTCGTCATATTTGCCTTGCCTCTCTCGCAACTACGGTGGCACAGAGGTGACATGTGTATGTTTTTATTTTTATTTTACTAAGTCGTGCGCACGAGATAATTAAGTTGTGCGCACGAGATACTATGTCGTGCGCACGAGATTCTAAGTCGTGCGCACGAGATACTTAAGTCGTGCGCACGAGATACTATGTCGTGCGCACGAGTTACTTAGTCGTGCGCACGAGATACTTAAGTCGTGCGCACGAGTTACTAAGTCGTGCGCACGACATAATTAACCAATCAGAATACACTTTACATACATGAATATTGTTTGAGAATATGTGTATATCATGCTGAAACCGAATTTCTTCATACGTAAACCCTGCATTAAAATATAATAGAATAAAATCGTTTCTGCTATCAGCCATTTTCAAACAACATTCATGTATGTAAAAGTGTATTCTGATTGGCTAAATATGTCGTGCGCACGAGATATCTCGTGCGCACGACTTAGTAAAAATAACTTCCATACGTGTTATCAGCTAACTAGCACAGTATTTGGATTAAAAGCAAGGATACAAGATGTACTGGTTTGAACAGCCAAAAAGCTCCTGAGATAGGCGTCTGTCAATGCAACATGTTAGCACTTCCTCTTTTATGTTGACTACAGCGTTGGTATAGATGAAACACAAACTTCATTCTTTCATATTGATAAGAGGTTTTACTCAATTTTCAAGTTTTCAGTTATATCATGATGGCCAGACAACTGTCCATTGCATTTTCTTCATTCTTTCACAAGTAGTAACTCTGCAGATGTATTCCCTTATTTGACTGAAGAATAGCTGCCTTGGTTTCAGATAAAATGCTGGGATGGATTGTGATCAGAATTAAAAGGCAACGATCAAGCAAGAACTGATATAGATCAGTTTAATAGGTACAATTAAGTACAGATGAAGATTTGAGGTACCATGCACCCAATCAATTATGGGCTGGCCTGAGCTCATCATTACCCATGTAAGCAAACTGATCACCTAGTGTCTCAGATGTATTGTTTGTGTTTCTGTTTACCCCAAATTGTGTATACAGATAAAACCTCTCCATGCATGTAAGAGAGATTTAGTTGTTGTTAAGTAAATGTTGTGGTTTATTATTTATGTCATTTATCAACATGTTTATTGTTCAATTTAAGTTGTCTCGTTGAAGCAAGTTGGAAAACCGTCTGGATAACATCTGAGTGACGACTAAATTGCTGTTTGAATGGTATATGTGTTGTTTATATCGACTGGTAGTTTACAACTGGTATTGCTTGGAATGACTGATATAGTATGACTGTCTTAGTATTGAATGAGAAATCCCTAGCTGTTTTGTGATGAAAAGGAAGGTGATCTAGGAAGAAAGGTATATTTTGATTACTGTTTATTTTTTTTTCTATTACTGGTGGTGCTATTAAACTGGCCGTCAAGTGTGGGTCTACATTTTACCCTGGCAGCACCGGGCAACGTCTAACTAGAGTGTCATTTTTGGCATAACTAGAAGGCGGCTGACAGCTGTTTCAATATAAAAAAAAATTAGTGATTAACGAAAACCAACCTTTTGGCAATTGCGACCAGTGTATCTCCACAAAACAGCCTCCCCAAGCACATAATCTATTCTAGATCTGCCCTTTTTGCCAATTTGTCACAGAGTATTTCAAAAATGTCTTAAAATGCATAAGACAGACACTTCTTTGAAGACAGATCTTTAGCTACACTTGTCACAAATATGATCAGGTTTGATTTTCTGGAGCATGGTTCATTTAACTATTTAACTGTAAAATGAAGCTCATTTTCCCTTAAAATATTTATTTTCAACCAATATTCTCGTCTTGCCTAGTGACGCTCTTACCATTTGCAGGTTCGAAATATTCTTCTGTTTTGAGACCGTCTTTGTGGTACCGGGTCAAAGCATCTGCCTTAGGAGTGGGGGGTTAGGGATCGATACCAGGTTGGGTCATACCAAAGACTTTAAACATTGTATTAATGGTTTCCCTTCCTGGCCAGTGTTGCGAGATAGCATAACGACTGACGCCTGGCAATAATCAATGTGTAGGCCGTCTCGTGAACAAGACAAAAGGTAGGTTAAACCACAAGGATAAAGGTAAAGAAAAGATGAAGTTATATAGAGGTAATATTTTTACAGACTTTCATGCGGGTTATCAGAGAACTCACACAATATTTGGATTAAAAGCAAGAATACTAGATGTACTGGTTTGAACAGCCTAAAAGCTCCTGAGATAGGCTGCTGTCAATGAAACATTTGAACACTTCCCCTTGTATGTGGACCACACCATTGGTGTAGAAGATATTGATAAGAGGTTTTACTACTTTTTTCGAATTTTCAGTTATATCATGATGGCCAGACAACTATCCATTGTGTGTCCTTCATTCTTTAATAAGTAGTAGCACTGCAGATGTAGTCCCTTATTTGACTTGAGAAACACATGCAAATTGGAATTAAAGGCAAAGATCAAGCAAGAACAGATAAAGATCCGTTTTATAGGTAAAATCAAGAACAGATGAACATTTGAGGTACGATACATCCTATTGAGGCGTGGCATGGGTTCATCATTACCCCTGTCAGCAAACTGATCACCCAGTGTCTGTGATGTTTTGTTTGTGTCCCTGTTAACCCCAAGCTTTGTATTAAGATAATACCTCTCCATACATGTAAGAGGGTTTAGTTATTGATAAGTAAATGTTGCTGTTTAATAGTTATTGCATTTATTAACATGTTTGTTGTTCAATTCAACATGCCTCATTGGACTAAGTTGCAATGCTGTCTGGATAAAATATGTGTGACGACTAAATGGCTATTGCAATGGTATATGTGTGGTTAATATGGACTGGTTACTTACAACTGGTATTGTATGGAATGACTGACTTAGTATTTGACGAGAAATCCGTAGCCGGTTTGTGATCAAAATGAAGGTGATCTAGGAGGAGAGGTAATTTATTATTATTTTTTATTACAAGTGGTGCTATTAAGCTTGCCTCCAAGTATCTGTATATATTCTACGTTGGCAGCAACGGGCAACGTCTAAATAGAGTGTCATGTTTGGTCTACTGACAACTCTTTCAAAATAAATATTTAAGTAGTGCTTAAGGCAAACTAACATTTTGGCAATTGCGACCAGTGTACCTCCACAAAACAGCCTCCTCAACCGCATAGTCTAATCTAGATCTGCCCTTTTTTCCAATTTGTCACAGAGTATTTCAAAAATGTCTTGACATATATAAGATAGACACATCTTTGAAGACAGGTCTTTAGCTACACTTGTCACAAATATGATCAGGTTTGATTTTCTGTAGCATGGTTCATTTAACTATTTAACTGTAAAATGAAGCTCATTTTCCCTTAAAATATTTATTTTCAACCCATAAGGACTGTAAGTCTTGTCTTGCCTAGTGACGCTCTTACTATTTGCAGGTTCAAAATATACTTCTGTTTTGATACCGTCTTTGTGGTACCAGGTTAAAGCATCTGCCTTAGGAGTGGGGGTCTAGGGATCGATACCAGGTTGGGTTCATACCAAAGACTTTAACAATTGTAGTAATGGTTTCCCTTCTTGGCCAGTGTTGCAGAGATAGCAGTACGACTGACGCATCGTTGTCTGGATGATAAATAACACATGAAGTAAAAGTATATTACGCAAGACACATACTGATATAACTTAAATATTGTTAAAGTGGCGTAACACACCATTCAACTATTAATTTAAAGTATTGGTATAAGTGACGAAGAAGAAGTCAAACATATACGAATTATGTTTGTATATGTGTCTATCTTTCTATTGATTAAGTAAAAGTAGTAGGAGCATTGGGTAGAAATAGCTTTATGAATAATGGGAGTTATTTAAAGGCTCTGGGTTTTTTAAAAGTATGATTTATCACCACTCCCATATAAAACAAACCTGCAACAGCGGATTTTGAAAACGTCTTTTCGCAAATATATGGAAAATATCTATAAATGAAAGGATAATCATAAGCTAGAGATGAATTGTGAGCAATATCTTCATTTGCCACAATGTTTAAGTTGTCTTCTTAAACTATGTATGCATGGAGGAAAGGGAAAACTGTTAAAGTATAGTGGTCGGTGTAGGAACATGACATTTTGATACGAGTATGTTGTAGCCTCAAAAACCTAAAAACAACATTATTCCATGCATAATCAAGAGCAGCAGTTAATGATGAAATAGCAAATATTTGCTCAGTGACAAATAATGCGATATAACAAGCCTATTCGAGGTTTTGTTCATGCATCTTCCTTCTTAACGCTTTCCCACCTGTATACGCATTTTGACGCATCTGCAGCAGATGACTTTTGAAAACATTGTGACAAAAGGAAAAATTGCTCAAAACGAGCAATTTCTCCTTTTGACAATGTATTAAAAAACTTTCAGTAATTATAATTTCATTTAAAGAGATTTTCATCTTTTTACATGATTGTTTTAAAAGTCTTCTGGCTGCAGATTGGTTGTATGTGGAAAGGGGAGTTTAAGTTAGCTGGACAGTAAAGTGTTTTTATTTTATTAGGAATTTACGCGGTTTTCAACATTAATTAAGTTATATCACAATGACAATTCACTGATTCATGATCCCTCGGTAAACACACATGAGCACTCCAACATGACCGCCGCGTCTGGAACATCCTAAGCAATTTCCCATTCTGCAACAATGTTTTCCCAAGTCGTCTGCTGCAGATGCGTCAACATGGGTATACAAGTGGGAAAGGGGGTAGAAATGAGTCTCGATGAGCGAAAAGTATCCTTGTGGTATATTCCAATAGTAAGGAACCTTGACCGCCATTATCCGCCTATATGTATTTCAACACTAGGACATGTATTCACAAATTTTGGAGGAGGGGGGGGGGGGGAGGGGGAGGGGGGGGGGGGGAGGGGGGAAGGGATATTTCAGATACGGACGTATTTAGAATGGATGGTGATCGACACAGCTGTAGCTTCTATCAATATTGCCATTCCTATCATGTACACATATGTTTGAATACTAACTTACTAATTACGCATACAGAAAACATTGTTATAAAAGGAGACATTGCTCAGTTCCTTTTTCTGTCACAATGTTTTCAAAAGTCGTCTGCTGCAAAGACAGCGTCTGTATGAGGTAAATGGTTAAAACAATTTGTTGAGTTTGTAGGTCGAACCAGTTCCAAATTCTAGACGAATCACAATCGGGATTTAGGGCCGGATATTCTGCAATTGATAATGTCTTCTGTCTCCAGAGCATGGTTCGAAAGTATATATCTAAGCCTTGTGGTAGTTTTTATGTACTTTATGCCGATTTTCAAAAAGCTTTTGACTCCTTGTCCGCAGGAGGCGGCTACCAGTAGGAGTGCCTTGAGATTTAGCACAAGGAGATTTATAGACCTCCCAGTGTGACCACATATCGTACTTTGTCTTTTTTCCTTATTACGTATATTCATTTAAGGTAAATGACTTTTAAAACATCTCTTTTACACTCTATATACATGTGTGAGTTTTACAAACTAAAAACAAATTCAATATCTGTTTATTTTCAGTTTAGCGAAATTCATACTGTATCTAGTTCGAAATTCATACTGTCTAAAAATAGTGAACCATTTTACTGGAAATGGTTACCTGACTCATACGCTTTATAATTTCAATATTATCTCAAACCGGGAGACAAAAAAAAAAAAAAGTTGCTAAATTTAGTCTGGTTCCCGACTTCCTATCATAGTTAGCGGTAATAAGGGGAAGGAACTCCAGACTACGCTAAATGAGCCAATGAAAATCTCGCCTTTATTCATATTGTGTTCGTATTACGTTACTGCGTGGTATAAACAGTATGCTTATCCGTTATTTTCGAGCAAGCATAACATATACTATAGACAATAGTAAACTATTTCACTGATTATGGTTTCCTTATCTCCTTCATTCGCTTTTCTATTTGATGTTATTGCTTAAACCGGGAACGAAAACAGGACGTTTGCTCGTTCGACATTTTGATGAAACATTAAGTGAATGAATTGGTGTTTTTGCAGTAAACTCGTGTTGTAATTGCTAACACCTTATTCTTTCATGCTTTTATACCCATTCAATGTTTTGGGTCTTAATATCTCCACAGGAAATGTTCTCCAATAACAATTTAAATTAACACTGAATCAGTTAATGACAAAATATTAATTGCCTTAATTATCTCCATTAACGGTTTTAACCCTTTCCCATATATATATATATATACCCTTTCTGAGCCTCTGCAGAAGACGACTATCAAAATAGTGTGGTAAAAACTCTTTTCGATTATCTTACTATCATTTATACAGATATTTTATGATTTGTACTTGATAATTTCAAAGACGTCTGCAACAGTTTAATTTTATATGGGAAAGGGTATAGCCTTTATCCACTATATCTTTAGAATTAGTCTTATATGTCACTTTTCATGATCAGTTCAACTCTAAATCATCATGAGCAGTTTCTGCATTTGCCACCATAAGTTCAACACTTTTCAATTATCATACTATCATTTAGAGATTTTCTATATTTTGTACTTGATAATTTCAAAGTCATCTGCTGCAGATCTATTTTTTCATGTTGGAAATGGTTAAACCCTTATCCAATATCATGACTTACCGATACAAACCAAAACAGATGTTCGGTGTGTCAGCATTTTTTGACAAAACTTTAACATAACAGGGCGTGTGTTCAATACAAATATTTGCTAGTTGATTTGTTTTTAATAAATTGAAATTAATTATAACCTTCTTTCCATTTATTTTTAGAATTAATCATATATGTCACTTTTCATGATAAGTTTAACTCTAAATCATCTCATTCGCTTAAAACACAGACTCTGTGAGGTTAAATATCCTCCATGAAACTTAAATCTTCAAATACCAATATCTATAGTACTAACTACAGATTAAACAAGAGCTCAACACATCACCATGCTGTAAGCAGTGTGTCATTTATTTTTTATAATGTTTAAATGCATTTTTATTTATTTCTTCATGTTCAACGAAATATTACGGCTTCTTTGATGCTTTGTGTCAAATATTCGTCTTGTTCCTTTACTTACATATGAGTTAGAGATTTGGGGCTATGAATCTAAAAAATGAGTAGAACAAATCCTGACTAAATTCTATAAAGCTTTTCTTGGTATTAACTCATCTGTAAATGACACAATGGCACTGGGTGAATGTTTGAGATTTCCTCAAGCTATAAACTACCACTTTAAATTCAATAAAAACAGGGTAAGACTAATTCATATGGATCCTATCAGACGTACAAAACAGTGCTATTTAATGCTTGAGTCGTATGAATATATTGGTAGAATTAAATGGGTAACAAAAGTTAGGGAATTTCCATTTATGTACGGCTTTGCTTTGTGTGGCTTTCTCAAGATATAGGTAATGAAACGTTGTTCATAAAGCAAGTAAAACAAAGATTGCAAGACTGTTCCATTCAAATGTGGCATAATGATATAAATACTTATTCCAGGTGTGATTCGTACAAACATGTTAAAACACTACTAAATGTAGAAAGGTATTTAAATTTAGACATTTCACCCTGCTATAAACATGTTCTGTCGCGTCTTAGATGCTCAAGCCACAAACGTAACGTCGAACTTGGTCGTCATTTTAATATTGAAGGAGAAAATCGAATTCATGCAAAAACATGCCTTGGTGATCGTGGATGAATTTCATGACTTTTTTATTTGTAAAAAGCTTAAGATTATAAGAGATTTGTATTTTAATACGTGGTTTAATGCATTACCAAGCTTACAAAGTAGTTGTTGTCATCTTCTAAAAAGAATCCAGTAGTTATTAAGAGAATAATAGCTTTTTATGTTTCAAAGCTTTTTGAAGAATTTTAATTGTGTACATTACTACATTGTAAGTTGAATGTAATAGTATATGTATGTATTGTGGGCAGGAGGCCTAAATACACAAATCAACTTTTGAATCGTATTGTATTGTATAACATTTCTACAACATACAATACAAATCTGCAGGCGAATTTGAAAACATATTGGAAAACCTATGGAAAATTGCTTTAAATAAATTGAAACCTCTCATTATCTTTATTCTATTGTATCACTGTGACTTTGCATTATTATATGTATGTATATTGTGAAATAGAGTTTATGCTGTTCATGAGTAAAGTAGTATTATTGAATAGAGTTGAAAACATTGTGGCAAAAGTTAAATTGCTTTTCATGAGAAACTTCTCCCTCTGCTACAATGTGTTCAAAAGTATGCAGCTGATGCGCCGAACACGTGGAAGGGATTGATGCAGTACGTTATAACATGTGGTGTGGAAAACTGAACAGTAAAGAACACTGCATGACTGACATAATGTTGTCACTCATGAGTGGATAGCGTCGGGTATTATCGAACCAGGCGCTTAGTGTTCGATCTCGGTTCTCCATGATGAACTGCCCTCTGGTAGTGTACATTTCATTGACTGGAAACGGGGCTTAAAACACCATAAGAACAAAACGACCTGTATAATAATCAAATTCGCCTCTCCCTGCTACCAGTTCCTACCTTCAAAATAATGTTATCTTCTCATGAGTATATAAACTTCCTTTGCTTCAGATGTGTAGTGGTAAGGCGTCCGCATCGGGTACTACTTTGAAAACATACCCGAACAAAATTGGAAATTCCCTTTAAATGAAAGTACAATACTTGAACTGAGATGAAAACATGGTGACAAAAAGAGAAATTGCTCGTTTTGAGCAATTTCTTCTTTTGTCGACATGTTTTCAAAAAGCCGTCTGCTGCATAGGCGTCAGAAAGCGTCTATGTGAGGGAAATGGTTATAAAGTAAGACGCTTACTGACCAGTGGCTCATGGCACGCGGACAGGTGAGTCGGGAGTACTTTAGATTAAAGTTATTTATTCCACATGGATTATGAAACAAGTTCTTATAACTCATAAAGTCACCCTCGATTTCTGTTAACCCTTTCCCACATATAGACGCTTTCTGAAGCCTCTACAGCAGACGGCTTTTGAAAACATTGTGACAAAAGAAGAAATTGCTCAAAACCGGCAATTTTTTCTTTTGCCACAATGTTTTTAACACTATTCAATGATTACATTTTCATATATAGTGATGTTTTATAGTTAACTGCATATGTGTTGTATGTGGGAAAAGGTTAAATGGATACTCGAACAGTACACGCGCCTGTTTCAGTATGTGACCCTCACTCTAGAGAAACGAACCCGGGACATTTGAATCAAGAGACCGGTTCTCTAACCCCGAGACTCTGTCTCCCGTTCTTTGAAATAGGTATAACAAAATACTACATACAATCAATATTTTAATATCTTATCTACTGATGTATAATTATAAATCACAGTATAATTCATCAGATATCACAACCGATGATAATATCGTCATTGTAAGGCATGTCCATTGTGGGGAATTTAAAGTCGTTATCAGATTAGATTGTCCGAGTTCGTCTTTCATCTCTTTCTTTCAAATACTGAAAAGAATAGAATATAATGAATAACATTTTTTATTGGAAATAAACCGCTTATAGTTTTTTTCCGCGAATTCAAACATTAAAATGCTATACATAACACAATGTATTGAGTTATATTGGTTTGTTAAAAATCTATTTGAGGCTGACGTCTTCTGGTAATATTGTGAGAACAGGGGATGCACTTCTACTGACCAAAACCAACGCTTAACTTGACTCCAATCATTCAGACCCAGTTCCGGTTCCAGCAAAGGTCACACTGAGACTGCCATTCTTTTCGAGCGTCCCCACTCACAGCTGCAGTGAATATTACATGTAAGTCTCCATTAAATTAGTTAGTGGTGCTAGTGTAACCAAAACACATTGGCGACCTGTGTATAGCTCGAGTACCCAACACATCCGCATAACCGTTCTTAGACCTGAACAGTTCACTAATACAACAACAAAGCTTCCACAAAGCCTCTGGCAGATATACAGTGTATATTTTACCCTTTCTCACATAAATAAATATGCAGCAGACGACTTTGAAAGCATCTAGGCAAAACCATGGACAAATCTCTCAAATGAAGGTACAATTACTGAAAAAATGAAAACATTGTGGCCAAACGATAAATAGCCCGATTTGGGTAATTTCTCATTTTGTCACAACGTTTTCGAACAGGCGTCTGCTGCATAGGCGTTAAAATGCGTCTACTGATGGGAAAGGCTTAAATCAAAATTAAATCACGTAGTATTGGTGTACAAATTGCTCGTTAACTCTGGGAATTTGAGACCAGGCTCCAATTCTTTAAAAGTTTCATCTGTGCTCAGACTTTGTGCTCAAGTAAATTCGTTCTCCAAATTGACCAATCAGAAGCCTTATTAGGAGCACGGAGTTCATTTCTGAGCAGCGAGAAGGTTTTCGGAGTTTTACAGTTCCGGACCGTGAGGTGTCCGTGGTTCAATCATCGATAGCGGCGGTCATGTACGGGGTACTTTTCCTAGCCTAGTATTTGCAAGTTACCCTAGGTTAAATGATTGATTGGTATTTGACGCCACTTCCAACAATTTTTCAGTTATATCAAGGCGTGTCCTGTTTTAGTTACCAGTACGACTGGTCCATTTATTTTGACACCAGCCAGTCAGTCGTAATGCTAACTCCGCAACCCTTAGGGCCTAAGAGGTAACCACTACTACCATTTGTAAAGTCTTTGGTATCACCCAGTCGGGGAACGAACCCGCGACCTAGGTTAAAGAACAAATGTTCTGTCGCCGTGGTTTTACTCAAATACTGTCGTAAACGGAGACAAATTCCAATAAGACAAATCAATTGTAAAATGCAATACTTACATGTTTCGACGCAGGCATTACACTTGCATTCTGTAATAGTTGATATGTAGGCCGTACGTTCCTCCCTCTCTACTCCACAATATACCTTAATTTCAACAAGGTCGCCGGATACACCTAAAATAATGGTGTCGTATTAGAGAATTACTTTCATATATATATACAATTGATTTATCTGCAGATTTAGGATCTTGTTGCATCTGCGTAAAGCAAATACTCAATAGGTCAATATCTGAAATTGTATATGAACAACATTTTACAATAACTAACATGTTTATATCATATGGTTTAGTTATTCTGAAATTATGTTTTTTTGTGAATTTAGAAGAAGATATAGAATAATAATTGTACAAATTTCCTGAAATAACTTTAAACGTTGTACAAAAACGACTATGTTTAACCGTGGAAACAGCTATCATACGGCAATTGTTAATTTGTAAATCGTGAACTAGAATTAGCCTATTGTTTAGAATTATTTATGAAAACGTGTCATGGAATCATTTCTTTTGATAAACAATGAACAATAACCACTATATCAGGGGACTAGATAAGTGGGAGTAGACTGGTCTTCCCCTCATAATAGCCCGCACATTACGTAACCAAACCCTATGCTGTGAGTATTCAAAAGAATCGTCTCGGCGAGACGATTGTTCTGAGAACCCACAACATAGGGTTAAAGTATCAAATAAGGATTTAAGAACATGATAAACGCCCCTTATCTAGAGCTCTTCGTGATATGTTACCTTGACAACAGCGACAGTCTGATGCTGCCGAATCTGCATTTACTGACATCATAAGAATGCTCTCTGACGTACTGTTCCCACAGCCACCGGAGCAGTAATCCACGTCCACTGGTCCGTCCGTCACACAGTCTGACGCAGGGTCGTATAATACTTCAGATTTCGTGTATTTGTTACAGGTGTCTAAAAAACATGAACAACTAATGAGCTGCGTGTCTCCTTGCAGATACGAACGTTGAAAACTCTAGCGATTGATTAATTGATTTACTGATTGATTGATTGATTGATTGATTGATTGATTGATGGATGGATGGATGGATTGATTGATGGATTGATTGATTTATTGATCGATTGAGTGGAGTTTAAATCCGCTTGTAACAGTTCTTAAGTTTTATCACCGCCTGTAATTCACATAACGATGTGTTTCCAGACGAACTCGCACCGTTATTTCACATAGCTTTCTTTCCATGAATCTGATAACCGCCCCACATATACCATTTATCCGTTTAGTGGAAATCAAATGCCGTTGGTCACAATGACTTTTTTTTAATCATCGAAAGAGATTAATGGCCGAATCGATGTACGGACTGACACCACAACTTGATTTATAGTCCTCGTCTTTAATTGCCGAATGAGCAAACAGTGTGACGAAAAAGGACCCTGTTGAGTCTCAGCATTCAAGCAGACGCACCAGAGTCGTCACTATCCGTATGAACATAAATACGTTTTAAACTGAACTCGTTCCCCCATGCAGCCGATCGATAGCTGACCCTTCTGCAGCAGACGACTATTGCAAATATTGTGCCCAAGGGGAGAAATGACTCGCACTGAGTAATTCCACATTATGACACAATTGGGATATATGGGAAAGGGTAACCAACTGATATTCCCCCTCCGAAAGTTTATCCTATTGTTTGTTTTCAATTGAACCCCAACGGCCGTGAAAAAGGACTCTTTATCGCTTGATGAAATAAGCAATGCAATTCTTTGTTTGTCTGGATGGTCTTTTACACCTCTTTCAACAGTATTTTAGTTATATGACATGGTTTACTTTTAAACCTCTTTCAACTGTATTCACGTGGTTTTACTGGGTAAATGACCAGTACCGATGGTTAGTGTTAAATGACACCTTATGATATGCCCTTAATCCTGAGCGCTCAGTAGGTAAGTCATTAACTACAATATGTAAGGTCAATATTGTCTAGTTATAACATATGAGTCGTCCCGCGAGAACATAAACATTGTGGACTCTGCGTAATGTATCGAACCTGATCAGCAAAAGCATGCCGCGCAGGCTAACTCGGACGGACACGTTTCGCTTCCTGTGAATTTTCTGTTTCATGAATCATTACTCTTTACCTCTATACACATGAGACATTACGCAGAGTCCATAATGTTGGTTTTCTCGTGGAACGGCTCATATATACAATAAAGGATTAGTATTACCTGGCACTGGTACGCAAATTGGACAACAAGCGTTTGGCACATCGTAACTTAATTCTTCATTCTGAAAACAAAAACACAAATTTGTCCACATTAGAGTTACTATTTTCACATTTTACACATTTGCTCGAGACGACCTTTGAAAAAAAAAACACAATAAATTTCAAACTTAATTTTACCTAATTTATTTTATTTAGAGCAGAAGACTTTTAATAACGGTAATTAGAGACATAGCTCAAATAAGTTAATACTGGGTACTAAAATTATAGTTTATTTGTTGAAAATGTCCTTCTTCTTTGGTCAGATATGATGAAATTGAAATAGTGTAAACAAGAACGATGATGGTTTGCTGTTTAAAAAATACCAATGAAATTAAAGCTGATTTAAGATGACAATGGACTGAAAGTAGTTAATGTAAAAGGGGTAGCCAGTACGCTGGAAAGATGTGTGGAGTACAGATGCGTCTTTCTCCGGGAAATACATGTTTAATTCAATTCGTCGTCCTGATGTAACTGAACAACTGTTTAAAAAAGGAATCACTATCCAATTTAAACCAACTATTTATTATGATACGACTTACACTTCCACAGACTGGCACTTCACATCTGCGTGTGCATTCTTCATGTCCATTCACACATTCGCAGGAATAACATGCATCTTCGGGGCTATCAAAGATAACTCCAGGCTGGAAAAAGAGAAATTTAATTTTAACGTTTAATAGAAAGGATCCTTGATGACATAAACTTATGTATTTAGATATTTTGAATATATGTATGCCGAGTTTGTTTGATATATGTACGTCGTCTGCAGATTTGTCGATGTGGAAAAGGGTAATGCATTATATATTTTAGTTCAGAAATTGGATCTCAAGACTGTGATTGACATTGACTGTCTCGTGTATTTGTCTAAAACAATACACATGCGTACTGTTTGACGATATGGGGTCTTGCTGCGTCTGCCTACAGTGAAGACTCACATAAGCCTGTGTATATGTACAATATCACCACAGGCATCTTTGGTTGAACTTCAAGTGATATGCCAGAGCATATTTGGATCTTATGAATGTATGCGTACAATGAAGGCTCTTCGTTAAAGACATTTGGAAAAAACCTCACAAGACCGTGTTACTATAAGTGATCTGTGTATATGGATCATATTCTATAATAATAATGATATTTTTATATAATACCACGCAGAGAGGCTATTTATAGTAACACGGTCTTGTGTGGGTATTTTCCAAATTTTCTCTAACGAAAACTAAGATGCCTGTGGACTCACCAGAGCCTACATTGTCCACATTCTTCCAAAAGAAACAACTATACATGCTCTGGCAATACACTAGAAGACCAACCCCTCTGGTTTTAATCCCTTACCCCTTGTATTAAAAACAGATATTGCATTAGACTCCAAAGGAAGCATTATGGTAGCGTAACCTTGACCCGTACCAATGTACTACAAGAATGATATGTTAAAACCAAAGATACTTGTATTAAACATTGAACGTTATATTTCGGCCGATCGATCGTTAATCAACAAATTACTTGTTTTAATAATCAACTCAAATGACTTAATCATTTTTGTTTTTAATCACAACAATACCACTTTACCACAACATAGCATAACTACTGAGTTTTGCTTAATTGTTGTTTTACATTGTTTCACAACCAATTATCTGATGGATTGTTTATAATTAAAAATATATTTATATAAGCCAATACTCGCTGTGTGTTCGGATTGTAATACAAACCAACAGTAAATTTGTTAAACGTCATAACGCTAACGTGCTCGTATGAGTAGCACGCCACTCCATTATCCTCAGTTCACCATTGATAATTTAAAGGGAACGAACGTGGTTCGTTCTATTTCAAAACCATTATTTTCAGGAGTTGAACACGTTTAGGACCGACCCGACCCGTTCATAAGAGATTCTTACAGCACGTTGCACGCTCTTTCTTACCGCTACAATATGTTCTACAAAACAAGTTTTAATCGTATAGAATATCTACTCGATAATTAAGGCGCTGCCTTGTTTGTCTTTTATTGGATTATCATGGTGGGGTGACCCTGAGACAAGGCACATTTCCAAGCCTACATGTAGCTCTGGTTCGTTACATAGCGCTCATTAATAAGTTGTCTGTCGTTGTGATGGTACATGTAACTGAAGTACCACTGAATACAGCTTTAAAACCACTATAAACACATTTACATGACGTTCAGGTTCGTCACACAGCGATCATGAATAAGTTATTTGTCGTTGTGTTGATTACTTAAGTGGCACTGAAAACGGCTTAAACTATCAATGAATATATTACCTCGTATTTTGTGCCGTTAAGGTAGCAAGCATCACATTCACTGTCATTCACACAGTTGCCTTGGTCATCGAGATAGAAGTCTTCGGGACAAACACAGCCTGGTGCAGATATCTCGCACTTGGATTCGTTAAAGCTGAATCGCTCGTCACATGTTCTCTGACAAAGACTGTTGTTCGACCAGACGAAGTTGTCTTCGCATACTATAAGCATTTGCATGACATTTAACACTTTTCCGCATACACACGCTTTCTGACGCCGATGTAGTAGACAACTTTTGAAATCATATTTGCAAAAGGTGAAATGACTCATGATGAGCTATTTTTCCTTTTTCCACAATGAGTTCAACTCTATTCAATAGTTATACTTTCATTTATCGGGGTTTGTGTCTGCTGCAGATTTGTTGTATGTGCGAAAGGTTTAAATTAGTACATAAGATATTTTCACTGAGTGAGCACCAAAGTCATTGATTGATTGATTGATTGATTGATTGGTGTTTTATGGCGCTTTCAACAATTTTTCAGTTATATCACGGCCTTTCATGGGTAATTTACCAGTACTACTGGTCCATTTATCCTGGCACAAGCAAGTCAGTCGTAATGCTTACACCGCAACGCTGGGCGCCAAAGAGGGCAGTCACTACTACCATTTATAAACTCTTTATTTCAATGATAAGAATCCGCCGTAGCCGAATGGTTAGCGTCGGGGATCAGGAACAGGGCGTCCCAGGTTTGATCCCCAGTCACAGCGGTCATGGATGCACATTCCCTAGCATACTACTTGTTTGGTTACCCAATGAATATAAATAAGTGAACCGACGCCATGATATAGCTAAATTAATGTGTGAAATGGCGTAAAACCTAAGTAAAATAGAAACACAAAAACCTTTAAATGGTGCCAATTTAAAAATGAAATACGATCCCCAAATCGGCTAGTGTTGCTCATATCTAATCATTTAGTGAATTAATCGGAGACATACCACAATCTCCTGAATAGCAAACATCACCATCTTGTAGGTTATCTGGACAGTCGGCAGCTGACACTTCGACTGTTCTTGACCTTGACACTGTACCGTCTCCGCATGTCACTGAACATGGCGACCAGTTCGTCCAATCACTCATAACACAGGTCACTGAAGAGATGAAAAACATATATTTGACTGAATTGTGATGTCCCTGCTGTTGAAAACGTTTATCGGCGTAGCTGCATAAGATAACGTTTGGCTTAGTTTTGTTGACAATACAATGTGCTGTTTAATTAATACAGCGGGTAAACGAAATAGCTTTTTTTTTATTGATGATTTTTGTTTAAGAGCGGCAGTTAGAACGGATTCTATATTACCTAATAATCATTAGATTTAAGCTATGAATTTGGTAGTGATTTTTCAGGGATCAGAGATGTATTTTTTTGTTTACCATTGCCATACGGAATGACCAATCTGACGAGCATATTTGACTCAGAGATGCATCTAGTGGGGCATTTTTATTATCTTTATAAAACATCAAATTTGGTTTAAGCAAAGACGTAGATAATAACCCTATAGCCAAGTTCGAATACAAACAATACAAAAGAGGTCAGAACCATTTAGTACCAGTGTATTGTTATTTATATTGCAACAAAATCTTAACACCTTTCTATCTACACTGCTCATCTTTTTAAAAAGAAAACTATTTTTTTCTTTGTACTCTGGCTGATTTCCATCAGATCTTAAGATCAAGTCGGGCGTCATCACAATAAACCGACCTTTACCACATTATGACACACCAATATCAAAGTCGTCTACTGCATATGTCATGTTTGCGGTTAAGAGCTATAAAATAACTACACTTACTGTTGCAGTCTCCGTAGTTGCACGTTCTGTATTCTGGACTCAAGTCTCCGCATTCAGCCGCGTCCGCTAGATCGACATACTCTTGTGTTCTCATCTGCACACCTTCACCACAGGTGACGTCACATTCGGACCAATCGGACAGAGAACCAGTCTCACAGCCTGAGGAAAAGGTGCGACAATATATTACTTTAACCTTTTCCAACATGTAGACACTTTCTGTCTTCAGTCTCGTGATATATAAAATTATACACGCGCATCGTAGTACAAAATAAAGAAACCTTCTGTATTCTGTGTTATAACCTATTATACTTACATGAGACGTTCACGTTACAATCCATGTTCTCCGTGTTGTCACCCGGACATTCAGCGCCGCCGCAAGACGGGAGTGGGTCGGAACAGGTTCTTGTCCTTATCTTGGCTCCTCCAACACAGGTACTGGAACAATCGGACCATTCGGACCATAATGCCCAGTCTCCATCAACTGTAAAAATATATAATTTATACTCTGAGAAAATGTACACGTTGTCTGACCAAGATTCACACTATTTGCCAATATGTCGGTCATAGAAGGTTTCAAGAAACTTCTGAATAATGGTATCAAATTGGATGCTTCAACATGATAACGCGGGCAGATATTTATAATAATTACACTCATATTTCAGTCATCATTCTTGAGGTTAAACCTAGGCAAAGCAATACTGATTTCGCTCATGCACACGCTTACTGACATGTCTGTAGCAGACGACTTTTAAAAACTGTGACAACGGGAGAAATTGCTGAGTACGAGATAGAACCTGGTAATCACGGGATTAATATCCGGGACCTTTGGTACCATAAACAGACGCTGTACCACTGCCTTCTACGTTCTCTTAGAGAACTGCGTCCGCACAGCCTGGCTTTTAAATTATAAAAGTTTAATCTGAACTCAGAATGTGTGCTCTGGTATCCGATTGGTCAGAAGCATATTCTTTCTCGAAATTGACCAATCAGAAGTCTAATGTGGAGCATGGAGTTCATTTCCGAGCACGTAGAACACTTTAAGAGTTTTATAGTTTCGGGCACTCCACTCTGGTTCTGCAGCACTGTTCGCCGTTTTAAACTGTTTTAAGAAATGTCTAATTAAACAATGCTCATATAACTCAGATATAATAGATTCAATGACAGAGCGTTATCTTCACTTTGTTATAAATGAGCCAAAGCATGAGAAAAAAGGTATGAGTTGGCATTTCTGAACGAATCATAGTGTCCACCTGCTTAGTCTTATCAGAATTTATCAAATATGACAGAACCTTCATACAAGCATGTTTGAGTGATATGTTAACAGTGTACATTTCAAACGCGCTAATGTTCGACTTTCTGGAGCATCACTAGTTATGCTGGGTACAATCCCACCAACATAACTTAGCGCTAAGTAATATACTTACATACTTAAACGCATATTTCATTATTTTTGTTTTCCCTTCAAAGTTGCCAAAATATTTTACTTTTTAACAAACATTAGTATTGTATGTCACTTAGTCATTTACATTCTACCAGTTATGTCTTACAATAATATAGGGAAACACAAATTATGTATATGCTTTTAAGTATTTAAGTATTACTTAGTTCTAAGTAATGTTGATATAATTGAAAACTGTAGTTATATTTTAATTTTCTAATGCTAAAGATATAAATAAAAATATATGAAAAGAGCAGTTTCTTTCGAGATTGGATCTCATTGATTCTCCGAAAAAGGATCGTATATAAATAACATGGCATAGACACTAGGACTCTCCATTACATAGGCACTCTACAAACTGTGTCTGTTGCAAAAAGCATCAAATGTTGTCTGCATCAGGAAAAGGATTAACATGTTTCCCGAGGAGATCAAGAAAACTGTCAAGCAATAACTGCATGGGGCATATAGTCAGATTGAATTGAATAACATGTCTCGTTATATATGTTAAACATTTGAATAAATGATAACTGCATTAACATTTCAACTACATTCAATAATTGCACTTTTATTCATAAAGATCTTCCATATTTTTGCCTAGATATTTTCAAAGTCGTCTGCTCCATATTTGCTGGATGTGGGAAAGGGTAAAGCATTAAGACCCTAAATCGCTAGACCTGGTTCAAAATGTTTCTTACCGACTGAGAGAGTATCATTTACACAGTAGGTTGTATTGTCGTAGTTACAGTAACTGAAATTGAAAATGAAATCGTGAATATTAAAGGTGCTGAACTCCAGATATTTTGAAATGTTGAAACTTCTACAAATATTGCTAATAATGACAATACAGTAAGTAATAAATAGCTAAGAACTATTTTGGCAGTAAATGTTGAAAAACAGTCAATTGAATGTCAATGAAAATGTACACAATTTGGCTTATTAGGGTATGTCTACCCAGTAAAAATAAAGCAGAAACTATCAATAGTTAGATGTTTATGGTACTGGAAAGTGAAACTATTACTCATAATAATGATTTTAATATTTCAATATTTTCACCTTTAACGTAGACCCATACTTATTATATCATCTAAAGATAGAATGTGTTGAACAGGAGTCAATTCAATTTAAAGGGTTGTCGATTTACCAGATTAATTATCTTAAGACTAACCAAAGTAGGTCGAACACTTGAAAATTGTGTTTCAAAAGTTAAAGTGTGAACCCTTTCACACTTGCAGACGCATTTTGATGCATTTGATGAAGACTTAATTTGAAAACATGGTGGCGATAGGATTAATTGTGTTTCATATATGGAGTATTTATTAACTGCAATAAATGTGATATGAACTATGCGATCTAGTACGAGGCTGTTCCATAGTAAGTTTAAGAGTTCAAAGCCTTGATGTCAAAATGGGAGAGTTGATATTTAAGCAAAACACCGACGATTGTTTTGAACAAATTGGAATTTTGAAAAGTGATAAAGACAGTTTATCGCATATCGTATAATGTACCACTTATTGAACTTGAGTATTGTTTATTTCACACACAAAAGCGAAAAATCGAATTGTTCACTCACCAAGTTTCACAGAAATCGTCAGATATAGTGTCTAGGTAGTCATATGCTTTACCGTTGATGAAACAAACCTTTGGACACTCGCCAACGCTGCATGGTTCGGATTCCGTATTGCTGCCACAGTTGACACCGTTCTCCAGATTTCTTGAAAAGATTAAACATGTCACAATTTAAAACCATTCTTAAGCCCCCTTTCTCACATACAAAATAACATACAAAAAATCTGCAACAGACGACCATTTCTAGGTTAAATGATTATTGAATAGTGCTGAACAATCATTGCTTAGCACTTTCGAAAATTGTGTGTTTTCTTTTCTTCTTTTAGGAATGTCATGTCTTTGTATTAAACTGTATGTTGCTTTAAACATGTATGTTTGTTTTACGCAATAAAGTATATGAAAGGATTATGGCAAAAATAGAAATTGCTCATCATGAAAAAATGTCTTCTTTTGACATAATATTTTCAAAAGTCATCTGCTGTATACTTGTTAAAATATGTAAAGGGTTAAAGGTTTGGTAGTTGATAGAAGGTAACAACTGTTAAAATGCTACACTATTCATAAGGGGTCTTTTAAACATAAAACATATCACGATTTAGACCGTTCTTAAGAGTTCTTTTAATGTATATACCATGTCACAATTTTACACCATTTTAAGGGTTCTTCAAGAAGATAAAACACATTACAATTTTACACTTTTCCTCAGGGGTCTTTTAAATATAAAATATCTCATTTTATACCATTATTAAGAGTTCTTTAAAAGATTATACCGTGTCATAATTTTACACCATTATAATGGTTTTTCAAAAAAAAAAAAAAAAAATTAACATTATTCCTCAGGGGTCTTTTAAACATAAAACATTTTACAATTTAACACCATTTTTAATGATTTTTTAAAGATATACAATGCTACATTTGTTACACCATTTCTCAGGATTCTTTAAAAGATATACCATGTTACAATTTTTACACCATTTTTAAGTCCTGTTTAATTAAAAGTTCTTTAAAACATAATAAACTTTATAATTTTATATCATTATTAAGGTTTCTTTAAACGATGAAACACGTTACAATTTTACATCATTTTTAAGAGTTCTATAAAAGATAATATACTTTATCATTTTACATCATTTTTAAGGTTTCTTTAAATGATAAAACACGTTACAATTTTACACCATTCCGAAGGGGTCTTTTAAAAAAAAAACATTAACAATTTTACACCATTCTGAAGATATCTTTAAAGGTTTTACGATGTTATAATTTTACAACAATTTTAAGGGTTCTTTCAAAGATAAAAAACACGTTATAATTCTACACTATGTTTAAGGGTTGTTTAAAAGATAAAACACGTTACAGATTTACACCATTATAGGACTCTTTAAAGGATAAAACGCTTTACAATTTTACACCATTTTGAAGGTTTCTTTAGAAGATATACAATGTTAAAAATTTTACACCATTGTTTAGGGCTCTTTAAAAGATAAAACGTGTTACAATTTTACACCATTTTTAACAGGTCTTTAAAAGATATCACAAGTTATAATTTAACACCATTTTTAAGGGCTGTTTAACAGATAAAACACGTCACAGTTTTACACCATTTTAATGGTTCTTTAAAAGATAATACAAGTTATAATTTAACACCATTTTTAAGGTTTCTTTAATGCTAAAACACGTTACACTTTTACACCATTTTAAGGTTCTTTAAAAGATGATAAAAGTTATAATTTTGCACCAAATTTTAGGTTTTCTTAAATGATAAAACACGTTACAATTTTACTCCAGTCCATAGGGTTCTTTTAAACAATTTTATAACATTCTTCAGTTCTTTAAATAGATAAAAACACGTTACAATTTTACACCATTCTTAAGGGCAATTTTACGCAATTTTTAAGGGTTCTTTAAATGATAAAACACTTTACAAACAAACAAACACAATTCCTAAGGGTTTTTCAAATGATAAACACGTTACTATTTACACCATTCGTAGGGTATCTTTAAAATATTAATCGTCTGATATTGCAAACATGTTCATACCTATATCTGTTTCTTGATCCATCTCCACATGAAACGGAACACTCTCCCCAATCGGTCCATACACCCCAGTCACAACCTACAAAATGTCAACCAATTACAGCAATGCTCGCCACTTTACGACTTTCTTAGTACAGTCCAATCTGTGTTTAAAGACCACCCATGGGATGTGGGAACTTTCTGGTCTTCTGTTAACAGATGGTCTTTAATTAAATGATCATTTAAGAGTAATTGAGAAGTTAAAAGTGTGGTTGCTTTAGACAGGGAATTGCTACACAAATGTTGTCTTTAGCACGGGTATGACTCTATATTTAGAAGGGTACCAGATTAAGTTATATTAACATGTTATCTTTTTCAGACGGTATTTGTCACCTCAAAAACAGTAAACTTTTGCAAGCATTGTAGGGAAAGGATGAATTGCACATTAGGATAAATTTCTCCACGACGTTTTTTCACCTTTTTTCTAGCAGGTGTAGTCTTTGGCTGTATAAGAAAAAACTACATTTGTTGTCTCGACAGTTGTAGTCTCGACTGTTCTAAAGGTCTGTTAAATATTGTGACTGTACAATGTAAATATTTAATAGTTTATTACAAAACACATGTGAACGTTCAAGTATCTAGATTGTTTAAATTTATATTTTTCTACACTTGCCAAAACAGCTCAAAGATTGGTTTCGGAAGAAGACACCGCCCAAATGAAATAGAAATAATCTATCGAAAATGCTCGTATAGCTGTTGTCGAAGATGTAAAGGGGACGACTTGACAATTTAATGAGATAAAATTGACTTACATTCTAGATCAACAGTACATTCCAATGTATGGTTGGCAGAACACGTGCTGTTAAACAGAAAGGATTAAATGTATAGTTTTCTTCATAGATATAAGTATTAATGATGTAGATTGTCAAAACGTTATCCAGCTTTATTTAATAATATTATTCTTGACTTTTCAACATACCTTGGTGGTATTTAATTGTGTGCCGTCATTTAATACTTGACATTAAAAAAAGCCGTTTGACACTATTTAATAAAATGGAATGGAAACTGGTACAAATTGCCATAAAACGTTATTTTAGTAAGATATATAGTTCACTATCGTGAAGCAAGTAATATCTTCAAATCTCATACACATATTTGTTTTATTATCATTCAAAAATTAAACAAAATGGCGGTTGTTGGGGTTTCTTGTTGGTAAAGTTTTAAGTAAATGTTTGTAAAACTTACATGGTTAATAAGTTATAAAGCAGATGAGATAAATAGATTCGTACCATACTTTACACGGCTCATCTTCGGGTACGTATTCTTGTCCTTGGAAGAGTGAAATACCCTCAACGGTGTAACATGGACAAGTGTCCTGTATGATGCACGTCGTACCGTCGATAGAGGTGACATAACCCTCAGGGCATGAGCACCCGGGTAAGCAGTCACTCTCAACACAGTAGTCGGAGAGTCTGTAATCTTTACAGGTCTGGTCGCACGTATTGGCGCATTCGGACCACACTTGGAGATCGGTACACTCTGCCTCCTCTGGAATGAGATGTTTAATACGGTGTCAATTAGGATCGATGTGGGGCCTTAATGTATCTGAAAAAAGTGTCGACTCAGCTGAGCCCGTGTTTCTGCACAGTCTCACCAGAGTCTTCACCGTCTGCATGTGTTTATGTTGTATACATGTACGGTACAACATTTGTGTAAAGATCGCCCTTGGGAAGAGACCAGTCTGGTCTTTGTTCACAGGTGGTCTTTAATTGCAGAAAATGAGTAATTGGTAAAATACATGGATTTCTATATATAAAGATGGTCTTTAGCACAGGTTTAACTGTACAGGGATTTCTATATATAAAGATGGTCTTTAACACAGGTTTAACTGTACATGTATATTTAAGTGCGTCTTCTGACATAAACTGGAAGTGTAGTTCTACAAGTTAAATATTTATCTTAAAACAATGGCAAAACGGAGTTTCTTCAACCGTTTTCCACCTGCAGACGCATTTTGACGCATTCGCAGCAGACAATTTTAGAAAACATTGTAAAAAAATAGAAATTGCTCATCATGCCACAATGTTTTCAATTCTTGTCAATTTATACTTTTCTTTACAGTGATGTGATATATGTTTGCCTTTATGTTTTCAAAGTCGTCTGCTTCATGTTTGTCACATATGGGAAAGCGACTCACAATAGCTAGGCGCGGTTCAATTGTGTAGGCAATAAAGTAACACGTGTATATATTGGGAGTTTAAAATGGTCGATTTATATTGATTTATTGATAGATTCAGGGAGGTAAAGATTCACAGTTCGAATTATATATATATATATACAAACGGAATTAACGTACCTTCTTCACAGGGATCGATACATGTTTCGTACTCGACGCTGTCCGTTCCACAGTCAGAAGTTGCACATTCACGGGCTCTTGATCGGGTACCAGCCTCACACGGTGTGTTAGTGGTACAGTTAGACCATTCGCTCCACGCACTCCATTCTGGAACGGCTGAAACACGTAACGGCGACGATTACATACAGTGTAACTTCTCCAGATCTGTATTTCACGTAGGCAGTGAAATTTTAGCTTTTTCTCGAGAGGTGTAACTTTTGAAATCGATTGATCGATTTATTGATTAGGGTTTTACGTCGTTTTAAAAAAAACTCAGTTCAGCCTAAGCATGCCGGTCATAGCTAACCCGGGCAGACACTTTTCGCCTCCTGTGGATTTTCTATTTCAAGAATAATAACCCTATTCCTCTATCCCCCTGAGACGGAATGTGTCGGCCCGGATTATCCTGCGCGGACTGCACAGGCTGATATGGATCGATACATTACGCAGAGTCCATAATGTTTGTTTTCTCATGGAAATGCTTATATTCTTCCATACTTACTCGGACAACTGTCTGTGTTACAGTCTTCCGCCTCGTAAAGATCGTCCGTACATAACTGTATGTTGGGTCCCACAACGGTCCTCTCTCTGGTCCTCTGTCCCACGTTACACGTGGCAGAACAGCCTGTCCAGTCAGTCCAAGGTGTGTATGTACAGTCTGGAATGATAAAATTGAATGGGGTATAACGCCGTTTTCAACAATTGTTCAGTCAAGCCACCGCGGAGAGTTCACCTACTCATGTGTATCCTGGCTTTCTTATACCAGTTCTCCACACAACATACTTTCCAAGCAGCTGGCACATATACCGATAGCCCCTTGGTGGAAGTCGAATGACGCGTATCACACAGACTTTAGTCAAATGTCGGTAAGAATGTTTGCCGAGCTGGGGTTCGAACTCACAATCCATGGATTGACCGAATTACCGGGCTGGAAGGATACAAACGATGCACAAAGGGATCATGTAGTGTAGCTACATGTACCTGCCCCTACCATAACATAATCGGGTCAGACATACACAAGAAATGGCGTCGCCTTTTTGGACATGGCGTAGCAATCAAAAGGCTATAAGGACAATCATTTAGTTAAACTCCGATTGCTGTATTATTTAGGTAATTGTTCCAAACATCAAGTCAAATTGGTCCACTGAACAGAGTAAACGAAACTCAATCGTATAATTACGTACTTATTTACTACATATGCGATGTCTAAGGGGTGGTGACCAACTTAGTCGCCATTGTTGGTGCATACCTGACGTACTAATTTACTAACGTAGGCCTGGTACTAGAAAAGGTACAGTTTACCTATAATTGTATTGTGTGTTAGCTTGGTAAACGTGAGACACGAATTAAGATTACACCACGAACACGCACTATTAGCCGTTCTAAATATATATATATATATATATATATATATATCGACCAGATGACATTACTGATAAAAGAAGGTAAAAATACAAAACTCAATAAAGATAAACAACAACCTTTCGGACGGAATTACACCTTTATCAGAATATAATTATTTAGTTATTATTAGGGTTAACCCTTTCTCACATATAGGCGTTTTTTCTGAAAAATTGTGTCAAAAGGCAAAATTGCTGATAATGAGCAATTTCTCCCGATGTCACAACGTTTTAAATCATATTCAAGTGTAAAACTTTCGTTTATAGAAATTTACAAATATTTTTAATCAAAGTCGTATGCTCCAGAATTGTCGTATGTGCGAAAGGGTGAACTCCAAAGTACTTACTCTCACACGCTGATTTGTTACAGGCAAAGCTTCCAGTTTCACAGGTACTGAAAAAGAAGAACGAGCATGAATGAGTCGCGTATGGCGACACGTGATGTTATTGTCTTTCGGGTTTGGTTTCCCACTTTCAAAGGCATTCTGAAGCATTTGCAGCAGACATCTTTCAGACCTTTTTCTAGGCATCTCACGGGTCGGATATTCTGACCCGTTCCCATTGGCAAAAGTCTTTCTTAATGCTTGTTCCCAAAATGCATAGAAAAAGTCCTGCCTTTTGAAAACATTGTGGCAAAATGATAAATTACTCAGATTAAGTAATTTCTTCCTTTGCCACGAAAATGTTTTAAACATTTTTTGATAATGATACTTTCATTTGTGAGGTTTTTCCACCGTTTTATCTGCATATATTCGTCTGCTGCTAATTCGTCGCATGTGGTAAGGGGTTAAATTACATTCTTGTGTAACTAGTAGGGCTAAACTTCTAGGATTTTGTGTCAAAATAATAGATTGGCGGTTAAGAAAAAGTATGTGTGCTGAACTCGAGAGGGTGTTCTAAATTCTAAAATATTGATACTTCTGTAAATATTGCTAATTGTGACAACAATGTAAGTAATAAGTAGTTCAAAAGTATTTTGGCAGTAAATATAGAAAAACTGTCTATTGAAAGTCATGAAAATGTACAAAATTCGACTTACTGGATATGTCTACACAGTAAAAATGAAGCTTAAACGATCACTATTTAGAATTACACAGAATTATGATTCTAATAGTTCAAGAAGACGTTTGAACAGTTTTAAAACTTTGACTGTAATATCTATTTTCTGGAGTTCAGCACCTTTAACAACATAATTTCAGATAATTAACGATAGACAGTTCACCTAAGCTTGTTTCCTGGCTTTTGCGTATCAATTCTTCACAAAACATTTCCCCCAGACAATTGATTACCTTCCGACATAGTCCATTGGTTTAAGACGAAGGAAGCCAGTCACAATTACTTTTGCCAGAATAAAACTAGCAACAACTAAATATAAACTTTTGTTTAAAGAATGTTTAGCTACACCTGCTGTTTTGCTTTATATGGCTATAGTGAAAAGGTTTAAGAAGAGAAGCGCTTTTGAAAATATAACCCGAAAACTACAACATAGACTGTAATCCGACAACAACATCAATGACTGTGAACAGGGAAGCTGCAAATGTAAAATCCTATTAGATATTACCGGAAGTTTTATATCAACTTACCATTCATTACAATCGACAAAAATAACCGCATCTTCACCAACTTGATCCCCAAGTCTTACAGCCTCAGAGTCGCTGGTTGCTCCAGGAACGCCGTCTTTCTCCATGTAACCAACTACCATACCGGGTTCATAGCCAAACTCGTCTCTAAAAGCGGTCATATCAAACGAACACTGGCACGGATCTTCTGAACAGGCTTTGGCCTCATCTGCGGATCCGATACAACCGTTTTGACCAGGAAGTGGTGGTGGGCTGCTGCATTCTCTGTGTGTTAGATACAAGAAAAAAACATAACCCATTGGCCGATAGACAATTTGTGGCGCCTTTCAAAGCATGCAGTTTGAGCAATAACGAAAATACATAGTATCTCTTTCCCACATGTTGATGCTTTCTAATGCAAGAGACGGCGTTTGAAAACATATTTTATTGTAAAATTTCTCCTTTTGTATAGACTGCATTCACAAGCATTGCGAAGGTTCTGTAAACTTTTGAAAAGTATGACAAAACGGACGGATGTGCAGACAGATCGGCTTATCTGGACCTACATTCTAGAGAAATGCCAACTTATACATGTTCGCAATTGACGGGCCCAAATGGTGAATGTTTGAAAATGATAATACTCCACTATGTTTGCTTGATTAGTTAATGTCTTCTTTTTTAATTCCACAAACATAAATTAGTCAATGTTATCTGATCGTCCATCAAGTGTCTTTCTCGTAATGCTTCTCGTGCTTAGAAACAGATAAAACTGCTCAGATGCCACAGTTGATCTGTATCTGGATATACACTGGGCACATGTACCTTACATTTGATTGTCCCGTAACAGGATAAATGTACAAGTACGCTATACTGTTACCTTAATCTAGTTTGTTCTCCTTCTCCACACAAAACATCACACTCTGACCATTCTGTCCATTCAGTCCAACCAGGAGTTGCTGGAAATAAGCATGGAATACGAATACATTATAAAATATATTTACCATCTCGTTAAAACCAGATCTAAACTTCGCTGCATTTGTAAACGCTCTGAGAGATCTGATGACTGCATATTACAATAGGTCTTAGATTGGTTTTTTTACACCAGCCAATTAAATAGTCGCCTACAAAAATCGTAAGGTGTCAACAGGTGAAATAACACATATAAATACACGAGGTAGAGCAGTGGTGATGACGTACCGGTGGTTGTATCGTGCTATTTCATTGGACAGAAACACGAGAACCTGCTCAGAAATATTAAAATGTATAGGGTCAATTAACGACAACCTTTAATGCGATTTTGTCAGATCAAATATACACATAGACAAGTATACTTTTGTCTGATTTTAATGCGTTTGGAATACATATTACAGTAGATTATGAGAAATAACATGGCATTAATATCATAATAATCCTGAAAAACACGCTGTTTCAAACAGTGGTTTGATCAAGTTATAAGTTAACCATTCTTTCATTCATATCCACATAAAATACCATTAGTAAGTAAAATCATTGATTTAACAGAATCATTTTATGATAAGCAGGAAGATCGAGAACTATTCGTATTCGTCGTAAACACAAATTCCTGGTGTGACACACACTACGTGGAACTATCATTTATCAATTATTAACAATTATCAAATATTGATCAATGCTACATAATGCTATTTTGGTGAGAAATTCCATCTAGATTTGTTTTACATTTTCGGGCAACACAGACTCTGTTCAGACCGTGCGGTTATACGGGCTCGCTAGAGTCCTTACTGTTCGAGCGACGAACAAGACCCCCATTTGGGAGGGGTGTGTGTGTGTGTGATCCAAACCAAGCCCTGTTAAATTATCCGATCGCGAAAGAATAACCGACTCGTTAAAAATAACAATTACTTGGACAATTTTCTAGTTGACATGATTCTTCCTCACTGTCTGGACCCGGACACGGATACTGTCCGATATACTGGGATCCGGATTCGCATTCTCGGTTCCTGGATTTGATAGCTAAACCACAGGTGGCGCTGCAGTCACTCCACGGGGACCATTCGGACCAACCGGGCTGGGCTGACGTCGAAGACACTCCTGCTTAAAAATACCAGTGATGCATCGCGGTTAAAAATATATTCTGTTGTCACCGAATCATTCCTAACCCTTTCCAACATACAGACGACTTTTGAAGCCACTATAGCAGACGGCGTTTGAAAACATTGTGGCAAAAGGAGAACTTTCTCATAATGAGCATTTTGTTTTCCTTTTGCCCAAATATGTTCAACTCTATACCATATGCATATAGATTCATTTGAAAAGAAATTCTATAGACTTTGCCAAGATACTTTCAAAACCGTCTACTGCTGATAAGCAGTATGTGGGGAAGGAATATCATTCCATTAATATATATTTGAATCATAAAGATACACCGTTTCTAATTAGGCTAAACCATGTTGTTTAGCAAATATCAAATGATACTATGGGATTACGAATGAAGATGAATTTAGAATAGTTGGTGAATTCATGCCCTGATATTGTTAGATTTACAAACAGTTATAAATCAGGCGATTATATGCATAACTTTCAAGCCTTTTACATGAAGAGTGCGTGAACTAATGCGGGACAGTGGGAGGCCGAAATTCGCGCCAGTGTCAGCGAGCGTCGCTTATTTCATGTTTATATCACAGGCGTCCGAGATTTCATTTGAGATTCTTTTTCGGTGAAAACACACACAAATACCTCGTTAAGATACTACAAATAGTTTCTCTATATTGTCAATTTGCTATAACCATATAGTATAATAATACTCTTTTTATATAATACCATATAGAGAGGTTATTTATAGAAGCACGGTCCTGTGTGGGATTCTCCGAATTTTCTCATTCAATAACACTACAGTCAGTATTATTACAGCATAAGGACAATATAGAGAGACTATTTGTAGTATCTCAACGAGTTATTGTGTGTTCTGTTTCCATTTTTTCTCAAATGTAAACTCGGACGTCTGTGGTTTGTATACAGTTTTGCTCAAAGGTCATTGTCAGGTCAATCATTGTAGAGTTTTACCTGAAGTGGTTGTAACAACAGAGGTGGTCACGCCGGATATTCCCGTAGTCAGAACGACAGATAAAGTAGATATGGTGGACACTGAAACGATCACATATAAAGTAAAAAAAACTTGTCTTAAGAAGCCACCCAGCGGAGAGTCAAAATTTGGTTGCTGAACACTGCTTAATATCAGTCAAATAAAGAAGAAAATGCAGTTTGGGTTAATCTTCAGGTGGCTGCTAAATACCAACTGGCTGATTAACAGAGGTGACCGCTAACACAAATTTGACCGTATGCATACTTGCTATACATAGGGGTCGATTTACTCTGAGTGCAGTTCAGTCATAAATTCTTTCAGCTATTTCAAAGGAAAACTATTCTATAAATGAGTCGGGATTGAGATCTTTATGCAATCTGAGTTTAGTGAAGACTCGGGTAAAACTGCATATGCACCCAATCACATTTAACAATGTACGACTTTATGTATAAATAACTATACCATAAGGATGATAACAAGCTTCCACTTTCAATGATCCGACTTCAGTGTCTGTTAGAGGATTGTCGTCCTCCTTCAGTTGTAGAAGAACCGCGTTTCCTACTGTGCTTGGGAGATAAGCGGTGACTGTGCCATCTTCAGCAGGTATAACTGTAATAGGCTGAAAGAAAAAAGAAAGTCATGGAAGGTTGTAGATAATAAAGCATATTTCACGAGTGCTGATTTATTATCACATTTAATAAACGAGTTTACGAAGATGATATGCCGCGAGCCTTGGCGAGTTTATTAAAAGTGATGGTATATAAACACGACTGAGATATTATATTTATCACATACAGTGATTTATGAGACGTATTTCGAACAAGAAATATCCTAAAAAAGATAAACGGCGATCAATATGAGAAAACACTAAGAAATGGAGCATGCGCATTCAAGGCCGAGAATACGTCACATGACTGGAGATTACGCGAGGCTCCCAAGAGGTGTATAAGTTTCAATTGACTATAAATAACTGAAAACTTATCATGTTTCAAAAATAATTAATATTTTGCTCTTAAATATTATATTTCATACGTTTTCACTGATTTTTTTCACTGAAATTTATTTCTTAAGGTAAACAATTAAAGGTTAGTATGCAGAACATTTCATTTTAAAACTTCACCTTATTAGTGCCTCTCGTAAGATCGCCAACTTAACTATGAACTAATCAAAACGTTTCATTTCCTTTATTTCGACATTATTCGTTAAATACAACATTTGATTGATCTACAATCTAGATCATGAGTTTAACATCTAGGTCAAAACTGAGGTTAAACAGCTATCGCCGAAAAAATGTACATGACATTTGCCTGTTTTTGACGCCAAAGTGACTAACGTTATTACTTTAAACCGCTGACGTGAAGTAATTTCCGCGTTGTAACAAAGAATTGAGTGCAAGACTGTAAAACAAACTAGGAGTGTCACATGATATTTTTGTAATGGGATTTTGACACTCCCAGAGACGAAAGGATATACAATAGACGTTTTATCTTTTCGTTCAATGTATGCATCCGACACAAAACATTGAAACATACATATGTACATATACCTCAATAAGAGACCACCTATATTAAGACACCACTTTCAGTATTTACCTTGTGTGGTCTCTTAAAAAGGTTGGACTGAACTATGAGAGAACGGCAATAATATGCTATCTAGGAGTCGTGAGCTGGATCTCGACTCGGCCATTCATTCTTTTCGATGAAACACAAAAGCCATTGTGATTAGTATCTTCCACCATTTTGGCTAAAAGAAGTATTTTTTTAATGGAAGCAACAAGTTGTCTTGGAAGAATGTTTGATGGATTACTGGTGGGAATAGGTCAGGAAACACATGTAATGGGAACTGATCGCCTTGGTAAAACCGAAATACTGTTGAAAGCGACTTTACACTCAAATATAGCCACGTCATTCGACATACACGAACTATTATGATCGATTATAACCTAGGTCTGTAGATCTACGTCTGAATTACCCAAACTACAATATACATAAATCGATATTAAACTCAACCCTATTGTCTCTTTTAACATTTACAGCGCCGAGTTCCCCAAAGCAGACTCTCCCATGCTAACAAAAAAATAGGGAGGGGGGGGGGGGGGATTCTAAGGCTCGTATTAAGCGTTTTTGGAATAGTTTGATAGCTTAAAGGCAAACGATACTGACTTTAAGTGAGACAGCTTGTTACGAGCTGACTCTTGTTTGCACAATCCTCAATATTACCATCGGCGATGCAAGAGTTACGAAAAAAAAAATTGTGTTAACCGATAGGTGAAAGGGGACCCTTGAACTCTGCCTGTGTACGCCAACACTTTATCCAGACTTCGGCGTCTTGATGACTGTGCGAATAGGGATGACTGACGTGTTAATCCACACAGTCTCACTAGAGGCTTCACTGTTGTGAAATTATAATGTTCATTCTTTGTGTGGCTTGGCCAAACATAGGGAAGTCATTTAGTAAACTAAGAATACAACACACGTGTACCGTGATTTAACAGCCAATCCAAGTAGTATATATATACGTGTTTTTATTCAGTTTAGCCACCAATATATAGATTAATTAAATTTCGTTATGGAGATTGGACCTGTGTTTGTAATGTTGTTATGCCATAATGTTCTTTAGACCTAAACGCATCTTCCGACACACAATTAGAAGCGTAGCTCTATCTAGTTCACGTACGCCAATGCTACTATAAATGATACCAAACTGGGGATTCATTACGACTCCAAATCATATGCAGCGGCTCATTTTGTTGGTTTTGAACTAGAACTCATGGTCTGACAAAATACTTACAGCATCAGCTGGTAAACCGTTGTCCAAAACTGTTATCGTTACTTCGTCGATACCTTGTACGTTGAATGTTACTTTAGTGAATTCGGCAAGGTTATCGTCAGTGTCCAGGGTTACAGTGATGTTGTGGACGTTGTCAGGCGAGTCTTCTGCAGGCTGCCAACCATTGCCAAGGTACAGGATTTCATCCGGTTGTAGACCATCCAGTGTTGATGACGCAACAACTGTGACGTCAGCATTGTTGGCATCAACAACGGTATGAACGCAAACTATAATATGTTTGAGGAAGATAGAAATGTGAGCATATTTAAATCGATTATGTACCTGAGACTAGAAAGTTAATTAAAAAAAATCATTAAAAAAACAAAACATTTTTCTTGAATGCACGTAACACTTGCAAAAACTACACAAAGACACCACAAGGACAACACAGAACAGTACATGACAGCACATAACAGTACAGGACGACACAGAACAGAACATGACAGAAAACAAAGAACATCACTATCGATACCATGACCATCATAGCCGTGGTCCGCATAAGACAACCTCAACTTCAAATTCGCTTTGACAACCCTTTCCCAAATACAGATGCTTTATAATGACTTTTTAAATCAATGTGGAAATAGGATACATTGCTCATGATGAGCAAGTTCTCCTTAAGCCACAATGTTTTCCACTTTATTCAATAAGTGTTCCTTCATTTATAGAGAGTTTCTATATTCTTAAAAATAATTTTCAAAGTCTCTGCTGCAGATTTGCTGTACTTGGAAGAGATAACAATATGTGTTATTTATTATTTAATGTGGTATGTTAGGAATGCTTGCCCTTTTTTAACCGAATATTTCTCATTCATGACAAGTGTAGAAACAGATTTGCCAACTTGACCATATTAGTCAATTCGGGTCAAATAGTTAAAAAAAGAAATTCTGTGGCACTATCCAAAAGTGTTTTAAGCTATGTCAAACTGTGCGAATATTTTGTGTGATTTATATATCTACACTTTTCGGCAATCGCTATTGGTTGGTTCTTGTAAATAACAATTCATTTGTACAACTATATATCTGGGTTTTCGATTGTCCAATTAGTGTCTTAAATTGTGTTCCCGGAATAAATTGTTCTACAAGCTACGATTGATGTTTGAATATAAAGATGCTTTTTATCTTGCCGGCCTATTTATTGATGAACCAAATTATTTTATTTTGGATTTCATGCTATCGTCATGATATCGTTAGTGATGTTTACGGACATTAACAACTCTTTATCTAGTACACTATCAATACATGGCTACATTTACTTCTATTTTATTGATTTACCTTAAAGTATTCATATCTATTTGCACTTCTAAATATATCTATACTAAGTAGTATATTAGTTTTTCACCAGGTTTACGCTTACAATTTCTTAGGTTCCTAGTAACTGGGCTAGGTCTAATCTAATGATCTAAACATATTCTTATAAATTACGTCTTTTTAAGAATAAATGAAAACATATGCATGTACATGTATTTACATTGTGTATTGAAAAAACACTCAATACTTTACTTAATTCAACATTCATGTGCTTATTTCGATTTAAAAAGAAAAAAGAAACATAAAATCAAAATGTGTGAAGCCTTCGGATAAAAGTTTTTATACCAAGTTTAAAGCATAGACAAATAATGTAATTAAATAGACAGTGGTCACATTGGAATTAAATAAACGTCAAACAAAGGACTTCGTAAAATAAACTGATTAATGTGAAAAGTGCGTACTTACCTAATGCAAGAGACCTGTCAATTCGTTTAATGAACACAAAGTTTCTCAATAAATACAAGATAACTTAGCGATAGAGTTTACCGTCTGTTTCGAAAAGCTTGAGGGAAGGAAAATGAAGTACATATAAATAAGGTGATGTGACATAAACCAAAACTTATGCAAATTCCTCTTTGTCCATCTGTTTGTTCTCGAGATGGCTCAAGAAATTCCGAAACGGATTTTATAACGTTTGTATTTTCAGGCTTTCTTTCTACATGTACAATTGACACCAATATGAAAAGTTCGATTTCTCACGACAGAACGTTTCCTAGAAGTTTAATAGCAAATGATTGTTATCACTATCATAGCAACAGAGAGAGATTAGGCGCCGTTACCCTACTGTGAACAATTTCTCCTTTTCTCATAATGCTTTCAAAAGTCGACTGTATTATGAAACGTTTTCAAATCTCTTACTAGATTTTCCTTTGTTTACCATTAATATAGAAATCTAAAAGGAACTCGAAGAAAACACAACCAGGTAAAATCATACACCTATTAGTATGATGTTGTAACACATTATACATTATTTCTACAATTATAGAGAATACATCATTAAGTTCGATAAATCTCATGTGAAAATGGATTTTGCCAAAGAGAATGTAAATACACAGGTTGTGTTATTTAAGACTGCTCAGGTTTGCTGTATTCTGTGACAGTCAACCATAAACCATTTCTGAAACAGAATGTGCGAAGAATGTTATGAAAGAACCATTGTTATATTAATGCTATTTTGCGTAAAGAGAAGACGTAGACGAGACTGTGAATCTGTACAGTCTCAAGAGAGCATTCATCGTCCGCTGTATGTTATACTCATAAAGGCACAAACTGACACATCAGTACAGTCTCATGAGAGCCCTTATCGTCCGCTGTATGTTATCAAAGACCTAATAACTGTTATTAGGTCTTTGTATACACTAACTAACACAAAGCTGGGTGAATCAGTACAGTCTAACGAGAGCCCTCGTCGTCCGCTGTATGTTATACACATAAAGGCGCTAACTGTCACAAAGCTGTATGTTATACACATAAAGGCACTAACTGACACAAAGCTGAGTGAATCAGTACAGTCTCACGAGAGCCCTCGTCGTCCGCTGTATGTTATACACATAAAGGCACTAACTGTCACAAAGCTGGACGTTATTAGTGTTATGCCAACATGTCTTTAAATAATGCCAAAAGCAGTTTTATTTAGATCCCAATCTCACTTTCTTTAATCTTGTAATTAATTGCTCCTCAATGTTCATATCAAACGGAGTCGGAAATTGTTTGCCACAACTTGATGTTGTCCGCATTACTATAATACAACTTCATTCCTATTATATTCAAATAAATTACGATGGTAAGAAACAGCATGTGCAGTACGTCAAAACACATCGATGTATGGCTATTGATCGAACAACTATATGTCCTCATTAATATTATCTTTAACCCATTACTTCACACTGACGATAGTTGACGTCTGCTGTTGCAGACGACTTTTGAAAACATTGCGATAAGATGTGAAATTGCTCAAAACAAGCACCTTTTTCACCTTTCATTGAAATATTTTCAACTCTTTCTCAAGAAGTTACTTCCAGTTTTCCAGATTTTTCATCTTGTTCATCTGTTGATTGTAAAGAGTAGAAAACATTTGAAATACTATGTGAAGTAAAAAAGCAAAGAACTGTTAAGTGTAGTGTGTCTGTGTTTGTCTGCAATTTCGTCCTTATTTGAACGTTAGATGCCGTACTAAACAGTATTTCGATAGCACGCTGTGCATATAAATCACGGTGTCCCCAGATCATCTCGAAACAAGAGACATAATCAAGTTTTGGTTTTGCCATCTGCAAGGGTTTTTGAATTTTTTGACAAAAACGGCATGAGAACTGGTAAAGTTTCTAGTTAGCAGACATCGAGCGTGATTAATATAAGCTGGAAAAAAATACTGGTTTCGCATAAAATAAATAAGTTTAAATTAAGGATGCATTGACCTGAAAAGTGGATTTTTTATAATATTTAACTTTTGTTGTAACATTGTTTTTTTGAAAGTTGGATGTATGTTTAATAAAAAAAAACACCACAAAAATGGTATGTTAGTGAGCTTTATTCTTTGCTAGATCCACTCATGAAAGCCTTATGATATGCATATTTTTGCTATTTCAGCACATGAATAAAAAACATGTTTTCATGCAAATTACCAATATTTGAAAGATGATATGCTAATTGTTTTGTTTCTTGTGGTTTAAATCTCATTCTGGAATTATTTTACCCATATCTTTGGACGTTCACGTGATACGTTGTAATTGAACCTCAAAAATAGACGCTATTTTTCCCTAATGAGAACCAATATTTTTCAGGTGTAAGAATAGACAAGTTCAAAACTTTGAAATAAGGTAAAAAGATATTTATGATATTTAACTTTTTCTTAAACTTTTTTAGGTTATTGCAAATACTATCATTTATCAAAATTTAAAAAGAAAAGTATATGTCATTGAGCAAAATGTTCAGTTTTCCTTGTCTGAATGGCTAACAAATGTAAACATATGAATATATATCTTTTTATTTTTTAAACATATCTTCAATTGTCATAATAGTATTCCAATATTTTCTACTTATTTTCAAAACAATATGATACTGTACAAGTTCTAGATTAAAATGTATATACATGGATTTTAATATGTTCTTTTTACCCAGTTATATTATATAATCAAACATGGCCTCTGGACAGCGTTTGGAAGGCTCACGAAAAAATTCAACCCTTTATCTCAAACAAATTTAATCCACTATGTTTTAAATGTTGAAGCGTTATAAAAAGGTATAATGACTAAACATGTTTTAATTGACAACATTATAAGAAGATTTAATAACAATGTAACATTTTTTTTTTTTTTTAATATCCACTTCTCAGTTCAGTACATCCTTAAGACGACATACACACCTCTATTATATACTTATGAACATATTAATATAATTCACGGTTATTTCGTAATAATCCGCTACAAAAAAAACATGTAATAAAACCGGTTTACTCACGTTTATGTATCTCCTTTTCAACGCCCGAAGTTCTCTGACAAACGACTGTCCTATCCAGTCATTTAAATACAAGTTGAAAAATCGACCAATGGCAACACGTGCGTAACAATAAACATTCTCGAACGTCCGTCACCGGCTCGCTATTGTAAGGTGTTATTGATGGGACAGGCACTCTTTGACTATACCGTCTGTTGCATCTACGAGGAAGCAGTAAATTTGACGCTCCAAGTTAAAGTGATCCGCATTGCGTTACATGTACATATAAAATGTTAACTATTCCAAATTAAAAACATCTGATGTAAAATCATAATTTATTTAATACCTTCCAAAATGCAACAAATCTGAAACAGATGACTTTGAAAATGTCTTAGTTAAATTAATGATAGTACTTGGAATGATTAATCATTATGAAAATGTTCTCGTTTTGCCGCAATGTTTTTCAAATATACATTTGTGAAAGGGTTCATATTATAGTAAAATGAGTGTATATTAGAGATTCTGGGAAAGGAAGAATTTTCACCAGCAATTACTTTTTTCCGACATTGTTTTCAAAGTATTTAATGGATTTTTAAATCATTGAAGCAAAAAGAGAAATTTCTCATGATTTTTTTTCCTTTTTCCACAATGTTTTGATCTATTCAATAACTATATTTTATCAGAGATTGTTCATGTTTTTGCCTAGATGTGTCCAAATTCGGTTGCTGCTGATATACTGTATGTCTGAAAGGGTGACGCATCTGCAGCAGACGACTTTTGAAAACATTTTCCATATTTTTTAGTAGACAATTTTCAAGTCGTCTGCTGCAGATTTTTTGTATGTGGGAAAGGGTTTAATTATTATACATGTACTCATCACTATTCGCAGCTCCAGGTTAGGTTTGTATTTAATATTCTTAAATCATATCTGACCTCGTAACCCTGTGTTGTTGGTACTCACAAGAATCGCCACTGTGAAACAATTATATTGACTACCCACAGCATAGGTTTAATTAACCCTTTTCCAATTACAGCAAATCTGCAGCAGACTTCTTTAAAAACATTAAGTCCAAAAATATGAAACATATGTATAAATAAAAGTGCAATTGCTGTAAACATTTGAAAACATTGTGGCAAAAGGAGAAATTGCTCATCATGAGCAATTTCTTCCTTTTGCCACGATGTTTACAAAAGGCGTCTGCTGCAGAGTCACGAGAAAGCGTCTGTATGTGGGAAAGGGTTAAGTAATGAGGTAAAAAGTGTGGGATAAGACTTGGCTACTTCCTGCCTAGGACTCTGACCAGTGGTATTAAGTCTTTCTTGATGTATCTGACAAAATGTTGAGAGCGGCGACAACGCCAAACAATCAATCACATATCGCGGCTCTTTTATTGTCTTAATGTAACATGTGGCAAAAGGCTTTCTGTTCGGGTTCGGATTCGCATCTCGGGAATGGTCGAATGCAGTGATAGAGCGTCGGCAATTTTGAAACAGATAAAGAGACCGTCGTACATGGCCAAAGTAGTTAGCATGCACATGTATTCATACCCTGAGTGTGGGGAATGAGGTGAAAACAAGTCTTATTTAACCCTTTTCCACTTACAGACTATATCTGAGGCCTCTTCAGCAGGCGACTTTTGAAAACATTGTGACAAAAGGATAAACTATTCATTGTTATTTTAGTTTATCTGGACAACTAGTATGAATACACAGATCCGTATGGGTGATATCCCTTATGGCTCTCATCAAGAATCTAAAATGTATAATCTAGATTCCTGATTCTTGATCTATGAACGTTACATCGAACATCGGGACTCGCTGAATAAGACCGAGCGAGTTTACGAGATTAGCCGACGAATTCCGATTGCTGTTCGGGTTGAATGTTGTTACAACTTTTATCCGAAAATTTAACGGAATATCAAATTAATGACAATTAATGCAAGTTAACAGAACGTGCAATTTTCTTCATAAAACAATACGAAATGTTAGTATATTATTATTATCATTGCTATTCTATGTATAAAGATGAGATAACTAGGCATTTATATATATTAGATTCGTTTATATATTACCATTAGTCTTAATCTGTTTTGGGTTCTAGAAACTCACACCTAATTTTGGAATACTTTCAACCCATTTAATTGTTAAACAACTATATGTCATTCTCGATAATGCTTATCTGTAGATAAAAGGTAGTATATTCTAACATTTTGAACAGTTTAATTATGCCTGCTACGTTTAACAATTAAGATTGAACGGAATCGTGGTTGAGCTGTGTGGCTCAAAATGTCAGTGACCTATTTTATTGGAAAGTCGGTCAGGTTACAAAGTGACAGGTCGGCGTAACATTCTTGGAGGTTGTTGGTTTATTTTGGTTTGCAATATCAGATCCTCATGTTTTCATGTTTTCGTTGAATATTTTTATTGTATATTGTTAACGTTTTACGCAAAAGTTATTATTCGATAGTTTGTATTTAATGAAAAATGATGTTTTTTCTTTCTGAAACATTGGTCCCAAAGATGTCGAGTAGAAATGTTTTGTTTATGTCAAATTTATCTGCATCTTACTTAACCCATTCCCACATACAACACATCTGCAGCAGACGACTTTGAAAACCTCCTTGAAAATTGTTGCAAACTCTAATTTAAAAATGAAAGTGCAAGAATTGAAAAGAGTTGAAAACATGTTGACAAAAGGAGAAATTGCTTGTTTTGATCAATTTCTTCTTTTGTCAACATGTTTTCAAAATGCCGTCTGCAGCAGAAGGCATCAGAAGGCATCAGAAAGCATCTTTATGAGGGAAATGGTTAAAGGAACGCATACAATGTGAATATCATTGCCATCAACAGCATCTAGGGTATTTCTGGAGAAGGAAACAATGCAGTTATTTGTTTTTCTTAAATTATCACAACTAATATAAAAATAACACAATCTATAATTGAAAGGGTACCTGATTTGATAAGTCCTATAATATATGACCTCTCACAAGCTTGTGCTTGTCAATGGAGTCTTATGTTGTAGGACTACTGATTTGATATAAACATTAACCTCCCACCACCCCACTTTCCAACATTGAACAAGTCAGCAGAAGATACTTTTTAGCTCGACTTTTGAAAAAAACGAGAGCTATTGTCATGACCCTGGCGTGGTCGTCCGGTTAAGGTTTTTTGTTTAGCTCATTTTTATTTTTTTTTCTCCCTATCAGTCGAGCGTCTGTGGCGTACGCGGTGCTCTTGTTTAAACCTCTTGTAAAAACAATATGGAAAGTCTTATCAATCATCAATGAAAGACCAATTATTTTGTGAAGTTGAAAACAAATTTATAAAAAGTCACCTGCTTCAGAGGTGTTAGAAAGCATCTGAATATGGGAAGAGAAAGGGATGATTACTACAGCTGTAGCCATGAGTATCCAGATACTCGGATATCCACAAGTTAAACCTAAAAATCGAATACGAATAATCGTTATATCTGAGGTCGGTAGATTGCGATCTTTGTGAAAATGTTAAAACAATTGAATTTTTCATTTAAAAAGCGCAAAACCCCCTCGAAACAAACCTAAATACGCAATTAAAATCGTTAAAAAAGCAATTACTTCAAAATCGAAGAGTAACAAAAAGCAATAGGAAAAGTGGTTTATGCATTGACTTCAAAATAACCTTGTATCGATTATGCAAAACAATAATTTTCAATGAGTTGTTTACAATTTGTAATTAGACCAGACTGGTTTTTTAAATTGTTCATTATACTCCGCAAAATAGACAGGGTGTCGTTTAAACCAGTCTATCAGACTGGTTTTTAAATCGTTCATAATTATCCGCAAAATAGACAGGGTGTCTTTCCTCTACAGGTTTACTTTAGGTACATAGCGTAAACCAGTCAAATTTCTCGCACTGTCAGAGTGGCCAGACTGGTTATTCATTTATCCGTAAAATATACATGGTCGTCTCAATTTTAGATACATTACGTAAACCAGTCAAATATTGCGTTTCCGCTTTCGAAATGGCTACGAGAGGAAGGAAAAAATCACGGACAAGTGTCCAAACAATTTATACGCTTTTTCGCTATTTGCAACCTTCTGGGAACGTATCCGATGCGATTTGCAAAAACATCATTGTTAGTATATTTCGGACAAGCTTTTAACCGCTGTATGTAAACCAAAGAAGCAGGTCAAGTTGGTAAAAAACACTGTTACGGAATGGAAAAGCAAGTACTGTACCCATGGCTTAAATGATAATATTATACTAATTAAATATGAAGTGTTCAGTGTGTGTTGAAATGAAATCTAAATTAAAATTATCGAGTGTTCGGGCAAATGAAGGCACCCCAAATATTCATTAAAACATTATGTTGTTAAATAATTCCTGTTTATTTCAAAGCATATATTTGTAATCAGACTGTTTTGTATGGTATTAGAATGATTAAGTTGATCACAGGATAAAAATACAAATATATCTATATAGTCTTTAAGACTTTAGCATTGTAATGGGATTCGTGGATCACCCGACTCGTGGATCAGATCATATTGCCACCAACCTGGCAATCCACAGCCCTAATAGGCAGCTTCAGAGCATATAAGTTAATTAAATATGACTAAATTTCCAAAAGTTTTTCCTCTATCAGAAAGTGTCTGTTTGATTTCAAGATATTATTCAGCGTGCAACATGTCCCTCTTCATTTGAAACCTGCACAGTGTATTTGTTTTCGTGATTGCATCAAATTTACCAAACATAAAAATAATTAAATTGATTAATTTATTTATGAATATTTATAGTTTAAAGTTAAGAAATAACTATGTAGCTTCCACAAACACAACTGAGTTTTTGAGCGGATGCAGCAGACGACTTTGAAAACATCTAGGCAAAAACATGAAGACGAATGTTTGCTGCAAAGCATAAAAAAGAAGCAGCAATATTTCGTTGCACATGAAAGAATGAAAAAAAAGTACATTAAATCCACAAACATTAGAAAAATTAAATGATACACAGCATTACAGCATAATAGAAATGTGTTGAGGTCTCATTTAATCTGTGGTTAGTAAATATAGATTCATCGCCCTTTCTTACGTTTTTCTTGTCCAGAGATTATCTTTAAAACTACAAGTTGGAATTTAAGGTGGAGTTTCTTAATATTCCACTACCTTTCCTATCAGGGCGACGTTCGGGGATATTAATCACATTCAGTGATAGTTCTAGTTTTACTTAGAAATTATAGTTAAAGTTTTGTGAGCACTACAATAAGAGTCCATATCTCAGTATTTACTTGATGCATTGCATTGAAACTTTTTACAACCCTTCCCAACCATCACACCTATGTAAACAATCAAGTATGATAACTCTTAGTCGTCTGCTGCAGAATTGTCGTATGAGGGAAAGGGTTATTGAAATAAGTATAGCTCATTATGAATATTTACTACTTTTACCACAATGTTTTGAAAAGTGGTCTGCTGCAGATGCATCAAAATGTGTGCTGGAAAGAGTTAAAATATTATAGTGCCAAAAATAGATGATAATATCCTAGAATGCAGTACTGCTAGAATGAATCATAATATTAATTTATACAGTTCTCATGCACTCTCTATTTTTCAGGAACCTATATCAACTCCAGCCTGTCATTGACACAAAAGATAATTGATTGCTTGTCATGGCAGTAAGTATGGACCTGTTTAATGACCACCTACAAAGTTGCAAACAGAATGTGATCATGCCCTTATAATTTTTTAGTAACAGACTTACCATCGTCATGGAATCATCTCGTATCGATACACCAAGGGAAACCAAATATGGATGCCCAAGAAAGTCCTACCTTTCTAGGATAAATTCAGTTAGCCTGAATGAGTCTGACACAACTGGGCTTGATATCCTTGCGAATATTGCTACACCAAAGAATGAAATCCTCGCGAATATTGCATCCCCTAAGCACCAGAGAGTTGACAGTTTTTCTAATGTGTCCTTGCCGGATGAAATGCGCATCAGTTTCTCCGAGTCCGAGTTCCAATTGGAGGATTGTGATTTTTCATACTCACCAGCAACAGATGTAGATTTAACGAATGCTAATATCATATCAGTTGACTCTAATTCGGACCACAGTGGGGACAAAGATTTACAGAATTTTCAAGCTTCAATTTCCTCGACATCGGGTTATAAAAGCGATTCAAATGCAAAAAACAATGTAGATTCCTCCAGAACTGATATTTCCTTTGACAATACGGATACAAAGAAGGTGGAAAATACATCATTTCACAATTTAGTGGCATCCAGGTATAAATTTTCACATGAAAATGGGAACCAAAAGAAGGAAGATGGGGAGAAGTCGAGAAAAGATAGTGAAATAACTTGGAATGGAAATGTACAGGTTCAAGAGGTCAGTGCTTGATTTTCTTCCACCTATATTTCTTTTATGACTCAACAAAATCTCTTATGCTGTGGGTACTCAAATGAATCGTCTGACTGAGACGATTCTTTTGAGTACTCTTAACATAGTGTTTCAGTGTCAAATTAAGATTTTTTAATTTGAAATACTCACCTTGGCTTATCTAGAGCCTTGGTCAGTGTGATTCTTTAACCCTTTCCCACATAAAGATGCTTTCTGACGCCTCTGCAGCAGACGACTTTTAACATAATAAGGGCAAAAGAAGAAATTGCTTATAAATATAAATGAGCAATTTCTCCATATGCCACAATGATTACTATCATATAAAGAGATTTTTTATATTTTTATATTTTGGATTTGATCATTTCAATGTCATCTGCTGCAGATTTAACTTTCCCTTTTCCCTCAGTCAACAAATTGGCAGTAGATCACTTTTAAAACATCTAAGTAAAAACATTGCAAAGTCTTTATAAATAAAAAGTATGATACAGAAAACGCTATGGCATTTAGGGAGAAATTCTCATTTTGCCGCATTGTTTTCAAGAATCTTTTGCTGCAGATGACTCTGAATGCGTTAACAAGTAGTTTTGACTAGATGTTTCAGAAGTCCAGATATGGAGGGTTATTCAGCTCTTTTTCCTGACAATTTCTCTCTTATTATTAAAGCAAACCCTATGCTGTGGGTCCTCAAAAGAATTGTCTCATTGAGACTATTCATTTGAGTACCCACAACATAGGGTTAGAGGGTCAAATAAGGATTTTAGAACATGCAAAATGCGCATTATCTAGAGCTTGGATGTTCTCAAAGTGGATTGCTGCGTTTTATCAGGGAAGGGTTATAATTCATTTGCTTTAGAAATATCCGAAGGTATATATATATAAAAGTATAAAATTCTGAATTTTTGTTTGTTTCATGTCAAAAGAGATTTTTGAAAAGGAGAAATTACTTCTTGGCATCAAAAGGGATTTTAAAGGTATCTATTGGAAAAGGGTTTGGTGTTTTCCAATTATTACAAATCTACAGCAGACGACTTTGAAAACATCTAGACAGTCTAGACAATGATGTTGAAAATCTCTACTAAAGAAAGTATGATAATTGAGAAGAGTTGAAATCATTATTGTGGCGAGTGGAGAAATTGCTCATAATGATAAAATGTTCTCATTTTGCCACAATAATTTCAAGAGTCGTCTTCGTCATAGTCATATGAGAATTTAAGCTATATTAATATATTCTGGCATATATATACAGATAACTCTGCAGCAGATGGCTTTTTGAAAAAGTTTCAAACATGGTGACAAAAGTAGAAATTGCTCAAAACGAGCAATTTCTCCTTTTGTCACCATGTTTTCAACTCTATTCAATTATTGTACTTTCATTTAAAGGGAGATACAATTTTTCTTGGACTTGTTTTCAAAGTCATCTGCTGCTGGTTTGTTGTATGTGGGAAAGGGTTAATGCCTTTGCCGATTTTTGCAGTCCTTGGTAAAGATTAGAAATCTCACAGCTGGTAGTGACTGCTTTTTGCAACAGTTTTAACCTGTTCCCGCATTTACTAATTAGCAACTGGTGACTTGCTAAACATTTAGACAAAACTAGGTCAAATCTCAACAAGAGATATTAGTATAACTATTGAATAGAATTGAAAACATAATGTCAAAAAAAGCAAATGCTTATAATGAGCAATTGCCTCTTTTGCCACACTATTTCTTTAATCCTTTCCCACATACAGACACTTTCTGATGCCTCTGTAGCAGAAAACGTTTGAAAACATTATGGGAAGAGGAAAAATTGCTCAAAACAAACAATTTCTCCAATTGCCACAATGTTTTCAACTCCATTCAAAAGTTTAACTTCCTTTTAATGAGACTTAAACTTTTCATATTGTTTTGCCCAGATATTTGTTGTTCATGGGAGAGTGTTGAAGTCGTCTGCTGATGATGTGGAAAAGTGTTAAAGTTGTGTTCTGGCGATGCAGCAATATGCCTTTAATGCATGTGGAAAAGTGTTAAAGTCGTGTTCTGGCGATGCAGCAATATGCCTTTAATGCATGTGGGAAAGGGTAACTACTGTGTTGAAAATGCATACATATCTCAGAAATTGTTCATTTGAGAAAATGATTCATGTCTAGAAATCATCAGATTACTGGCAGTTTCTATGACCATTGTAGTATTTTGCTACAATGTTTTAAATGTCAGACGCTTCAAAAGGACATTTGATGTGGCAAAAGGTTGTTACCCTTGTTAACCCTTTCCCTAATATAGACGCTTTCTGACGCCTCTGTCGTATGAGGGAAAGGGTTAAGGAAAGAGAAAGATTTTGGCTCATATTTTTTTAGGTCTATTGGTATTGCTTTTGCAGGTGTCTACGGTAGGGAGTAGTGGCGAACTATTGGATAAAAAACTTGTGTCTCCGCGCCGACGTAATAAACCCAAGCACGTCACAAATATTGCCTGTCAGGTATGTGGGGACATGGCAGCTGGCTTCTACTGTGGAGCATATATCTGTGAAGCATGTAAGGTAGGTCTCACTTTTCTTTTTGAATCTTTTCAAAATATTTTGTATACATGTTGTTTTTTTTTTTTTCCCATATGTTTTGTTTGTGATTTGTACATGTATCATTAGACCAACTTCTGGATGGAGAACTGGAAAGGTTGTCTGAAAAACAATTCAACTTACCTGGAGGTTTTCAAAAGTAATCAGCTACTGACGGAAGTCATGTATCATGTACATGGTTAACTTGAATCCACTGTTAATGTTATCGTAATTTTTATGTTTCCAAGTGTCGAGGATTCAAGGGCATTTATTTTTGTCTGTGGTATATTGTTTGACCATTTCCCACTTGCAGACACATCTGTAGAATACTTTGAAGTAATTTTGATAAACATTTCGGCAAAAGATATTATTGCTCAGATGTTTTCAAAGTTGTCTACTGCAGAATTGTTGTGTGTGGGAAAGGATTTAATATTGGCCAAGATTTTTGACTCGTCAAAGATAAGAGATTCTTATTTGACATGTGTATTACTTATGACAAAACTTTTAGTGATACCAATATGTTTGATCTTGTGACCTTGACATTGAACTTTGACCTGCCCTTTTTTTTGTTACAGAAATTCTACATGCGTGCCTACAAACTTGACAAAATGAAATATGTCTGTCTCAGGGATAAAAACTGTGTGATCACCAAAGAGAGCCGAGTTCAGTGCCAGTATTGTAGATATCAGAAATGTGTGAAACTCAACATGTACTGTCTTAATAAAGGTAGGGACCTGGCTCCAAAACTCTAAAATTTAATCTGTGCTTAGAATTTATGCTGAAGTATCTTATTATTTATTATCTGTTTTTTTTTACCCTTGCCTTAACCCTTTCCCTCATATAAACGCTTTCTGCAGCAGACAGCTTTTTGAAAACATAGTGACAAAAGAAGAAATTGCTCAAAACGAGCAATTTCTCCTTTTGCAACAATGTTTTCCACTTTTAGTCATAGGTTATCCATTCAAAATATGTTCAAAGTCATCTGCTGCAGATTTGTCGTATGAGGGAAAGGGTTAATTGAGCAGAAGTAAATTCATTCTCAAAATTGACCTATCAGAAGCCTTATTTGGAGCATGGAGTTCATTTGAGCACTGAGAATGTTTTCAGAAGTTTATAGTTTCGGACCCTGGCAGAGTTCTGGATTATTTCATGTCCTAAAGTCCTCTTTTGGCTTTAAAACCTATGTTGTGTGTACTCAAAGACTCATCTTACTGAGACGATTCTTTAGCATAACCACAAGTGACAACATAGTGCTTATTTGACTTAATAAGTGAGATGTTTTTGAGCAAAGACCTTTGAATTGAGTGACAGTTTTGTAGATCTATATCAGAAATGTGTGAAACTTAACATGTACTGTCTTCACCCTTTCCCACATACAACAAATCTACAGCAGAGGACTTTGCAATTATCAAGTCCAAAATATATAAAATCTCTATAATTGATAGGATAAGTACTGAAAAGAGTTGAAATCACTGTTGTAAATGAAGAAATCAGAAGCATCAGAAATAGTCTGTATGTGGGAAAGGGTAAGTAAAGGTAAATCTTGGTTCTGGGTCTAGGGATTGTTTTGAATATTCCCCCGCAAATATTTATATTTTGGAATGGGGGATTTTTTTACATAGACAATTGTCTCCGTGAGATATTTCATCTTTTGACCTCCAAAACCTATGATTCTTTAGCATAATCACAAGCGACATTGTCAAGATAGGGCTTATTTGAGTAATAAGTAGGGCTGTAGCGATAGTTCAAACTATCGATATATTGCAATAGTGACAAGGGCAATAGTAATTAATCGATTGTAAAACTGAAGATCAATAACTATCGCAATAGTGGTTGGAACTATCGATAGTATTGGTTCATGTAGTACATTGAATCTAAATATGCAGATATGCTTTTATTTCTTAGAGAAAAGACCATGTTATTTGTCTGTGAACAACTTTTGTTGCCTGAAAAGTGATAAATGTTCTTATATATGTGTAAGCTGGAAAATTAAGTTCTTTTTGAGAGCAAAGGGTTTCTTTTTAAGTTTTTAAATAAAAGATAAACAATAAAATGCTCTTTTTGATACTTTTATTCCTTGTAATTAGACTTCAGAATAGTTATTTTTTTAAAGTTCAATAAAAGCAATAGTATTGCAATGCATCACAATATTAGTTGTGCAATAGTTTAACTATTGCAATGGTACTTTCTGAAAATCAATACTATCGCAATAGTGATTTTTGGGCTCAATAGTCACCCCTAGTAATAAGTGAGATGTTTTGGAGCAAAGACCTTTGCCTTGAGTGTCACAATGACCTTGAACCTATTCCTGACTATGTAATGCTCTGGTGGCTTAATCTCTTGTTAATTAAGCCTTTTTTATTCACAGACAAATTTTTCTGCATTTGAAGAAGACAACTTTTGAAAACATTGAGGAAAAAGGAGAAATTTATCTCTTTGTCACATTCTTTTATACTCTATTGAAAAAATATACTTGCATTTTTGCATTTTTAAAGATTTTTCATATTTTTTTCCTGAAGATTTCAAAGTCGTCTGCTTCAGATTTGTTGTATGTTGGAAAGGGTAAATTTTAAAACCATCGAAGATAGGTTTTATTACAAGATGGTCCATATATCTTTCACAGGAGAAGCAGAGACTAACAGAGAAGCCTTGATGTCAGAAATCCCATGCAGAGTGTGTTCAGCCCCATCCTCAGGGTTCCATTTTGGGGCCATCACGTGCGAGGGATGTAAGGTGAGTAACTTATCTAAAACCAGACCTAAGCTTCACTGCAGTAGCAAAAGCTCATACATTTTACAATATACACAGGTAGTAATGGCTGCTCTCCTTGGCGCTCAGTGTTGTGGGGTTAGCATTACGACTGACTGGCTGGTTTCAAAATAAATGGACCAGTAGAACTGGTAACCAAGGAAACGCCATGATATAACAGAAAATTTGTTGAAAGTGGCATCAAGAGGTAAAGGGTTAACCCTTTCCCTCATATAGACGCTTTATGACGCCTCTGCAGCAGACGGCTTTTTAAAATCATAGTGACAAAAGAAGAAATTGCACAAAACGTGCAATTTCTCCATTTGCCACAATGTTTTCCACTTTTTGTCATAGGTTATCCATTCAATTATGGAGATTTTCTATGTTTTGACAAAATACGTTCAAAGTCGTCCGCTGCAGCAATGCTGTATGTGGGAAAGGGTTAAGAAATTAACTAAAAGACTCGTTCAGCAGTAAACGAGGTGTACACTGCATTCAAGGATATAACAATCATTAATTTCAGGGATTTTTTCGGCGAATGGCCAAGGAGAGAGAGCCAGAGAAATACCAGTGTACGAAAAAAGGGAACTGTGAGATAAATATGTTGACCAGGAACTTGTGTAAAGCTTGTCGATATAACCAGTGTTTAACTGCAGGGATGTCAGTGGAAGGTAAGGACTAATGCAGTGTTCAATCTAGGAGGGGGGATTGTCATAATTATTTCACTGTTTTGAATATTCTCCCCCTAAATTTGTATGGAAGGGGGGATTTTTTTTTAAAAAGACAAAGAGGGAAACATGCCTCAATATGCTCATAAAATCAATTTTTGATAAAATTCCCCCCTTGTTTTTAAATCCTAGATTGGACATGGCTAATGGACATAATTCAGCGGCATCACGTGAAACCGAAATTTGGAGGGAGCTCTAGTGATAAGCCCCCTTTCCCACGTATTTAACAAATCTGCAGTAGGTGGTTTTTGTCTCGCACACAAATGTGTAGTGAGTAGGGATGGCAACGATTAATCGGCTACCCGGTTAACCGTATGTTTTCCGATTAATCGGTTAGTAATTTCGGTAACCGAGTACTCGGAAGAAAAGATAAAATATATACACAGTTGTGTTTCACCTTTTGTTCTTTTCAATTTGTCGCACGTATCTGACATGAGAGGTTAATTATTCACACCTTGACAGTTAACAGCCGCACTCGATTTTATTGATGATCGTTTGTTTGTGTAGTGTTAATCGAATAATTGTCAATCAAAAATTTGATGACTAATAAAGGCAAAAATGATAAGATAGTGACTTATTAATTATATTCGGCGTTTGTTCTGATAATACAACTAATTGGAGTGAGTGTGCTACATTTTAATTGTTGTTTTTGTAAATTATTATTAACCAACACGATTAGAAGATTAAAAGAGTAATTTGAAGTTTGTAACACATTTTCCCCTGAGTTGGTATTTAAAGATATGCAGCTATGTACCTCTCTCATTCGACATATTATAAATCGTATAACAGTCACTTTGTTAAAAAAGATCTACATAATATATTGCCACAATGGCGCCTACTACATCCTTTATGGTAGTATTTCAAACGCTGTGCTGATGATAACAAAGTCAAGTGCAGTAATGAACTGTCTTGGACTGGTGGAACCAGTAACATGCACAACCATATTTGACTAAAACATCCGTCAGAAGACCAGACTTCCCTTAATTTGCCTACCAATTTGTCTTACAAACAGCCATCAATGACATCCTTTATCAACACATCAAAAACGTTGTCAGCACCACAGAGCGAGAAGATTACTATAACCATCGCTGAAATGATAGTCATAGACTACATGCCTTTAAGTGTGGTAGAGGGAGATTGGTTTCTTAAACTCATGAACAGCGTTGCTCCTAACTACAATGAATGTATCAACAATTGCATGATTATGATAAAATAAAAATAAAAAAATGTTCCAAGTATCTCTTGTGTTTATCGTTTACAGTTTGTGTAAAGTACGCGGTAAAAATAATTGTCCCACATGGATGAAAACGTTCAGATAACGACGTTCTAGTCTGATTAATACATGACCGGGAAATGAGAGTTAAAATAACAACAACAATAACAGTGGATATTTATTGTCTATGAATCTATACGGTTAACCGGGTAACCGGTTACAAAATTGTACGAGTAACCGGTTAGTAATATCGGTAACCGTTGCCATCCCTAGTACATGTAGTGAGACATAGCAGTCACTTTATACGGGAAGGTGGTGGTGACTGCAGGCATTTTTTCAATTCTTTATTTCTAAAACTTATGTAAATAAATGTTATTGTTAGGTCAGTGTAGGTCATAGGACATCGTTCAACGGCAAAATTACCAAGGTCAAGGTCATAGTTTGAAAGAACTTAGCCTTGGTTAGGTTACTTAACCTTGGTTAACATTGACTGTAGAGGCCATATTGTTCATCTAATCTTCATGAAAGTTTATCATAAGATTTGTTTCCATCAAATCATATTTAATTTCAGAAAAACCTTGTGAACACTGTAGAAATAAATATTTTTAATCCAATCTCTATGAAAATTAATTAGAACATTTGCCATCATAAAATCTCAAATTTTGAAACTGGATCATAGGGGATCAAACACTAGGTCACTAGGTTAAATTTTAAAATTACCTTATTTACACTCTAGTGGCCACATTATCTTCCAATTTTTATGACAAATTATACATTTTATCTACTTTAGTTTCTTTGGCGAGACACCCTCATCCTGAGGACTTGTTAATTAATACATGTTGGCAAATATTTTGAAATCCTCTATAATAGAAAATACAAAATGCAGTGTGAAAAAAGGTAAAATTGCTCACCATGACACGATGATTTATAAAAGCGCTTGCTGCAGAGGCATCAGAAGGCATCTGAATGTGTTTAAGGGTTAAGGACATTTTGCCATGCTTTGCAGATACCAACCTCAATACATTGAAGATCCACATCATCCTTCACATAAGCATAGCTTGACCTGGATCTGCACTGCTTTGCCAATTAGTTACGGAAGGTTAACCCTTTCCCACATACAGACGCTTTTTGACGCCTCTGCAGCAGACGGCTTTTTGAAAACATAGTGACAAAAGAAGAAATTGCTCAAAACGAGCAATTTCTCCTTTTGCCACAATGTTTTCCACTTTTAGTCATAGGTTATCTATTCAATTATAGAGATTTTCTATTTTTTTACAAAATATGTTCAAAGTCGTTTGCTGCGGAATTGTCGTATGAGGGAAAGGGTTAATAGAAACTTTTGACAAAGCTGTTAGTTTGGTAATGCACAGGCTGTATCTACTGTACATGTATGTAAACATGTTAACCCTTGCCCTCATACAGACACATTTTGACGCCTCTGCAGAACACAACACAATTATTATACTTTCATTTACAAATATTCCCGTTTTTGCCTAGATGTGTTTGTGGTCGTCTACTGCCTTTCCACCTACTATATTAAATGCCGAATTAAGTCTACTTCACAATCAAGAAAAGAAAACATTTTTCCAATGATGAGGTTAAATTTCACAAATGAAAGCTAAAACTCGCATAGTAAATAAATAAAGTGTATGCTTTCTTATGAACCAGTAAGAAGTGCATTAAGTCAAAATAAATTGGAATATACCTTGTTCATAAGTTTTCATAATACTTCATTTATACATAAACATATAAATTTTCTTCACTATTTTGTGATTTTCTTATGTCATTGTTTTCACAATTTTTAAAAAGAACCATAAAAAAGAACCATCTTGTTATTAGCTGTTTTGTCACTTTCGAAATCTCGTACTGCATTGCAGACAGGCTGAAATGAACTTTGTCAACTTGTGGTATTATATTCTTCTCTACATTTTTTTACAGGCAGCAGAATAGGTCGACAGCCGAATTCAGTTAAACACTTGATATCAATGGAGGTGAAAGGCCACGTGAAAATCGAGCCTGATGCAGATAGCTTGGGGGACCAAGGTGAAATGCCAGGGAACTCTGAACCTCATGTTCGTATCAAGGAAGAGCCAGTTGACTTTATGGATGCTTCATGTGAAAAGTTAAACTCGCACTCAGACTTCAGAGAGTTCGATAAATCTAAAAAATCCTTAGTGGTATCGGGGGACGTGATTATAGTCGATGAACCACACCAAAAAAGTGCCTCTGCAGTAAAACATGCTCAACAGAACTTTGCATTGAATACCTCAACTTGTGAAACTGTAAAGCCATTATTCCTCCCCCATATGGAACATCAGCAGGCATCTAATGAATTGTCCCCACCATTGCCAAGTCTGAGACAAAAACTGTCCAAACAGTCAATTGACACTTTTTCTAGCTACATTCCTGCTGTGAATGGTTCAAGCCATTCAAAAACTGTGAAAAATCAGGAACAAGCTCTATCTGGTCCCATTCGCAAATCTTCTCTGTCGGGTCAATCACAAGCTGGGAATCAACCAGGCCTTACAACAAGATTAGATGTTTCCCGCTCCGAGGCAGGTGATTGGAGTTCACAACAGCATCAATCATATGATCCTTTGACAAGTGGCCAAAAAATTGTTTCAAAATGCGGAACCAGCCAATCTGTTTCAAATTTGCAAAATTCGAGTCCCTCATTTACTCAAAAGACAGAAATGAGCACCATACCCTGGGAGTCTGAAGTGCCATCAGAAAGAAGGCACTTTGAAGCCTTTGATTTTGAAACAGATGAAAAGCAAAGGACGGAGAACATTGCCTTCCAAAAGACTGAGTTTCATGCAGATGGAGATTACATGTCGTTGCAGAATGCTAGAAGTAGGCATTTTTCATCGGAGGAATCCTGTTCCAAAGTACAACAAGTACAAGAGTATCAAAGTAATGGCGATTATTACGTTCAGGAATACAAGGAAAGGAAATATGAAGAGTCTGGTCCCACCTGTCCCAAGAAATTGAAACAACAACAACAAATGCAAAATGCCAAGACTGATGCACGCTCTTATGTTCAACCAATGTTTTATTTGTCAACTGGTGGAGGGGATCGAAATGGGGATGACGAGGATAAACTAAAATTTTTAGACCTTACCATGAGCATGCCGGAATTCATTTGTAGTGTTATTGAAGCCGGGAAGTGTCTACAGTTGTTAAACTACAGAGTAAGTGCAGAAATACAATAGTCTTTGTCTCACAACATCTCTCTTTAACCCTTTCCCCCAAATAGACTTTCTGACGCCTCTGCAGCAGACGACTTTTGAAAACACTGTGATTAAAGGAGAAATTGCTCAAAACAAGTGATTTCTCCTTTTGCCACAGTGTTTTCATCTTTATTCAATTATTATACTATTATTTATAAGGATTTTTCACACTTTTGCAAATATGTTTTCAATAACGTCTGCTGCAGATTTGTTGTATGTGGGAAAGGGTTTACCATCTGGACACGTTCTGATGCCTCTTCAGCAGACCAATTTTGAATTTAATTTGTTTACAAGAAAAATTGCTATATATGATGAGCAACAGCATTCAATAATTATAATTCCATTCAACCCTTTCCATCATATAGACGCTTTCTGACGCCTCTGCAGCAGACAGCTTTTTGAAAACAAAGTGACAAAAGAAGAAATTGCTCACAATGTTTTCCACTTTTAGTCATAGGTTATCCATTCAATTATCGAGGTTTTCTATTTTTTGACAAAATATGTTTAGTTATCTGGTGCAGAATTGTCGTATGAGGGAAAGGGTAAATAGAGTTTTGATATTTTGTAAGTATTGGTTTTCAGTGTCGTCTACTGCAGATTTGTTTTATGTGGGAAAGAGCTAAATTTTCAGCAGGCAATTTTGTAAACACTTGAGGTAATTCTATGGAAAATCTTTATAGAGAAAAGGATAATTGTTGTATATGCGTCTGCAGCTGAGAAATGGTTAAAAACTCATCTGCAGCCGACGACTTTTGAAAACTTTCTTGCAAAATGTGATAATATACAATTTCACTGTTTGCCACAATATTATCAACTGAGCAAAACAAGCAATTTCTCCTTTTGACACAATGTTTTCAACTCTATTCAATAAGTTCCATTTTATTGTTGAGATGTTTTCAAAGTCGTCTGCTGCAGGCTTGCTGTATGTTGGAAAGGGTTAAGAATAAATAACTTGTTTAGTTAATTGTTGATAGTTGTATCATTGAATGGATGATTTTGGTATATAGTCAAAAACTATTGTAAGAATGTGAATGATGTCTCAAAATGAATGCAATGTCCACATCTGGGAAAGGGCTATGTACATTGTAACAACATTGAGTTACAGTAGATATACTGTCAGTTTTATAGGCGGAGGATGCATGTACGAGCCTCATTTGGCAACTTGGGGTCTTATTTCCTCTGCAGTTTGGCATCAATTAAAGTTACATTGTTCTTTTAGCCCTTTCCCACATATAGAGACTTTTTGACACCTGTGCAGAAGACGATTTTTGAAAACATTTTGACAAAAGTAGAAATTGCACAAAACGAGCAATTTCTCCAATTGTCACAATGTTTTCAACTCTTTTTAATAATTAAATTGAGATTTTTTCATGTCTTTGCCAATATGTTTTTTAGGTCGTCTACTGCAGATGTATTATATGTGGGAAAGGGTTAAACTATTGAGACTGCAAGTTTTATGCATTAACCCTTTCCCTCATACAGCAATTCTGCAGCAGACGACTTTGAACGTATTTTGTCAAAAAATAGAAAATCTCAATAATTGAATTTTAAAAAGCCATCTGCTGCAGAGGCGTCAGAAAGCTTCTATATGAGGGAAAGGGTTAAGGTCTACATTGTATTACATATAAACATACCCCTTTTGCCACATACAACAAATCTACAGCAGACGACTTAGAAAATATCTAACCAAAAACAAAGAAACCTCTATAAAATGAAGGTATAATTACCGGTACTGTAAAAAGTAGTTGAAAACATTGTGGCAAAAGGAGAAATTGTTTGTTTTGAGCAATTTCTCATTTTGTCACAATGTTTTCAAAAGTTGACTGCTGCAGAGGCGTCAGAAAGAATCTGTATGTAGGACAGGGCTAAATGAAAAGTTAAACTGATTGCTAGCTGAGGCTTATATCAATTTCTATGTTAATTTTATGGAAATACCAAAGAATAAGTTTATTGCAAGACTGGAATAATTCTGTTTACAATAAATACATTTAACCCTTTCCCACAAACAGAAAATCTGCAGAAGACGGATTTGAAAATATCTTAGTCAAAATAAGGAAAATCACAATCTTTGTAGATATCATTATTGAATGAAATTGAAAACATTGTGGCAAAACAAGAAATTGTTCATCATGAACAATTTCTCCTTTTGCCACAATGTTTTAAAAAAAATTGTCTGCTGCAGACGCGTCGAAATGCATGGGCATCTGGGAAAGGGTTATACTAATGTTGCTGATACTAATGTTTGAATTCATAACAATTTCAGGTATTTGACACGGATCTCAACCCAACTTCATCCTTAAATGTTGATGAAATTAAAAACGTTTTCAAGATGAAAAACGTAGACCCAAAGGTGAGTACACTTGAAATAGATTGGCCAATCAGAGGACTAGAGATAAGGGGGGGGGGGCAAACTATATTTTTTTTATTCAACTTAACCCTTTGTTGTGAGTACTCATAGGAATTGTCTCACTGAAACCATTCTTTTGAATACCCACGGCACAGCAAGGAGTTCGGGGGTCATATAAGTATTTTGGTATATCAAGGTAGCAATGTGGAACATGCCTTTCGTCTTCTCTATATAGCCATTGGTGATAGACAGGAAAAACTCTACTTCTAATGTGTTTCTGTCAGAGGTCTAGATATGGAGGAGTAAACTGGTCTTTTACACATAATATCTCTCTTATTACCCAACCAAACCCTATGTTGTGGGTACTGAAAAGATTCGAAAGACAGACAATTCTTTTGAGTAGCCACTACATAGGGTTTAATTGTCAAATATAGATTTGAAAAGACGAAAAAATGCCCTTTATCTTGAGCTCTGGCCAGTGCTTGAGAAATGGTACACATCGAGGGCTTGGCGTGAACCTATTTTATAAACCCTGGTTATGGGGCAATTTTGACCCCTTTGTAAACAATGCAAATTTAGGTGCCATTGCTCGTTCTGATCAATGGCACCTAAATTTCAATTGTTTATTAAAAATAATGATTTAACGCTTATAAAGAGTTTATGGCGAGGTGATTAACCTTGGTAAAAAAATACCAATTTTAGTTACAACCGTTTCACGCCAAGCCCTCGACATAATATTCTAACAATCTTGTGTAAGTAATATATGAACACTGCACAGGCTGATCTGGATCTATACTGTTCTCAAAATATACTATTTCCCTCTGTAAAACACATGGTTTCATATTCAAACAGTATGGAAGACTGGACTGAACTATTGGCATCGTTGGCCTTTAATAAAACATAAAATTATTAAAGAACTAGTCACAAAGTTTAACTAGATGTTCTCTTTGTGAATCTTGAGTGACACCTGCCAGAACTGACTGCTCAGTGCAGGCCACTTCTCATTTTGTTATCAGGTTGTTGAAATCTTATCTACAAATATTTAACAAATATAAGTGGAAATTCCTGACATTTTCCAAAGAAAGATATTCCTGGTGTAACTATATCTAAGGGAATTTACAACTAGAGTCTAAAGTCTCACTGTGAAAGACAGTGCTGCAGTGGGAGAGGGTCAGCCTCTCATACCAACTGTCCTAGGTTTGAATCCAATGATTAATATGTTCTGCCTTCAGGATTTTCCCTCACAAATGGCGTTAGTAGTACTGGTTAAGCCTCAATGAAGCAGACATCAATTATGATAAATATAAGCTGAAAGCTTGTTTTGCAATCCTTTTAACTCCTTCCCACTTGCAAACACTTATTGATGCATCTGTAGCAGACCGCTACTGAAAACATTGTGGCAAAAGAAGAAATAACTCAAAATAAGCTATTTCTCCTTTTGTCAAAATGTTTTGAACTGTATTAAATAAATATAATTTCATTTATAGATATTTCCCATAGTTTTGCCTAGATGTTGCGAAAGCCGTCTGCTGCAGATTTGTTGTATGTTGAAAATGGTAAAGCCAAAGTCTTGCTGTTAAAAATATCATCCCACACCTGAAACCAGATATTTATTTTGCAGGTGGGCAATAAGATCACATCTAGTGTAAATATGTCAATGTTTGCATCAAAAGAATCCACATGGAGTTATATGATGACAAATTTCCATCACAATACCTACATTACTATACGATTTGCCAAAATGGTTCCAGGTAAACAGATTCACGCCTTTGACGTCGCCTGAGCATTCGTTGCTCAAGAAGAGCTATTGTGATCAGCCTTTGTCTGTTGTCCCTCCTCAACAAATTGCAAACAAATTGCTTGTGAACATTAAGAGACCAAACTTTTCTTCCAATCTTCATGAAACTTATTCAGAATTGTTGTCTTGATGACATCTCAGGCAAGTTTGTATATGGGTCATGAATGTCTGATGTCACTAGGGCAAGTTATGAAAAACAAAATATGGCTGCTTTTATTTTTCCTCTAGAATGTTGAAACTTGGCCATAATGTTTGTCTTGATGATATCGATCCACTTTTAATACAAATCTTGTGGACACTTTTTTACATGAACATTGTGAGTTGATGTCAAAATGTTTGTTTTTATGTCTAGGACCAGTTTAAATATGGGCGGGTGGAAAACTAGGTCATAAGGTAAAATTTAAAAACACACATTTTAATGCCTATATTTCATGGTTTTGAAGTAGACTACAAATAGATGTCATCAAAAAATAGTAAATTCTTTCTTCCAGTGTTTACAAGATTTTATATTTTATGCTGTCTGCATCAGATGCACAACTTGTATTTTACAGGAATCCGCTGTGGTCGAGTGGTTAGCGTCGGGGATTTCGAAACCGGGTGTCCCGGGTTCGATCCCCAGTCGCGGCACTACGGTCATGGTGGAGTGCCCTTGGGCAAGGCACATTTTCTAGCCTAGTACTGGTTTGTTTACCCAGGGATCATGAATAATTAAATTTAATTGCGCGCTAAATGACCTTAGCTGTCGATGCGCCATAAAACAATATACATTCATTGTATTTTACAGGTTATTAGAAGCATAACTTAAATGCAGAGAGGAAAACATTGTGGGAAAGGGAGAATTTCTAGTTTTGAGCCTTTATTCTTTTGCTTTCGATGTTTCCAAAACTTATCTGCTGCAAAGGTCTCTAAATTTGTTTATATTTAGGCAAGGATAAATTATTTTGAAAAAGTTTCTAAATTTTTGTCATAAAAAAAGGGATATATTTCTGCATAGTTTCTTTAACCCTTTCTTACATACCGACACAAATGTTTCCAACTGTTTTGAATAGATATTATTAAGTTAGATTTTCCATATTTTTTCTTACCTAGTTGTGTCCTAGTCATCTAAGCAAATATATGGCAGTGTGGCAAAAACATTTAAAATCTCGCTAAATGAAAGTGCAATTATTAAATAGCTTTGAAAAGTGTGGATTAAGAAGAAATTGATCTGCGTCTGCATATTGGGTTACAACTCTATATGGGGGAAAGTGGTTTTTACCTTTTATCTTTAATTGTTTCGCCGAGCCCCGTTAGCTCAGTCGGGCTGTCAATCCAGGGGTTGTGAGTTCGAATCCCGACTCCGCCACCTTTCTTTCCGACGATTGACAAAAGTCAATGCGACATGCGTCATTCGTCTTCCACCAATGGGCTCTGTCTATGTGGAAAAGCAGCCAGTTGCTTGGGGGAGATTGTTGTGTGGAGTACTGGTGTGAGAAAACCAGGAAATGCATGAGTAGGTGAACTGGCCGCCGTGATATAACCGAGAAATTGTTAAAAACGGCGTTAAACCCCAATCAATCAATTTAATTGTTTCAGGATTTAAAACGCTGAGTTTAAATGACCAAGTGAAGCTAATCCAGACCTCCATCTACCCTATAGAATTGCTCAACATGTCTAAAGTGTACGACCCTGTCACAAAGCAATATAACTACTTCACATATACCAAGGAAGAGGAAGACATCATGATGGAACATTTTCCCATGCTGCGGGTTTTTCAGGTAATTAGTGGTGATAATAGCATTGCAAATTAATGATTATCCGTTTCAATTTGTTTGGTTAAAAAACATTACCGCAAGGAGGGTGGTTCTGTTTTGTCTTCTCCCCTGAACGTATCGGGACCGATTTTTATGCCCCCGGAATCACCGATTCGGTGGGCATCTAGTTTTTGGCCTGTCTGTCTGTCTGTCGAAAAAAACTTTAACCTTGACCACTACTTTTGAACCATAACAGGTACGGCTACCATATTTCAAATGTGTATTCCTTGTGACATGACCTTTCTGTCAGTACCAACATTTTTGACCTTGCGACCTTGACCTTTGACCTAGATGTTGCCATTCGGGGGCATCAGTGTTTCACAAACACATCTTGTTTAAATAGTTTTTTAGAAATGTTCTTCAGGGCTTTAGTCAAAACTTTCAAAAACACTCTCCGACCTAAATATTTAGCCGATTACTTTATGGAGCAATACAGGCCTCTTGGGTCATTTTGTTTATTTGTTTGCATGGTGCTTTACAACTTGATTTCAGTGACTATCCCTGCAAACCTTAATCCTTTCCCTCATACGACAATTCTGCTGCAGACGACTTTGAACATATTTTGTTAAAAAATAGAAAATCTCTATAATTCAATGGATAACCTATGACTAAAATGGAAAACATTGTGTCAAAAGGAGAAATTGCTCGTTTTGAGCAATTTCTTTTTTTGTCACTATGTTTTTCAAAAAGCCATCTGCTGCAGAGGCGTCAGAAAGCGACTACATGAGGGAAAGGGTTAACGCTGAGGAGGGAAGCCCTTACTACCATTTGTAAAATCTTTGCTATGACCTGACAGGAGATCGAGCCCTGGTCTCCTCTCATAGGGGACGCTCTTGAAAACCTACACAGAGCCAGTGACTGTGAATGGTTCTTGAGTTCTTCTTTACTTTCAAAACATTATGTCATGGAAGAAGAATTTTTGAGAATACAAACAAAACAATGAGGTTCAGGTGAGCTTAACCCTTTCCCTCACACGACACTTCTGCAGCAGACGACTTTGAAAATATTTTGTTAAAAAGATGGAAAATCTCTATAATTGAATGGATAACCTATGACAAAAAGTGGAAAACATTGTGGCAAAAGGAGAAATTGCACGTTTTGTGCAATTTCTTCTTTTGTCACTATGTTTTCCAAAAGCCGGCTGCTGCAGAGGCGTCAGATATGAGGGGAAGGGTTAAATTGACAATTGTGCTCACAGTAATTTGTGTTCAGTACATGTTTACTGCCTCTGTGGTGAAGTAGTAGAGCGTCCACCTCGGGTGAGGGATGTCACTGCTGGGTCATACCAAAGACCTCTATGGCTTTCCCTCATACGACACTTCTGCAGCAGACGACTTTGAAAATATTTTGTAAAAAGATGGAAAATCTCTATAATTGAATGGATAACCTATGACAAAAAGTGGAAAACATTGTGGCAAAAGGAGAAATTGCACGTTTTGTGCAATTTCTTCTTTTGTCACTATGTTTTCCAAAAGCCGTCTACTGCAGAGGCGTCAGATATGAGGGAAAGGATTAAATTGACAATTGTGCTCACAGTAATGTGTGTTCAGTACATGTTTACTGCCTCTGGTGAAGTAGTAGAGCGTCCACCTCGGGTGAGGGATGTCACTGCTGGGTCATACCAAAGACCTCTATGGCTTTCCCTCCTTGGCACTCAGGGTTGTGTGATTAGCAACACGAAGGATTCGCTGGTGACAGGCTGAATTGACCAGTAGTCCTGGTAACTTGCCTAGGAAATGTTGTTTTATAACTGTTAACATTATTTAATCTTTTCCCTCATACGACAATTCTGTTGAGACGACTGAAAATATTTTGTTAAATATTAGAAAATCTCTATAATTGAATGGATAACCTAAGACTAATGTGGAAAACATTGTGGCAAAAGGAGAAATTGCTCGTTTTGAGCAATTTCTTCTTTTGTCACTATGTTTTCAAAAAGCTGTCTGCTGCAGAGGCGTCATCAAGCGTATATAAAGGGTTAATGCGTATCACACCATGCAAACAAACAGTACATGTTTGTTTTGTTTTCAGGAACATTTTCTCCATGTTGGAGAGATGGTGACCACCTTCAGTTTAACTGATGAAGAATTCGCTCTGCTTTCTGCTTTACTGCTCTTTCCTGCGGGTAAGTAACACAGTCTACTTCGGTACTGAAACAAAATCTTTAGATGTTGGTTGAGAATAGGTGTATTGGTAGAGCGTCTGCCTCCCTTGCAGGAGGTTCAAGGTTCCATTCACATCCGGGGCATACCAAAGTTGGGAGTAACGCCTTCTCTTTTCGGGGCTCAGGATTTGGGAGGGCAGGGATGACTGACTAGCTATATTTATGAAAGATGGAGTAGTACTGGTAGCTAACGTAGATCAACTTCTTGGAGGTGAAGTTAATTATTTACCTGATGGAAACAAGTCTTGACCTTTATGAAGGAGACAACAATTAACCCTTTCCGACATACAACAAACTTGCAGCAGAGGACTTCGAAATCATCTGTGCAAAACTATGGAAAATCTATATATAAAAGAAAGTTTGAATATTAAATAGAGTTAAATAGAGTTGAAAATATTGTGGCAAAGGGAGAAATTCCTCGTTTTGAGCAATTTCTTCTTTTATCACAATGTTTTCAAGATTCATCTGCTGCAGAGGCGTCAGAAAGCGTCTATATGTGGGGAAGGGTTAAAACATTTTGTAGGATTAGGAGAAACCTACTGCTTTTGATAATCAATTTATTTTTTTTCCCAACAATTTACTCCAACCAAAAATAATAATTTTTACTCCTGCAGCCGACAGCTTTTGAAAACATTGTGACAAAACAAATAACTTTATCATAAAGAGCATTTTCTACTATATTCAATGATTACCGGTATATTGTCTTTCATTCATTATTTCCATATTTTTCACTACATGTTTTCAAAGTTTTCTGCTGGAGATTTGTCATGTATGTGGGAAAGGGTTAACGCTTTCCCTCATACAACAATTCTGCAGCAGACGACTTTGAACATATTTTGTCAGAAAATAGAAAATCTCTATAATTGATTGGATATCCTATGACTAAAAGTTTTGAGCAATTTCTTCTTTTGTCACTATGTTTTCAAAAAGCCGTCTGCTGCAGAGGCATCAGAAAGCATCTATATGAGGGAAAGGGTTAATGCATCACACACCAGTTACTTGATTATTTTTACACTTTCCATTATACAGAGATAAGTGGTTTAGAAAATCCTAAAGCAGTGGAGGACTTACAGAACAAAGTGACTGCTGCCTTACAATACTATGAAGAAAGTAGGTATTTTTGGTCATCTTATGATTTAATTTCACACCCTTGGAATTAAAGATTCTGGGCTAGATTGTAATGCGCTTTCTGTCTGTCTGTTAAAAAATTAGGTTTTTACCACATACAGACATATTTTGAAGCCTCTGCAGCAGACGATTTTTGAAAACATTGTGGTAAAGGATAGATTGCTTGTTAAGAGTAATTTCTCCTTTTCACTATGTTTTCAAAGCTTTTCAATGATTATATTATGATTTATAATGATTTTCCATAATTGAGTCAAGTTGTCTGCTGCAGTTTTGTTATATGATATATGTGGGAAACTGATTATCAAAAGCAAAGTTATTGTCCATATAAATATTATAGATTTTAGCGATTTATGTTATATATCTGTCTCCTTAATCAACCCTTTCCCTCATAATCTGACGCCTCTCCAGCAGACAGCTTTTTGAAAACATAGTGACAAAAGAATAAATTGCTCAAAACAAGCAATTTCTCCTTTTGCCACAATGTTTTCCATTTCAGTCATCCATTCAATTATAGAGATTTTCTATTTTTTGACAAAATAAAAAGAGTCGTCTGCTGCTGAATTGTCAAGTGTGGGAAGGTTCAAACACTTGTCAAAACCTTTGACCTATCAGGAAAACAACTTTATTAGTTCACATGAATTCTTTGTGACACTGTCATTATGGTGAAGTGGTTAACCCTTTCCCTCATATAGATGCTTTCAGATGCCACTGCAGCAGACAGCTTTATGAAAACATGGCGACAAAAAAAGAAATTGCTTAAAACGAGGAATTTCTCCTTTAGCCAAAATGTTTTAAACTCTTTTTTAATAATAAAACCCTTATTTAAGAAGACTTTTCATGTTTTTGTCAATATTTTTTTCGAATTCGTCTGCTGCAGATTTGTTGTGTATGTTGGAAAGGGTTTACCCTTTCCCACATACAGCAATCCTGCAACAGACTACTTTGAAAACATGTTTGCAAAAACCCGGAAAATCTTAAATAATTAAGGTATAATTACTTCACAATGTATTTAAAAGTATTCTGCTGTAGTGGCTTCAGAAAGCGTCTATATGTGGGAAAGGGTTAAAGCTTCAGATGTTTTCAAAGCAGAGTAAGACCTCTCACTCTGAAGATATCATATTTTTCTTTTGGTAAGCAGTTTACCCTTTCCAATATATACATGACTTTTTTTGATACCTCTGTAGTAGACGACTTTTGAAAACATTGTGGTAAATGAAGAAATTGACGAGCAATTTCCTCATTTGCCACACTATTTTCAACTGAATTCAATGATTAAACATTTATTTATAAAGATTTACCTTTATTACTTACCAGAAGCTCTCAAAGTCATCTGCTGCAGATATTTTGTATGCGGAAAAGAGTTGAATGAAAAACAGTTAACCCTTTTTCCACATACAACATAAAAAATGTACAGCAGACGAATTCGAAAACATCTTCATAAACACATGGACAGTCTTTAAAGACAAAAGTATTATTATTAAATAATGTTGAAAACATTGTTGCAAATGGAGAAATTTCTCATAATAAGCAGTTTCTCATATTGCTACAATGTTTTCAAAATTTGTCCGCTACGGAGGCGTCAGAAAGCATCTGTATGTGAAAAAGGTATAAACACTGGTCAAAACTGTATAATTTATGTAACTTGCAAGTTAATCATTTCCCACATATAGACTCTTTCTCACGCCCCTGCAGCAGACAACTTTTGAAAAGATCGTGGCAAAAGGTGACATTGCTCGAAATGATCAATTTCACCTTTTGCCACAATATTTTCAATTTTATATGAAAATTATACATTCTTATATGGAAAATTCCAATATTTTAGTCTAGATAAATTCAAAGTCGTCTGCTGCAGATTTTTTGTGTGTTGAAAAGGGTTGGATATTATTTAACTGTTCTTTGTCCCCTTTAACTTCAGAGAGGTCCCCCAGTGACGGTCTGACGAGATTCGGCATCCTGCTGGTGAGAGTGGCTGAACTGATCCAGTGCCTGTTGCAGCATAACCTCGCCATAGGGCTCCTTCTTACTCACAATCCCTCCATCAAAGTCCCACAACTCTTTCATGAACTAATTATCGAGAGCATTAAAGAAGGCCAGAGATAACAGAAAATATAATTTTCATGAACCCCCCCCCCCCTTTCCCACGAATGAGCTCAAATAGACTGTGTGCAAAGGTAGCTAATTGGTCAGAAAGAACATTGTGAGGAATACTGGTGTGAGAAAGTATGGAAACACGCTGTTAGGTGAACAGGTTGCCTTAATATTACTAGAAGTTAGCAAATTTCTTCTTTTCCCATAGGTTTTTTCCATTCTCCCTTTGCCGTAATGTTTTCAAACATTATCTTTACACATGCACCAAAATGAGTCTACATGTTTGAACTAATCAAAAATAAGATAATTACTCGTATATTGCAAAAAAAAAAAAAAAAAAAATATTTCAATTAAGAATTAGTTGCCATTTTATTATACATGTATATATTGATAAGGATGTTTGCCCTGTGATTTTTTTTTTTGTAAGAGTTATAGTCTTTACATACAGATATCTAATATATGTAACTGAAATTTGACTTTTTAGGGAAATCTTAACACAATTTACTATTTTTTTATGGTTTTAAAAAGCCGTCTGCTGCAGAGGCGTGAGAAAGCGACTATATAAGGGAAAGGGTTAAGGGAGAATCTCTATCAACTTAAGTTTGAATATTGGATAGGATTGAAAACATTTAGACAAAAAGTAGAAATTGCTAATCATGAGCAATTTCTCCTTTTGTCGCATTGATTTGAAAAGTTGCTGCTGCAGATGCGTTAAAATATGTCTGCATGTGGGCAAGGGTTAACCCTTTCCGTCATATAGACGCTTTCTGACGCCTCTGCAGCAGACGGCTTTTTGAAAACATAGTGACAAAAGAAGAAATATCTCAAAAAGAGCAATTTCTCCTTTTGACACAATGTTTTTCACTTTTAGTCATAGGTTATCCATTCAATTATAGAGATTTTATATTTCTTGACAAAATATGTTTAAAGTCGTCTGCTGCAGAATTGTCGTATGAGGGAAAGGGGTAAACCCGATCTTGTTAAACATAACTGTAACCTTTTCAATGTTGAATTTTTTAAATGATTTTTTTTGCAGCTTTGTAGTTAGAAGAATAGTCCATAGGCCAATTCTAGGAATATCAAAATATTTTTTTTGAGTTTGGCAGCAAATAGTATAGAGCATGGTCAGACTGTTTGGGTGTCCTGACTGGCACAGATAGCATTTTGTAGGATGAACAGACTTCACACAATCGCTTCACAAAATCGGATTATGCAGTGTTAAACATAAATTAATTTCAAAAAAAGATATTGCTATAGTTGAGCAATTTGTCCTTTTGCCACACTGTTTTTAACACTTTTTAGATCACCTGAACCAAAGGCTGAAGCAATCCATTTTGATCACTATCTGTCCTTTGTTAATTTTTAGTTTTAAACAACGTCTCCTCTTTAACCATTCAACCTATTCCAACCAAACTTCATTGGAATGTTCCTTAGATGGTACTCTTTCAAATTGGTCAAAGATTTATTTTCTATGGAGAGCTTTGGATGCTGTGGCCTTAGCAAGGTTGGAAAAAGACCTTAAAATTGATATCTGTTTACCAACAATTTAGGTTTGAAGAGGTCAATACATGTACATACCTTTTTCTGGAGCTCCTTTTGAAATCACATGTATATTGCTTACTAGTAATTCTTTCGTGGACTCTTAAATGATAAATAATTGAAAATATTGGTAACAATGAATACTACTTTGAGAGCAAGTTGATATCATGAGCGTTCAAGGAGCAATTACTACTTTTTCGTCCGTGTTTCCAAAAGTTGTTTTGCTGCAAAGACATCAAAGCTGGACTCTTTCCTAAGTTGTTATTGTAGGAAAAAAAGTTATCATGTTTTTTTAGCAGCTTATCATTTAATTTCTATTTTGTTGCTATTTATTAAGTTTTATCAGGGACATTGATAAGATCTTATCTATGATCCTGTTTTTAGCTCACCTGTCACATAGTGACAAGGAGAGCTTTTGTGATTGCCCTTTGTCCGTCATCCGTTGTCCGTCCACAATTTCTTGTGAACACGATCAAGTCTTCATTTATTATCCCATGATTACCAAACTTATACAGTAGCTAGATATACATGAGAGCTCGGTTCCTTTTGAAAACAATTATGGCCCTTTAAAATTGGCAAAATTGTTATCTTTTTTTGTATAAATTGTAATTAAATTAGGACCCTAAAACACTTACTCAGGTGAGTGATATAGGGCCATCATGGCCCTCTTGTTTTTGTTTTTTATTGAATGGAATTATTTTGTTATTATGTTTTGTTTTTATTTCTTTAAATTTATAATTTTATTTAAGAGTGTTTGTTTTAAAGCTTCTGTTTCATTGATAATTGGGTAAAGACCTTATAAATCAAGATAGCTTTTTGAAAACATAGTGACAAAAGAAGAAATTGCTCAAAACAAGCAATTTCTCCTTTTGACACAATGTTTGCCAGTTTTAGTCATAGGTTATCCATTAAATTATGGAGATTTTCTATGTTTTGACAAAATACGTTCAATGTCGTCTGCTGCAGAATTGTCGTATGAGGGAAAGGGTTAAATAGGCGATTAAAGCAAAATCATCTTGTCCTACTAGACACGACTTTCATCAATAGTTGCGATGAGACTGCTGCAGACTACTGGTATGTCGGCAAGGGTTAACCCGTTCCCTCATACGACAATTCTGCAGCAGACGACTTTGAACACATTTTATCAAAAAATAGATAATCTCTATAATTGAATGGATAACCTATGACTAAAAGTGGAAAACATTATGTCAAAAGGAGAAATTGCTCGTTTTGAGCAATTTCTTCTTTTTTGTCACTATGTTTTCAAAAAGCTGTCTGCTGCTGAGGCGTCAGATTTTTTGTGTTATTGTGAATTTTCTGCTTGTGCTGAATGCTTTACCTTGTATTTTGTGCAAAAGCAAAAGAGTATGACTGTATGTTTGAATTGTTGTAATGCTGTAATTCCCTTTCTTCCCATATTCTACTGTAATGGCATTCAATTTTGTCCATTTGATTTTGAATAATTCATGCACCCTTTCCCACATGCAGACGACTTTTTGCAGAGAAATCATCCTTAGTGAGCTATTTCTCATTTTGCGACAATGTTACAAATCTATTTCAAAGTTAATAATTTTTCATTTATAGAGATTATCTATATTTGTACCAAGAATACATTTGATGCCATGGCTGCTGACGACCTCAAATCATTTGAGAAAGAATTTCCCACAATGTTTTTAACAATGTGTCAAAAGTTATTCTTATAATTTGCCATGTGTATATCAAGTTTTCTTCCACTTTTCCACCACTCAAAAAAGCTAGGAAACACATGAAGTGATATGCACATTTTAGATTTACATATGATAAATCTGCAATGGACGATTTTAAAAATTATCTATTCAAAAGTATGTAAAATCTATATTGTATAAATGTATAAATGAAAATGTAATTTTTGAAAGAAGTTAAAACATTGTGGCTTAAGGAGAAATTGCTCAATTCAAGCAATTTCTCCTTTTGTCCCAACGCAGAGACGTCAGAAAGCCTTAAAGTACACCTTTGAAAACGACAGACTCAAGTTGAACCGTTGGTATCACTTTCTGTTGATTGTGCGGTGTTTTTTTTATCTTCAAACAAGTCCACTGGGCCAGTTGTAACCAAACTTCACAATAATGTTCATATGGTGGTCTTCTTTCAATTATGTTCTATGAAGAATTATGATAACTGAGGCATCGGAAAGGGGGCTAAATTAGTAAATACAATCCTGAATCTTGTTTTTCTGACAGAAATGTTCCTTTTGTGACCGTGTAAAAAAATATCTGGAGCCATATTGAATGGTTTGAAAACATTTTCGTTATGGACTAGGGCCTAGCTTCTTTGCTTACAGTCTCTACTCCTTGTAGTTTCTTTCTCACTCTTTATCAAATTTTCTAAGAAACAAGCAGATTACACATTTGTTACAATACCATTACTCAGGTGATCGATTTAGGCACATTTTGTTTCAAAATTCTTTTGTTGCGGTATCAACAACACTAGGTAGCAGACGACTTTTGTCACAATGTTTTTCAACAATAATTGTACATTCATTTATGAAGATTTTCCGTTATTTCTCCCTAGATACTTTCAATGCAGTGGATTTGTTGTTTGTGGAAAAGGGTAAGACCCTTTTCGCATTTGCAGCAGATGACTTCTGAAAACATTGTCACTTAAGGAAGGAGAAATGACTCAAAATGAGCATTTTCACCTTTTGCAACTTTGTTTTCAACTTGTTTCAGTAATTATTCTTTCATTTATAGAGATTTTCCATGTTTCTGCTCAGATACTTTCAATGTAGTCTGCTGAACATGTGTTGTTTGTGGAAAAGCTTAAAGCCATCATTGTTTTTATGGTTGTTGTAAATTGTGTGTCAATATAATCATAGATTAGTTAATGCCTTCTCACATGCAAACATATTTTGACACATTTGCAGCAGATGTCTTTTGAAAACCGTGTTCCAAATGGAAAAATTGCTCATCAAGAGCATTTAAAGATATTTTCCATACGTTTCCAAAGTAGTTTGCTGTTGATTTGTTGTATGTGGGCAAGGGTTAAGGGTAAAGAAATAACCGGTAATTATGTAATGACTGTGATCTTGTTAGCATTAATTTGTTTTGAATTAGGAAATACGAAGAGGGACTGATTTCAAGGAGTTTAATGATAATTCAATATTGAACATTCTTGCTTTTTTAGATCACCTTAGCCGAAGGCTGAAGGTGAGCTATTCTGATCACTTTTTGTCCGTCGTCCGTCGTCCGTCGTCCGTCGTCCGTCCGGTGTTAACTTTTAGCTTTAAACATCAACTCCTCCCAAACTCCAAGGACAATTTTCGTGAAACATCACAGGACTGTTCCTCTGGTTGGCCTCTTTCAAAGTTGTTCAAAGATTTAAATTCCATTGAGAACTTTGGTTGCTGCGGCATCAGAAAGGGGACAAAATGTCCAAACTTTGAAAATCTTCTCCTCCGAATCTGCCTGTCAGATTCAAATATAATTTGGTAGAAATGTTCCTTGGGTGACCCTCTATAAAAATTGTTCAAGCCATACTGATTGGTCGAAAAACATGGCAGTCAGGCGGCATCAAAAAAGGGGCAAAATGACAATACTTTAATAAAGTATCCTTATAAAAGTGCTTGTCTGATTTAAAGATAGTTTTGTAGAAATGTTCTTTCATTGATCATCTACATACTTTGTCAAGCCATATTGATTTGTTGAAAGGCATAGCAACCAAGCAGCATCAGAAAAGGAGTAAAATTAACTTTTTGCTTCAAATGACATATGGTTATTAGATTGATGGTCTAAGGGAGGTAACACTTGGCAGAGTATTATGCAAGGGCAATCTCCTTCGCAGAGTTGTCGTTCCTTACACTCACCATACACTATCAATCAGGTGATCGATTTAATGTCCAAACTTTAAAAATCTTCTCCTCCGAATCTGCCTGTCAGATTCAAATATAATTTGGTAGAAATGTTCCTTGGGTGACCCTCTATAAAATGTGTTCAAGCCATACTGATTGGTCGAAAAACATGGCAGTCAGGCGGCATCAGAAAAGGGGCAAAATGACAAAATTTGAAAATTCCATTTTTTATGAAAGTGTTTGTCTGATTTTAAGAAAATATAATACGAATCTTACTGTAATGATCCTCTATTTAATTTGTTTAAGCCGTTTTGATTGGTTACACAATCATATCAACCAGGCGTCGTCACAAAAAGGGTAAATTGAACTTTTAGCTACAAATGACAACCAACTCCTACCATTCCAATAGAGCAATTTCCACAAAACATCACAAGAATGTTCCTTTGGTGGTCCTCTTTCAAAATTGTTCAAAGATTTAAATTCCATTGATAACTTTGGTTGCTGCGGCATCAGAAAGTGAGAAAAATACCCAAATTTTAAAATCCTTTTCCTCCATAATCTACTTGTGCGATTGCAAGATAATTTGGTAGAAATGTTCCTTAAGTGATCCTCTAAATAAACTGTTGAAGCCATATTGATTTCGTTGAAAAACAGGGCAGCAAGGCGGCATCAGGAAAGGTGCAAAATGACAAAAACTTTATAATTCCATTCTTATTAAAGTTCTTGTTAGATTTCAAGATATAAATGGCCTTTACTGATAAACTGTTTCTTGAGAAGTGTCCACTCCTTTGCAGTTTCATTTGCATTCCCTGATAAAATTTTCCAAGATATTTGCAGTTAAATATTTGCTACTAATTTACTATCAATTAGGTGATCGATTTAGGGCCATCTTGGCCCTCTTGTTTGTCATGTAAACAACCAGGTATATATTTGGTCATATTTAGCTTGTCTGTTTTTCGAAGAAACACATTTGTGTTATTGTGATACCCTTGACAGTTGGGTTGTCACAAACTTAAACCTTACCTCATAACTAAAAAAACATTCACTATTTTCAAATGAAACTTGGTACATATGTTACTTGGAACAGAAGGCATGTCTATACCAATTCACGTATACCTCTGGCTTTAATAATTATTCAGAAATGCCCTTTTTTCGACTTAGAAAAAAGCAGACAAGCATTGGCGTTCACCGCGCAGCGATCTTGTTGAGAATAAAACGATACTTTCTTGTGTCGCCTGCAATTGGATCACTTCTCTGTTGCTTTTCCATCTCTGTCATCTGAGTGCGACGATGTTGCTTACTGACATATTGTCAGGCCACATAAATTCATCGAACACTTTTTGTTTACCCCTTTCCCTCATATAGATGCCTTCTGACACCTCTGCAGCAGATGGCTTTTGAAAACATCCCCACAAAAGGAGCAATTTCTCCTTTTGCCACAATGTTATCAACTTTTGTCAGTTGGTAAACCTTCTTATATAGAGATTTTTTTTGTTTTTGGTTAGATGTTTTCAAAGTTGACTGCTGACGATTTGATGAAAGTGGGAAAGGGTTAAGCATTGGGTATCTTAAAAAAATCAATCAATCTTGTTTACCTCTTTAACTTTATAACCCTTTCCCTCACATAGACGTTTCCTTACGCCTCCGCAGCAGACAGCATTTTTAAAACATAGTGAAAAAAGAAGAAATTGCTCAAAATGAGCAATTTCTCCTTTTGCCACATTGTTTTTAACTCTTTCAATAAATACTCTTTCATTTATATAAATCTTCCACATTTCAAGTGAGTCTGTTTTATGTCGTCTGCTTTAGATTTGTTGTTTGTGGGAAAGGGTTAATCATAATAAAGGTAGATTTGCTTAAGTTTCCCACATACAACAAATCTGCAGCAGACGACTTTGATAACATACCCGAAAAAATCTGGAAACTCCTTTTAAATGAAAGCACAATAATTGAATAGAGTTGAAAACATGGTGTCAAAAAGAAGAAATTGCTCAAAACGAGCAATATCTTCTTTTGTCGCCGTGATTTAAAAAAACCGTCTGCAGCAGAAACGTTAGAAAGCGTATATTTGAGGGAAATTGTTAAGCATTATCTTAAAATAATAAATCAATCTTGTTTACCTCTTTAACTTTAAATATATTGACAGCTGCTCTTTTTTTTTACATTCCTTGGAAGTACAAAATGTTTTGCATATGTAGATAGATTAACGAAAGTTTATGCTTAGGGGACCATCCACTGTTTCACCCCGATGCCATGATTGATTGATTAGAGATTAATCTTTTCCCACATGCAGATGCTTTCTGACTCCTCTGCAGCAGACAACTTTTGAAAACAAAATGACCAATTTCACCTTTTGCCACAATGTTTTTCCACTTTATTCTATAATTATAGTTATTCATATAACCCTTTCCCTCTTATAGACGCTTTCTGACGCCTCTGCAGCAGACGGCTATTTGAAAACATAGTGACAAAAGAAGAAATTGCACAAAACGTGCAATTTCTCCTTTTGCCACAATGTTTTCCACTTTTAGATATAGGTCATCCATTCAATTATAGAGATGTTCTACTTTTTTACAAAATATGTTCAAAGTCGTCTGCTGCAGAATTGTCTTGTGAGGGAAAGGGTTAAAGAAAGTTTTGATACCTTGCCTAGGTGATTTCAAAGTCGTCTGTTGCAGATATTTTGTATATGGGAAAGGGTTAACAATATTTTCTTACGGCAACTAGCTACATGAACATGTACCTTTCCACATAGGCTATGCAGGCCATTGGTGGAACACTTCCCTCATACGACAATTCTGCAGCAGACGACTTTGAACATATTTTGTCAAATTATAGAGAATCTCTATAATTGAATAGATAACCTATGACTAAAAGTGGAAAACATTGTGGCAAAAGGAGAAATTGCTCATTTTGAGCAATTTCTTCTTTTGTCACTATTTTTTCAAAAAGCCGTCTGCTCTATAGAGGTGTCAGAAAGCGTCTATATGAGGGAAAGGGTTAACAATACCCTTGATTGTTACCAAGTAAATTCTAGTTGCTCAACAACTAATCAGAAATAAGCAACTATGCAAATGAACAGATGTTAAGAAAAAACCAACATATGGCATTTGGAACCAGTGTAGATCAAGATCAGCCTGTTCATCTACAGTCTGATCTTGGTCTCCAGTGTTTGCAAATTAGTTAGTATTTCAAGAAATGTCCTTCAAACAGGTTATTTTTGGATTGTGTAGCATGAATGCACAACTATATCTTTATCTACACTTGTTTAAACTGGAGCGCGGCTCAAATGGATTAAAAAAAAAACATGTTTATAAGATTTGAAGTGTTTAAAGATATTTTAAAGATTAACAGATAAGATAATAGGTCTTGAAGGTTTAATGGAATGTTTTTGTTTCTTAAATTCCTTGAAATGTCCCTGCATGGTTCAATGATAGTAATTTGCAAATGATCATGACTGAATAGCATTATTAACCCTTTAAATGTTGAATTTTTAAAAAGGACTTGTCCAGTTTTGCATTTGAAGAAAAAATACCCAAATGTGGGAATACATGTATCAAGATGAAAATGTTGAGCAGCCAAGAGTATAAAGTCTGGTCAGACAGTGCAGATGTGCTGGCTTTCCAGGCTCTGTACTAGAGGCGCGGGCTTCAGACAATCAGTTACCAGCAGTCAAAGGGTTAAATGAATCATAAAATATATGAAATACACTTATAATAATACAAATTTATGTTATTTATTATTTGTTAATTAGATCAAGAACCCTTTTTAGCTCACCTGTGCACGAAGTGCTCAAGGTGAGTTATTGTGATCGCCCTATGTCCGTCGTGCGTCGTCCGTCATCCGTCAACTTTTTCTTCTCAGTAACCGGTGGGTCAATTGGGATGAAACTTCACAGAAAGCATCCTCTCAATGACCTCACCAGATTTCCTTCAAATTTTTGGGATCCATGCAGAATTTCCATGGCAACGAAATGAAAAAAACTACATAATTCTTCTTCTCCCAAACTGGTTGGCAGAATTTTATAATAATTTTGTAGAAATGTTCCTTGGATGACCCTCTATAAGATTCCTTCAAGCCATGTTGATTGGTCGAAAAACATGGCCGCCAGGTGGGGCGGGGTTATTTTGCCTTATATGGCTATAGGGAAAACTTAAAAAATCTTCTCCGACGAAAGTGTCGGGCCGATTTTCAAATAATTTTGTAGAAATGTTCCTTGGATGACCCTCTATCAGATTCCTTTAAGCCATGTTGATTGGTCGAAAAACATGGCCGCCATGGGGGTGGGGCTATTTTGCCTTATATGGCTCTAGTGAAAACTTTAAAAATCTTCTTCTCCGAAAGTGTCAGGCAGATTTTCAAATAATTTTGTAAAAATGTTCCTAGGGTGACCCTCTATCAGATTCCTTCAAGCCAAGTTGATTGGTCGAAAACTATGACTGCCAGGGGGCGGGGCCTATATAGCTAAAGTGAAAAAAATAAGGTGAGCGATTCCAGGGCCATCATGGCCCTCTTGTTTAAAAGATTGGTTGAAAAATATGACTTAATAATGCCCGATGGCCTATGTGTCAATAACACTCTAGAATCTGCATTTTTAACTTGAGCATGATATAACTCTTACCAAAATTTTTGTCTTGATGATATGTAGGCCAAGTTCAAATATGGGTCATGTCAGTTCAAAAAGTTAAGACATTAGGCCAAATTAAAGGAAAATCTTGTTTACATTCTATAGAGACTGCAATTTTGCTTCAGCAGCTTGAAATTTTCTCAGAATGTTTTTTTAATGATATCTAGGTCAAGTTAGAATATGGCTCACTGGAGGCTGCATTTTTAACTTGAACATGTCAGAATGTCTTCATGGTATGTTGGCCAATATTAAATAGGGGTCATGTCCAGTCACAAAGCCAAATTGAAGGAAATCCTCTTAACACACCACCATTTTTGCTTCAGCAGCTTGAGACTGTTTCTTAATGATATCTAGGTCAAGGTTGAACATGGGTCATATTGATTCTAAAACTAGGTCACTAGGCAAAATTGAAGGAAAAATGTTTTCATCACTCTGGAAACTGTATTTTTTATTTCAGCAGTTTGAGGTTTGTCACGTGTTTTGCGTAAGAAATCTCATTGCATAACTCAGGTGAGCAATCATGGCCCTCTTGTTGTTCTTTTGGTTGTCATGGAAAACCAGACATTTTCAACGATCTTAAAGATTTGATGGAATTTAAGAGACGATGCTTGCAGTAAAGGTTACAGAGTTGTTTAAAGCCAAACATGAACAGATGGATGATGGACAATTTGCCATGACATAACCTTTCAATCAATGGAGCTAAAAACATTGGCCACTCCACAAATTTTCAATATATAAATGTAAGTAACAGGTGTACCAAGGTTTTCAGGAATCTGCCATGGCCAAGTAGTTAATGTCAAGGTGATCAGGGTTGAGAGACCTTTGGCAAGGCAGATTTCCTAGCCTAGGACTGGTTTATTTAACCTGGGATAATGAATAAGTTAACTTTTGCCGTGACATAACTGAAATAATGTTGAAAATGATGTAAAAGCATTCTCATTCAGTGAATTAACTTGTTGGTTTAACTTTCCTCTATACAATTTTCAGTAATATTATGCCTTCCATTTACTAAACAATGTTTTTTCTGCCTTTCGTGCACCAGCACAAAGTTCTTCAAAGTCATCAGGCTCTTTCCCACATACAACAAATCTGCAGCAGACGACTTTGAAAACATACCCGAAACTCCCTGTAAATGAAAGTACAATAATTTAATCGAGTTGGAAACATGGTGACAAAAGACAAAAAGAGAAATTGCTCGTTTTGAGCAATTTCTTCTTTTGACGCCTTTTTTTCAAAAAGCCGTCTATTGCAGAGGCGTCAGAAAGCATCTGAAGACCAATGACACTTGGTCATAATGCCTTTTGTTGATCATCAAAGATTGTGTTAGAGATTCGAGCACGCGACCCCTGGATTAACAGCCCTGGTTTTTACCAATGGAGCTATTGCAGCTCGAAACTTTAGGTAATTTCGAAATTATAACCACAATACAGATACTACAGTTCTCAACTCTTTTATTGTCGTCAAAAACAAGCACAAATAACATTATAAATAAAGCAACATTTAGCTCTATCATATTATCACCATCTATTCAAATTCATGGATTTCTAGCTTTGGCAATCAATAACTGCTGAATTTCCCATGATAGATTTTTATGTTTTAAGCTGTTACCTGATTTACCCTTTGCAAACTATAGATGCATCTGCAGCAGACGACTTTTGAAAACATGACAAAAGGAGAAATTGCTCAAAACGAGTTTGATAAATATTCTTTCATTTAGAGAGTTTTAACTTTTTTGTCAAGATGTTTTTAAAGTTGACTGCTGCAGATTTGTTGTATGAAGCAATTCAACATTAAATGTAACATTTTGACACAGAATTAGAAAATGGGAAATTACCGTCAACTTTTTGACACCTGCAGAGGTAAGTATATGGTAAGTTAGTAACCCTTTCTCATATCAGACAGAATAGACTATCTGCAGCAGACAATTTTGAAAACATCGAGATAAAAATATGGAAATTCACAATATATATAAATGTAATTATTGAACAGAATTGAAAACATTGTGGGATAAAGGGCAAATAGTTCATTCTGAGAAACTTCTCCTTTTGCCACAATGTTTTCAATTGTCGTCTGCTGCAACGCATCTGTCTGAAGGATATGGTTCATTTTTGAGCACAGAGGACGTTTTCGGAATTTATAGATTTCGGGCACTGGTCTTCCTAGAGCACATCTAATATTATACATGTTCATATTCATATAGATACACCTTTAACCCTTTCCCACATACATCAAATCTGCAGCAGATGACTGAAAAACATTTACTCTAGATCAGGAAAAGCTTTAGAAATGAAGGTATACTGTACTTTGTAAAACAAAATTGTAAACATCGTGGCAAAAGGAGAAATTGCTCATCTTGAGCAATTTCTCCTTTTGTCACGATGTTTTCAAAAGTCGTCTGCTGCAGATGCGTCAAAATGCGCCTATAGGTGGAAAAGGGTTTACTTTCTAACGGAACTCTAGATCAGGCTCCAGGTTCTCCGACCGATGACCCTTTTGAGTACCCACAAGATAAGGATGGGCTATAAAAGACTGAGACATGGTGGGTAAAATATCACTTTACATCTTAACAAGGTTCCAGTCACAGTGAACTCTCCCAATATACCACAAAATCTTAAGCAGAAGACCACTTTCCCTCATATGACAATTCTGCAGCAGACGACTTTGAACGTATTTTGTCAAAACAGAAAATCTCCATAATTGAATGGATTATGACTAAAAGTGGAAAACATTGTGGCAAAATGAGAAATTGCATGTGTTGTGCAATTTCTTCTTTTGTCACTATGTTTTCCAAAAGCTGTCTGCTGCAGAGGCGTCTAAATGCATTTATATGAGGGAAAGGGTTAAAAAAAAAACCATCTAAACACAAAAATGGAAAATCTCTTTATGTGATGTGACAACAATTTTGGAATGAGCAATTTCTCATTCTGTCACAACGTTTTCAAATTTGGTCTGCTGCAGATTGTGTCAAAATGCGTTGCGTTTGGATAACTGGATGACATTTTACAGAGATCAGAATTTGGTGTGTACTGGAGAACAATTTAAAGGACATTACAGAAAGACTTCAGTTTTAAACTTATGTACAAACGAGTCATAATTATGCTCCCCAAAAAACCAACCACAGTGCACTTGTCACTAGTATAGATCCAAATGAGCCTAGATTGATCAGGTTCTGAAAAGTCTATTAATTTGTCTGAGGAAGATTTAAGAATTGATTGATTGATTTTTTGGTGATTTACACCACTTTCAAAAAAAAATCAGTGTTTTCTGGGTAAGTTACCAGTAATATTCTGCATGGATGTTAAGGTGGACCTGTGTGTACACTTGTCTTTTCATTAATACACAAAGGTTGGTTCTTCTAAAGCACTGCTAAAATAATATACAGACAATAATAACACAGAAATAAAATATAACATAACAGATTTAAACCCTTTCCCACATACAACAAATCTGCAGCAGATGACTTTGAAAGTATCCTGGCAAAACGTAGGAAATTCTCCATAAATGAGAGTTCAAAACATTTTGGCAAATGGGGAAATTGCTCATCATGAGCACTTTCGCCTCAATGTTTTCAAAAGTCATCTGCTGCAGATGCAAAGAATTGATGTCAGAATGTAGGTAAATAACCAAGCTGGAAATTACTGACCTGGTTTAATATTTTCAGAAACATCCAAACTTGACCATTTCACACATTCTGACGTCATACGACTTCTTTATATCGGACGACTTTTCAAAACGAGGTAGGAAATAGAGAGATTGCTCAAAACGACTAATATTTCTACTTTTCCAACATTGTTTTCAACTCTGTATCAAAACATATCTTCCAATTATCAAGATGTTGATATTTTCATGACTTATCCAAAGCAGGAAACTTTAACACTTTCTCACAAACAGGCACTTAAGACTCCTCTGCAGCAGATGACTTTAGAAATCATTGTAGCAAAAGTTTCAAAAAATGTTCAGTGCCAGGCTAGGAAATGTGCCTAGCCAAAGGGCACTCCACCATGACAGCCGCGTCTAGGGATCAAACCCTTTTATCCCTTTCCCACATACAGACACTTACAGATTCTTCTGCAGCAAATTACTTTCAAAATGTTGTGGCAAAAGGTGAAATTGCTCATAATGAGCAACTTCTCCTTTTGTCGCAGTGTTATCAATTTAATTCAATTATTTGTCGTGAGTTTACATAATTTTGACTTAATGCTTTCAAAGTTGTCTGCTGCAAGTTTTTTGCATGTGGGAAATGGTTATCATGGATAGAGATGACTAGATATTTTTATGAGTTCTCATAATTATCCCTGACTGCAAATTCTGGTTCAACTTTTAAATATTAATGATTTCCCTCATAGCTTGCCATGACTTATACCCCCAATTTTGAGAAGAAAAAAAAAAAATGGAAAACATTGGAGAGCAGTAAGGTTTAGAGAACAAAATAGACTACAGACATGAAATAATAATGATAACAATAATATGTGTAATAATAATAATAAAAAAGAAAAGAAGACTTATTTATTGAGTATACACACTTGGGTACACCAAGTCTTTTCTGTAGGCCTCTAACTCATATGCAGTAGACAACATTTGGAAGCGATGTGGCTAAAGGCGATATTGTTTACATTGAACAATTTCTCTTTGGACAGAATGTTTTCAACTCTATTGAATAAATTATACTATTTTTCTATAGATATTTTCCCTATTTATGCCTAGATGGTTCCAAAGAGGTCTGCGGAGAATTACTTGAATGGAAAGGGTTGTTTTAATTGGGCTTCAACAACTGGAAACGACACTTCTGACATTTGTCATTTGTGCGCTTCAGGATCAGTGAACACTTACTATCTTACTGCCTGTTCAACATTTCTTATTCTGTTCTAGAAAGTTATCCCTTGTTCCATAGATGGGACAGACAACAGTGTAGATCCTGATCAGGGTTTGCACATACTATGGCTGAACTAGATGACAGTAGTTGCAAATATCAAGAGATCTTGTTTTCATGTGTTTTAACCCTTTCCAACCTATAGACACTTTCTGACGCATCTGCAGTAGACGAATTTTAAATACGTTGTGACAAAAGGAGAAATTGCTCAAAACTCGGAAAGGGTGAAAGAGCCAATCAAATAAAACTTTGGGGATTTTGAACTACATGGCATTTACAGTAAAATTGCACATTGGTATAATCAGCATTTTGAAACGTTCTCCAAAGGCATCAGGATATTTTGTACTTAGGGGAAGTTCCAAATCTGACAATGCATAGGCTGATCTTTCGCTGGCAGCTTAGTCCCGAAAGTCAATATTAGTGTGACGTTGCCCAATTTATAATTGTATCTTTAATATCCAATTTATATTAAATTGACCAATAGGTTTTGATTTAGCAATGACGGTTTTGTAGAACAAACACTCTCAGGTAAAGTATAAAATTGGCAAAACGAAGGAACAATTTAGTACAGTAAAGACACATATAAATACATTGCATATCTTTGATCAAAATAAATATCTGTTTTTCTTAGAAGAGTTTTCTAGCAATTCTAGCACTTCATCAACACAGTAACAGATCATTATTCAAAACACATATTGTATCGTGAAATCGATAATTTTCAATTTTCTCATTATGTTTCCCATTACCAGAATGAAATACAAACTTTCTTTTTTCACAAATGTTGGCACATAGCTCTTAAAAGGGGTAGCTCGATATTTTTAAATAAAATACAATTGGAATATAATTCATATTTATTTATGTAAACTTGGGAATTAAGTTGAAATTCCATCCTTCAAGTTTTGATAAACCCTTTCCCATATCCATGCAGGATGAGGGATTGAAGTTTGCATAGAAGATTGTTTCACAGAGGCTGATTAATGTCTCCCCACAACAAATTCTCACTTCTTTAGATATCCTGAAAGTCTTCTCGGCATGGCATAGGTAGACTGAAACAATAAAGTAAAAGAATGAAAGAATCTGACAAGCATACTAAACACTATCCTGTTAAGTTGGCAGCAGATCCACCATTAGTTGGAGTTTAACCCTTTCTCTCATATAGACACTTTCTGACGCCTCTGCAGCAAACATGGCGAAGAAAGAAGAAATTGCTCAAAACAAGCAATTTCTACCTTTGTCACCATATTTTCAACTCTATTGAATTATTGTACATTCATTTAAAGGGAGTTTCCAATTTTTAATGGGTATGTTTTCAAAGTCATATGCTGCAGATTTGGTGTATGTGGGAAAGGGTTAGTGACACAGCTTCACTGGTAGTTCACACAACAGTCTGTCTACGCTACAGACTAAAAACCTGTTGATGGATGACAAATACTGCTTTGAATTTAATTGAAAAGTGGCCAAGCTGGTGTTTGAACTCAGAACCCCTGGATTGACAACCCTCGTCATCTCTGATTGAGCTACCAGAGCTTGGCAGCTTAACTTTCTACATTGTTCAGAAACATTTTGCAAGTACAAAAACAACATCTTGTCAATATATTGTAGTTATATTAGCAATAAGTAAGCATGAAGCTAAAAAGAAAAAGCACACAATTGTAAGTTATGACGACATAAAATCTATTTATGACTTTAGAAATCAGAGAAAACTAATATTTACAAACAAATAAAGGTAACACAGGCTTTTTTCAATTGGATAAACTATTTCTCACATACCAAAAATCTGGAAAATTTCTAAAAAATTAAAGCCTATATGTTTTTTACTAGAATTGAAACGATTGTGGCAAAAGGAGAAAATGAGCAATTTCCACAATGTTTTAGATGCATAAAAATGCAGCTGCATGTTAGAAATGTATAAAGCCGTATCAAACGTTATAAACTGAGATTAATATTACACATACTACTAAAAGCTTGATAAAAAGCATTGGCTTTTACAGCTAAATAGTAGAGCAGAAATGGTAATTTTTTTCCAATTTTAAAAATATTCACTATTGCAGTATATTACAATTCTAAAGAAAACATGATTTTGATACAGCTACTGCAACAACTACATTATTTGTATTTGCAGATTGTTATTTTCTTATGAAAATATTGCTGGAAAAGGTGAAATTACAAATCAATATGCAATTGCTCTTTTTCCTGAAATGGTGTCTACTCAATAATGATTCAATACCTAATTGAGTCTACCTAACTTTCTGAATGGTTCTACTAGCTAGAGTCTAAAACTTAAGTCTGTCTGGCAATTCTATTTATAATCAAAAACATACCCATTCCCGTATTCCAACACATTTTGAAGCATCTGCAGACAACTTTTATAATCATTAAGATTTTCCATATTTTTATCAAGATAGTTGCAAGGTTCTCTGCTGCAAATTTGTTGTATGCGGTAAAGTGATCAGACTGTTGAATTGCTCATATAAATGGGCCACTCCATGAGAAACCGGTGATAGTGACAACATTTTCGATTTTGGGATTTTTACATTTTCATATAGTCCAACCTGTCTAGTTTTGTTCGATATATTTGTGGACTACGTATGACGAATATTGACACCGTAATGGACGTCAAAAAAAGACATGTGTTACTAATTGATAAAAATGAAGTTGACGTCATTTTCATAGTTTATACTTGATGTGCAAACAATTTCGTCATTTACAGCAACGTTATTCTTAATTTTATCAAAATGGTTTGAGTACATTTTAAGTCATTCAACGTATAATTTCACCTGTAAAGCAGTAATACATCGAATGATGGTGCATTTTAGAGCACAGCATTTTGAACAAGATGTTAGGGTCGTGCTGAAATACGCACACGTGTACATTGGATTCTTATTTCCTGTGCTACACAAACAATATTTCTACGCATCTAGATGATTATATATCAAACTTGCATCACAATCAAAGTGTGCCCTGTTATATAGAATTGAATTCAACAAATGATGATATTTGATTATTTGTTATCATTTTCTCTTATTTATATTCAGATATGCAACATTCTGCTTTAATTTGTTATAATCAAAACAACACTTGGTTCGTCAGTGGGGGAAGACATGAAAGTTGGGATAAATAGATAACAACATGTTCAGGTGAATTTTTGTCAAATCAAACTTTCAGATCTGCAACATTCTGCTTTCATGACAGCTGGGATAACTGGATAACGACAAATGTTGATGCTGACTCATATTCTTTCAAACTTACATGTTCTCTCAGGAAGAAGGTAAAACTGCATAGACAAGGGCGATCCTGACCAGGCTGAACAAATGCATTTCATTAGTCGCAAATTCATGAAGATGATATTACCATATATATAATTATATAGCATAACTCTACTTAAATGTCCTATGTTATAGCATCTTGATTTGGATGCAGAACAAACTAGAAATATCACTGAAGGTGATGAATACCCCCAGCTGGTGCCTGACAATATACATATGTATGAGAAATTCAAGGGGCCATAACTCATTTAAAAATAATTCCAGTGCAACACGCCGACAATATGCACAACTACTAAGGCTTGGTATCAATCATTCTTGTGAAGTTATATTGAATTCTGACCAAGGGTTGCTGAGAAATAGTGTTCACAAGAAATGTCCAGACCAACGGAGCGACCAACCAACCGACAATCCAATCGACCGACAAGCGCGACTCCTATATAGCCCCCATATACTACGTATCTGGGGGTATAATAACATCCGCCAGGCCGATATTTCATTATATCAGCATCATGTACATGCTGCATGGCGGCATTATATTGTATTGAAAAGTTAAAAAATACCAGATACATTTACAGACAGTCAGTTGCCTAGAATGAATAATGGGTTAAATACTGCTAAAATTCATAGTAAAAACTATACGTTATCACCGTATTAACAGAAGTATTGTTGAAAGTACAATTAGCCAACACGAATCACAGGATACAGCATAAACCTAACAACTGGATGATTTAATGAATACCTAGAATCATTGTTACTTCAGAAAGTTAAGTAGATTACAACATGAACAGTGATTCCAAGTATCTTCTTGTCATCTTATTCAAACCATTTTGATATAAGATCCATTTCCCCATGATCTCAATCCATGTCAAAATCTAGATAGCCACTGAATTAGCAGTATTGTTTATATAGGAATATAATGAACTTTTTTTTTCAACGATGTCTACTGTCACTGGTTATACTATCACTTTATGGTTATGCAACTTAGTGATGCATGTAAATAAAATGTCCTAAGTCAATCAAGGATCATTACTCCATATTTAGGATACAATGGAGTTATCTAACCTAATTGTACGATGGTCCTTAACAAATTATGTAAAGTATGAAGTGATTTGAATGATGAAACTTTAACGTTGAGCTAAACACAAATGTTAAAACTGACCAAGTCCAAAAATAGCAAAACCTTAAACAAGAGGGCCATAATGGCCCTGGATCGCTCACCTGATTTTTTTTTCTTCGCTTCAATTAGCCATATAAGCCCAACCCCCTGGTGGCCATAGTTGCCGACCAATCAACTTGGCTTGAAGGAATCTGATAGAGGGTCACCCTAGGAACATTTCTACAAAATCATTTGAAAATTGGCCTGACACTTTCGGAGGAGAAGATTTTTTAAGTTTTCACTATAGCCATATAAGGCAAAATAAACCTGCCCACTGGCGGCCATGTTTATCAACATGGCTTGAAGGAATCTGATAGTGGGTCACTTAAGGAACATTTCTACAAAATGATTTGAAAATCGGCCTGACACTTTCGGACGAGAAGATTTTTTAAGTTTTCACTATAGCCATACATAAGGCAAATAGCCCTGGCGGCCATGTTTTTCGACCAATCAACATAGCTTGAAGGAAACTAATAGAGGAACATTTCTACAAAATAATTAGAAATTCTGCCAACAAGTTTGGGAGAAGAAGTTTTTTTCATTTCGCGGCCATGTAAACCAAAATTCTGCATGGATCCAAAAAATTTGAAGGATTTCTTGTGAAGTCATTGAGAGGATGCTTTCTGTGAAGTTTCATCCCAATTGACCCACTGGTTACTGAGGAGAAGAAGTTGACGCACGACGGACACCGGACAAAAGGCGATCACAATAACTCGCCTTGAGCAGAGATCAGGTGAGCTAAAAAAGGTTTTCCAAATGTTTGACAACATGCAAATCCCGTTTGATATGTTGAAGAATTATATTTGATAAATGAATGATCACATAAGAAAGGAATCCAACCAAAAATTATGAATTTATCTAAAATTCTCAAAATCAAACCAAAATCATGTTTTTTACCCCCAAAAAGTCACACTCGGCATCTTCAACATAACATGTGAAGAAAGGTATTATATGTAATTATATTCCAAATATGAAAGCCCTAACACAACTTCTTATTGAGAAAAATTAAAAATTAAATGAAAATGCCAACTTGCCCTAAAACTTTAACCACCAAAAAGCATGTCTTTTACCGCAAAAAGAAGGTCACACTCAGCATCTTCAGCATACAATATGAAGAAATGTATTAAATGTAATTATATTCCAAATATGAAAGCCGTAGCACAATTAAGTACTTATTGAGAAAAAGTTAAAACAACATAACAAACCTACTTGCCCTAAAACTTTAACACCCAAAATCATGTTTTTTACCCCCCAAAAAAGGTCACACTCAGCATCTTCGGCATTCAATGTAAAGAAAGGTATAAGATGTAACTATATTAATTTTCAATCCAGAGCATGTATGTATGGTATAGTCCGGATAGTAAATGGAGGCTCTATTGTGTTCACAAGCTGTATTATAGCAATTTTGAAAATTTCAAGGGTTATAATCCAGTCATGCAATGGCACATCTGGCTGGTTTTCAAAAGGAACCAAGCTCTCATCAATATTAAACTACTATCTAAGTTTGGTGAAAATCAGATAGTAAATGGAGCCTCTATTGTGTTCACAAGCTCTATTATGGCAGTTTTGGCAAATTCAAGGGCGATAATCCAGCCTTGCATGGGCAGATCTGGCTGGTTTGCAAAAGGAACCAAGCTCTCATCAATATTTAACTAATTTCTAAGTTTGGTGAAGATCGAATAGTAAATGGAGGCTCTATTAATATGTTCACAAGCTGTATTATAGCAATTTTGACAATTTCAAGGGCCATAATCCAGTCTTGTATGGGCAAATCTGACTGGTTAGTGAAAGGAACCGAGCTCTCATGGATATCTAACTACTATACTGTATAATTTTGAAGGAGATACAATCAAAACTGACTTTATCGCGTTCACAAGCTGTATTATAGCAATTTTGACAACTTCAAGGGCCATAATCCAGTCATGCAAGGGCACATCTGGCTGGTTTTAAAAAAGGAACCAAGCTCTCATCAATATTTAACTACTATCTAAGTTTGAAGATTAGATAGTAAATGGAGCATCTATTTTGTTCACAAACTCTATTATAGCAATTTTGACAATTTCAAGGGCCATAATCCAGTCCTCCATGTTTTCAACTCAATTCAATTCAATTATTGTTCTTTCATTTAAAGAGATTTTCTGTGCTTTTGCCTAGACGTTTTCAAAGTCGACTGCTGCTAATTTGTTGTATGTGGGAAAGGATTAAACTGGCCCAGTAGTAAAGCATAAAATGTTATTTACAGACAACGGACACAGGGTGATCATAATAGCTCACCTTGGACATTCCATACTCAGTAGTCAGAAAAGCTAAAAATATGGGATGAACAGATAATAAGCTAAATCTGAGTTATTCCCCCCACACAATGAACTCTTGATATTACTTGTAGTACTGTATGAAAGATATTATTTGGAGTACAATAAGTAATATATTATTTGGAGTACAATAAGTAATATATTATTTGGAGTACAATAAGTAATATATTATTTGGAGTACAATAAGTAATATATTATTTGGAGTACAATTAGTAAGATATTATTTGGAGTACAATAAATAAAATATTTTTTGAAGTACAATTAGTAAGATATGATTTGAAGTACAATTAGTAAGATATTATTTTGAGTACAATTAGTAAGATATTATTTGGAGTATACAATAATATAGGTTATTGCATCAATATGGGAAAATATTGTGTTGGACGAGTTCCTTCGGCGAGTTGCCCGAGCTTGCGAGGGCAGAACTCCGCCGAAGGAACGAGTCCCAACACAATATATTCCCATAATCATGCAATAACCTTTTTATTGTATAATTTGATATTGGCTATTTAAAATGTGTCGTTTTGTTTGTTTTAAACACGTCACACTATTAGAAAATTAACAGTTGTTTTGGATTGTTTAGATAAATAAACATTAACGATATATCGCGCAATTATACTCACCTTTACGCTGGTTGCTAAGGTCGCGGAAAATATAATTTACGAACCGCCATTGTTGTCGACTCGAAATTGGAATCGTCGACAAAATGATGTGTAACGCCTTTTCTAACAGTGTTTTTCATTAAGAACTCGTGTATTATCTTATTCTTGTATTTACGCCTGGACATTTGTTTTTTTATTACGATTTAGATGCCCCTTTAAAAGGGCCTTTTTACCTCGCAGTATGTTCAGTAAAGCGAACACACATATTTGATATACATATAAAGGCTACTGCGTTGATAAACTTCACATCGGAGGATAACAAAACAAATCTGAAGACCTACCTTTAAAACAATCATCCTGCTTATTAATCCTAGCAGTTATGAATCCCTCTTTATTTGTTGATACACTTATAATAGATCGTCAACGACAATCAAAACAACACTCGAGCAATATTATTGATGTACACGTCACATTATTACGTCAGAAACTACGTACGTATTTACTAGCATAGCTAACGCTATAAATAGACCAGATTGGGTTTTGTGTATTTCTATCGATTTTTTTCACTACGTGTCATCTATAAAAGATGTACCAAACAATGTACTACGAACCGTATAAGCACAGCTTTTCCCTAGGACTATCAGAGAATCGAACCTTGAGCAGATCACATCTGTAAACTGATTCAAGTCCCGTCTACATTGATACACAGCCTAAACAACACAGCTGTTTTTTTTTTATTTCATTTTTATTTGTTAATATGCCTAATTAGTTGTTTTAACCATTTTAATGGCTTCACTTGCCTGCGATGCACTAAGCCCTGACAGTAACAAAGTAGAAGTAGAAGTTAGCTGGATCTCTAAATCACGAAAGGTTGGATGAGAGCGCTTTGTAACGTTAGTGTATGGAAATAGTTCCGTCCTTAGCGTCACGTGAAAAAGATTCCAGTGCAATATCAACCCGTGCAATATCAAATGATATTGCATCCTTTGTTCATATGGAAACAAGAGGGAACAATATCAAAGTATACAATAAGTAAGATATTATTGAAAAGTAAAACTATGACAGTTTAGAGTTCAGCTAGCTATAAAACATGCACTACAAACATTATGCGAGGGGCGGACTGCGAAAACAGACCTTAGGGTATTTGTAACCAGTATAGAGCCCGATCAACCTTCACATTTTCATAGCTTGATCTGGATCTGCAACCAAATCTTCTGAGTGTAGTATTCACTTTGATCCTAAAGCATGGCTGAGCCAGCAGATTTGTTATCTACATGTGTAATTATTACGCTGTGGTTTGTTTTTGCAATGCACAACTCATGTAAACATAGTATGATATAAGTTCTCAGTATATTAGAATAACATGAACAAGTGTGGGATGGGACAGGGAGTTAGTATACATTAGACAAGTCATCCAAATTATTGAATATAGGGAAAACAACTTGGATTGGAAAGATCTATATAACCCTTCAAATTTTACTCGAAAATGATTCCCTGAATGATAAGCTATCTGTGGAAATTACAATGCATTGTCTTTTGTCATTTTTTTTAAAAACCCTTTCCTACTAAAAACACACTTATAGCAAATGACTTTGGCAAAAATATGGAAAATGTTTATAAATGACAGTGTAATTATTGAACAGAGTTGTAAACATTGAGGCAAAAGAAGAAATTGCTCATTATGAGCAAATTCTCCTTTTGCCATTATGTCTTCAAAAGTTGCTGCTGTAGATACGTCAAAAGTTGTCTTCTGTTGAAGCATCAAAGGCTTCTACAACACTTTTCCTGATACAGGCAACTTTTGAAAATGATGTTGGAATGGAAACAAATAAGTATTAAAAATGAGCAATTTTTTCTTTTTTTAAGTTTCGACTCATATCAAATTTAAAATCGTTATTTTACAAGGTACCTTATATAGACTAACTGAGATAAACTCAAGTAAATTATAATATTAATGTCATTCAGATATATTTGAAGGATTACAAATCTAAACATCTCTAGCATCGTGCTTCAAACAAGTATTAATCTTCTCTCACAGACACTGTTCACAACATAGGGCTTATCCTTTAACCCATCCCATACACAACATATCAACAGCAGCGAACAACTTTGAAAACATCTGGTCAAATTTCAAATATGAAAAATCTCTATAAATAAATTAATACTTATTATAAAAATTTATTAAACCTTGCAGCAAAATGAGAAATCATACATATAAATTAGCAATTTCTCCTTTTGCCAGAATGTTTTCCAAATTTGAGTGTTGCTGATGCATCTAATACATCTGCATGTGGGAAATGGATAATAAAGATGCAAGTTAATCAACAAGAGGTCAGTTAATTAATGATTAACAGTGCCTGTATAAAGAAAAAGGGTCGAAAGTCTACTGCATAACATACTCACACATTACTTCTTTTTCTATTGTTACAACAAGCAAAGAAAAAACAAACATTGATATACACAGCACTATAATAATAAATACATTCTTTTAACCCTTTCCCTCATATAGACGCTTTCTGATGCCTCTGCAGCAGACGGCTTTTTGAAACATAGTGAAAAAAGAAGAAATTGCACAAAACGTGCAATTTCTCCTTTTGCCACAATGTTTTCCACTTTTTGTCATAGGTTATCCATTCAATTATGGAGATTTTCTATGTTTTGACAAAATATGTTCAAAGTCGTCTGCTGCAGAATTGTCGTATGAGGGATAGGGTTACTCAAGCCTTTACCTGATACATACATGTACAGAAAACCTTTGACAACTTAGCAGTCAAGGAAATTTGAAAAACACTGTGACAAAACGAGAATTTGCATAACAATAACAATTTTCTGTTTGTTCTTCAACATTTTTAAATTCATATTGAGCTTTCAGTTTTTCAAATGGTGCATATTTTAACACTTTCCCACCACCTGCAGAGCTCTAGATAAGGAGCGTTTTACTTGTTCTAAAATCCTTATTTTATCCCCTAACCCTATGTTGTGGGTACTCAAAAGAATCGTCTCGTTGAGACGATTCTTTTGAGTACCCACAATATAGGGTTTGGTTGGATAATAAGAGAGATATTGTGGGGAAAAGAGCTGTAAACCCCTCCTTATCTGGACCTCTGCACCTGCAGACGTATTTTGACGCAATAGCAGCAGACGACTTTTGAAAACATTGTGGCCTAAGGTGAAATTTCTCATGATGAGCAATTTCTCCTTTGGCCACCATGTTTTCAATTTTATTTAACAATTAAGCTATCTTTTATGGAGATTTTTCCGTTTCATGTCACTTTGTTTTCAAAGTCGTCTGCTGCAGATTTGTTGAATGTGGGAAAGGGTTTCAGCAGACGCCACTTAAAGGCGCTGAATTCCAGATTATAGATAGTTTAGTCAAAGTTTTAAAACTGTTCAAAACATGTCTTGAAATATTAGAATCATAATTCTGGACTAAAATTAGAGTAATAATTTCACTTTCCAGTACAATAAACATCTAAATATTGATCGCTCATGCTTCATTTTTACTGGGTAATTGAATGTTTTTCAACATTATTGCCAAAACTATTTATTTCTTATTTTGTTCTCTCTATTAGCAATATTTGCAGAAATTTCAAAATTTCTAAATGTTGATCTCGTTCTGGAATTCAGCACCTTTAACATATCATAATTATAAGGTTAACAATTACACTATAGTAAAACAAAGGGTCAATTGTTTCATGGCTTCATGCAAAAAATGGTTGTATTGTTATATCTAACCCCTTCCTCTTTTGATTCCTCCTTTTCCCACAATGTTTTTTAAAAATTGCCTGATTCACAAAGCATCAACATTTGTTTGTATCAACACTATTTTCAGTTCTGTACCTGAATTATACTTTCGTTTTTTATTAAAAAATATACCATCTTTTTTCTCAGATGTCCAACAATACTAATGTAATAAGACCTGTTAGATTACTTGGCCTTCTAGAAATTCATGTTATAATTTCGCATTCATATTTTTATGTAGCATGGCGGTTTGTTTCAAACACCACATTTCACTCAGTATGGGGAAAATGATTACATAACACAGAGGTGAATTGAAAACGGGCATTTCATTTTTTAATGCCAGGTAGATAAAATGTGATTCTTCTTTCTTAACAATAAAGTCTATTTATAAAGTTATGAAACCATAATTGGATAAGCAGCCATTGTTCTTGTAATTATATGATGAGATATGATGGAAATTTTTGCCCCCAACCCTGAATATGTTTTCTTTTTGTCCCGATAACTTCCCTGTGGTGTGGCAGAAGTTTTTAACCCTTTTCCCTCATATACAGATGTTTTCTGACGCCTCTGCAAGAGAAAATGTTTCAAAACAGTGAGGCAAATAATGAATGATTTTACGTATTGCCACAAAAAAAAGTATAATCACTTATAGAGATATTTCACATTTGTGTGCGTATGTGCTGTAGATTTTTTGCAGGTGGGAAAGGGTCAATATATTTGACCTACAATGTGAGGTGTTATCAGGAGAATAGAAATTCGCTTGAACAATATTGAGTAACTCCCCTCATTTTTCTATTAAAAGCATTAGGAACTGCCAGTACAATTTTGCCTAATTATAACTTCAACAGGAATGCGACTAAGCCACAACAAGGATTCCAACAGTGACGTAACACAGGTGATCTAATTATGCACAATCTCCACTGAGGCCTCAATATAAGCTATCTTTCTCTGAAATTTGATCATAAAACACAATTAATATTAACTGGTCAAAGTCATTGAATGCAAAACATTTTTCAATTCTTTGAGACAGTGACTTCGACCTAAGTGACCCTTTCCCGCACAGACTCTTTCTGACCCCTCTGCAGCAGAAGACTTTTGAAAACATTGTGTCAAAAGTAGAAATTGCTCATAATTGTTTTTATCTAAAGAGATTTTATATATTTCTGCATTGATGCTTTTGATGTCATCTGCAGCAGATTTGTTGCATGTGGGATAGTTTGATTGATTGATTGTTTGGTGTTTTGCGCCGCTTTCAACAAAGTTTCAGTTATAACACAGCGTTTTCTGGGTAAGTTGCCAGTACTACTGATCCGTTTATTCTGACACCAGCTAGTCAGTCGAAATGCTTAACCTGGAACACTGAGCACCAAGGAGGGCAGCCATTACTACCATTTTTAAGGTCTTAGGTATGACCCTGCTGGGGATCGAACATGCAACCTCCTGCACAATATTTCTATTTTAAGTAAATGTGGCCTTGACCTAGACCTGAGTCAGACAAGTACAATGCCAAGCTTGTTATTTATCTATTAATTGTCATTAGAATTGATGAAGTTTAACTGAAGTTAGTTAGCCAAAACAAAAGTTTGTGACTTGCACACCCTCCTTTCTTCTTCATGCACATTATGAAAATAAATTTAATATAAAATGTCTTTCATATATTATACAAAAGCAGGAACATATCCGCAGAAAAGTGTGTAGAAACAGCATGAATTTTATATTTTTTTTGCATTACCGTAATTATAAAGTGCTAAAACTTACAAGTGGAATGTTTTAAAGTAGGGATATATTTCTACATACATGAATATCATGTTATAAAGCTATGAGATAAATTAAGCTAAATGTCAATGCTGAAAACAAAATCCTGTATATAGAGACCTTTAAGTGTCTGGGACTAGATGACTTTTGAAAGCATAATGATCTTTAACCACAACGATCTTAATTGTGCATTTATCTTATATAAAAAATAAATGATAAATATTTGATGTCATAGAGAATATATAAAACTATAACTGTCACTAAAGATGACTTAATAGCCTTGCGAAAAGTTCAAAAGGAAATAACTTTAAATACCAAGTAGAACATGATCCAAAATTCTGTCTTGAAAAACTCAACTTCATGAATATCATGTGTGCCAAGATGAATTTAATTTTATTAATTAAGAAATTGTTTGCTCCACAATAAACATAGTATAGCCCCCCCCCCCTGACAAACCTTGCTTAGTCGGGGGAAACAACAGGTTAACCTTTTCCAGCATATAGACCTATCTGCAGCAGACAACTTTTGAAAACATTTTGCCAAAAACTTTTTGTCTTTATTCAATATTGCTTTCATTTCTTTTAAATTGTTGACATGTTTGTCAAGATGCTTTCAAAGTCGTCTACAGTTGATTTCTTGTATGCTGGAAAGGGAGGGTTAAAACACTACGGGGAGGGACAATCTTTCTCTGCCTCTGTCATTCGTCTTAAATACTACCAAAGCAAGGTCACAGTCAGTGCTTTAAACAATAATTAAACAAATCTTGTATTATTAGGTTAAATAGCATGCATAGTGCCATTGAAATACAATGATAAAAACTGCCCAGACTGTTGAAAGTAGACAAAAACACCAAATAATTTACACCCAGTTATAACAGATGAGAACAAATTATCTCACAAGCAATACTATAATCACTCATAATGAACTGCTACAAAAAAAGTATAAGCTGGCTATATATCTGTATAAAGGAGAGATAATAATGGGACAAAAAAAAAAAAAAAAAAACCTACATGAATATTATAATCTTTTTGATATACAAGAGTTGTCGGAGGACAATATAGCTCGCCTATCAGGGCCATCGTATATCAGGGCCTACTTCAGAACAGTTAAAGTATTAGGTAAAGTCGCACAGTATCACCTATTGCAAGATAATACACCTTTTCAATACTTTTGACAAAAATTCTAAGTTCAACTAGAATGGAGTGCTCCCCGGAGCACGTGTGTCACCTGCCGGCGCCTTGTCAGAAAATTTTAATTTTTGATAGAAAAGGGGCAATAACTCTGATATAAAAAATATTTGGATTATCGCCCTTTTGTGAACCAATCACAAAAATTGATATAAACATTTGTCAGAAGTTTCAATCCAATCCTTTGAGCAGAAAAAAAGTAATTTGAATATTTGACAGAAAAGGGGCAATAACTCTGATATAAAAATATTTGGATTATCCCCCTTTTGTGAACCCATCATACACATTGATATAAACATTTGTCAGAAGTTTCAATCCAATCCTTTGAGTAGATTAAATTTTTGACAGAAAAGGGCCAATAACTCTGATATAAAAATATTTTGATTATCCCCCTTTTTGTGAACCCATCATACACATTGATATAAACATTTGTCAGAAGTTTCAATCCAATCCTTTGAGTAGAAAAAAAGTTATTTGAAAATTTAAATTTTTGACAGAAAAGGGGCAATAACTCTGATATAAAATTATTTGGATTATCGCCCTTTTGTGAACCAATCACACACATTGATAAAAACATTTGTCAGAAGTTTCAATCTAATCCTTTGAGTAGAACAAAAGTTATTTGAAAACGTGACGAAAAAGGTGTGACGGACAGACAGACAGACAGACGCCGGATAAAAAAAAAAATAGACAGACAGACGTCGAATAAAAAAAAAAGTAACATTTGTCAGAAATTTCTATCCAATCCTTCGGGTAGAAAAAAAGTTATTTGAAAATTTAATTTTTTGACAGAAAAGGGGCAATAACTCTGATATAAAATTATTTGGATTATCCCCCTTTTGTGAACCAATCACACACATTGATATAAACATTTGTCAGAAGTTTCAGTCTAATCCTTTGAGTAGAAAAAAAGTTATTTCAAAATGTGACGAAAAAGTTAGATTTTTTGACAGAAAAGGGGCAATAACTCCGATATAACTTGACCTTGACCCAGGGTCAGGACGGGTGTAGTGGGGTGCGTAGATGGACCAATAGTTCCTAAATGTATAAACTAAATATGAAAGCAATCAATGTCATAATAGTGACTGCAGAGTGATATGTTAAACGTTAAAAGAAAACCTTAAACCTTGTAACTGAACCAAGTAGAAATGACCTTGACCTTGACCCAGGGTCAGAACGGGTGTAGTGGTGTGCATAGATGGATGACCAATAGTTCCTAAATGTATAAACTAAATATGAAAGCAATCAATGTCATAATAGTGAATGCAGAGTGATATGTTAAACGTTAAACGCAAACCTTAAACCTTGTAACTGAACCAAGTAGAACCAAGTAGAAATGACCTTGACCTTCACCCAGGGTCAGGACGGGTGTAGTGGTGTGCGTAGATGGATGACAAATGGTTCCTAAAGGTATAAACCCTTAAAACCCAAATGAAAACCTTAAACACAAACCTTAAACCCAAACCTTAAACCTAGGTGTCTATGCCACCGCCTACGCCGCCGGGGGTAACACATAAGCTCTCCTGTACTTCGTACTGGCGAGCTAATAAGACAATATAGAGAAAAAAAAAGCAAAATAAATTCAGCTGCTGTTTTACGCAATTTTTCACTATCTATACATATTATCATTTGTGTATACTTTTCATTATTCTCTTTAGAAGATACAGTTCAGAATCTTAAAATGAGTGTATAAAAGATTAGTTAGAACTCTTTTTGACTAGACACAAATCTACCTAATGTACCCTTTCCCACAGGCAGAGGCATTTTGACACATTGCAGAAGACAACTTTTTCAGCAATGTTTCAACACTTCAATAATTTTACTTTTATTTATAAAGATTTTCTATATCTTTGCCTGTATCATATGTTTCCAAACCTTTCTACTGCATATTTCGTAATACATATATGTGGGAAAGGGTTATGCATACTTTTTTAACTCACTGGAAGGAAATATGGAATAGCTAAATAAGTGCATGAACTTCTTTTATAACAATGTTTATTAAAGCTGTTAGTTGCAGGTCTTAAATACTGGATGATAATTTAAAGAATGTAAAAATATTGATACAGATAGAAAGTAAAACTAACTACATTATAGCCATATCAGGTGAAAAAGAGGTCTCGCATCATCGGCCCAGACTCGGTACAGACTTCAATGTCTGTCTAAACGTGGAAGTATCTACCATGATAGCCCTACTGTTTTCACTAACACACCCCTTTACCCCTTTCAACATACAGTGAACTTTTGAAAACATTCTAGCGAAAGGAGAAATTTCTCATAATGAGCAATTTCTCCCTGTTTGCCATATATTTTCAACTCTATTCCATAATTATATCACATATCACTTCCAAGATGTTTTCCCTATTGTGCAAAGCTTTGTTGTATGATGTAAAAGGGGGTTATGTAAAGCAACCAGGGGATGCAACAAGACCACTTGTCCCCTGATGGAGCATCTTCACTATGTAACAAACTGTAAGGGTTAGGGGGGGACTAGTATAAGATGATACTACCTTTGATATTCTCCTCTATTGAAGCAATTAAAATAAACACAAAATATTGCTAAAATTATAAAACTGACATAAGAAGCATAAATGCGAGCAAATTACTAACCCTTTACCATCTGCAGAAAATGTTGACGCATTTGAAGCAGGTGATTTTTTAAAAGAGCCATCGCTGCCAAAATGTTACCAATTCTATTCAATTATACTTCCATTTTTTTCCCCTAGATATTTTCAAAAATGCTTGCTATAGATTGTTTTAAAAGCTTAACATAGTAAAACCCTTTCGCCCTATCACAGGTGGAAAACCGTAGTCTGCCAAATTTGATGGATATACTTGAGAAAAAATTATAAATTTATCTTTAATTTCAAATTATAATTTGTTATGTATGTATGTATACATAAGTTATATCATTTTGTAAAATATATTCATTATCTTTTCTTTTGATGCTTTCTCACATACAAAAATATCGACAGCAGACACTTTATTGAAAATATTGTGACAATTATGGAAAATCTCTACAAAGGAAAGTATAATTATTGAAATGTGCTCAAAAATGTAATGCAATTTCTCCTTTTGCCACAATGTTTTCAAAAAGTTGTCTAGTGCAGATGCGTTTGCATGTGGGAAAAGGTTAAAAGAAACAATTTGCTTTTAAAACCGGTTTGTTAATATTAAATGAAACTAATTTATGGCAGTGTAAAGATGGGTTTTGAAGTACCAGAAGCAAATGAAATTTTCATAAACTTATTTCAATAAATTAACCGCAATACCACACCCCTTTCCTTTACACAGACAACTTCAAACATGATTCAGCAGAAAACATTGTAGGTGTTATTGTTCAGCATGGGAACATTTGTTTGGCAACAATATCTTCAACTTTATATCATGATTGAACTTAAAATATTTCAAGAATTTCTGTTACCTTCTTAAAATGTTTTAACAGCAGGCATTTTCAAACAATACACGTCAATGTAGTGTAAATATTGAAAATAAAAATATAAGTCTAGAGCGTGTAGCATTGAAGAAGAAAACTGACTTTTATGAGCACTACTTGAGCTTCCTGTAATGTTATTTAGCGTTGTCTGCAGAAAAGGCGTATCATAAAATTAAAAAAGCTGATTCTAATTCCTATGAAGCCTCCAGATGGAAAAAATTATAAAGCTTTTTAAAAATACTTCATTCTACTTAATTAAAATGCAACATTAGTAAGAAATAAATATTGTACATATTTAATTAATTTTACTAAAAAGTATTCCATCATCTTATTATTATGTGTTATGAGAATAATTAGGAGATTCTTTAATTCTATAATGGCTGAAATAGAAGTTTTGCCATAGTCTGAATTCTTTCAGTTCAACAACACTGTTTGGAGGAACACATTCAGTAACTTGTAAATAAGTCACAGTTTAACCCTTTCCCTCATACGACAATTCTGCAGCAGATGACTTTGAACGTATTTTGTGAAAAAATGGAAAATCTCCGTAATTGAATGGATGACCTATGACTAAAAGTGGAAAACATTGTGGCAAAAGGAGAAATTGCACGTTTTATGCAATTTCTTCTTTTGTCACTATGTTTTCAAAAAGCTGTCTGATGCAGAGGCGTCCGAAAGTGTTTATATGAGGGAAAGGGTTAACAGACAGACAGATAAGTGATCCCTACGAGTCATTCTGCAGAGGCATGCAACACGAAAAAGTCAAAAATAATTATAATATATAATATATATGTATTATGTCAAAAATGTTTTGACAATGTCAGTAAAATGAAGCATCATTAAAACAAACACAAAGAGTAATATCATACCATTATTTCCATTATAAAAAAACAATTTATAATGAGCAAGTTTTCCTTTAAACATACTGTTTTCAAAAGTCAATTTGCATGTGGGAATCGGTCAAGTCATAAAAAACACTAAATACTTACAGGCCCAGATTTCCCAAATCCAGACGGAACAAACTGTGTTGGTAGTTCCACATGGATATCTTCTCCTTCCCCGTCACTATCGGTGACATAATTATCATCGTCGTCATCGGGAACGACATTCCCGTCATCAACTTCATCCTCCTCCTCGTGCAGCGTGGGACCCGCCGTAAACTTGACTGCATGTTGATTCGTGTTCATAATTTCCTCTTCCTCCTCCTCTTCACCTGAATCTGGAATTTCATAGCCAATTAAAAATAATATCAATATTTTCTGTCCAGCATACTCGATTACCAAACGTGGTGTCTGCATTAGTAGATTTCTGTAGGGTAGTTTTGAATGAAATATTGTTGTTTTGTTTGTGATGCATAGCAACTGGCGTTGTGACTTAAAACCCTTTCCAACATACAACAACTCTGCAGAAGACGTTTTTGAAAACATATTAGCAAAATTGTTGGTAATCTCTATAATAAAGGTACAATTACTAAAACAAGTTTTGAGCATTTTCTCCTTTTGTCACAGTGTTTTCAAAAGTCTTCTGAAAGCGTTGATATGTGGAAAAGTGTTACTAAGTACTCAGATCTAGGTTAGTGTCCACATTGGGACCAAGAGACCAGGGTTTGATCCCTAATCTGGTCATCCCTAAACCTTTAACCCTTTCCCAACTGCATACACAATAGCAGCAGAGGACTTTTGAAAACATTGTGGCCAAAGGTGAAATTGCTCATGATGAGCAATTTCACCTTTGGCCACAATGTTTTCAACTTTATTTAACAATTAAGCTATCTTTTATGAAGATTTTTCAGGTTTTTGTTACTATGTTTTCAATGGCGTCTGCTGCAGACTTCTTGTATGTGGGACAGGGTTAAATATGGTAGTAATAGCCTCTCTCCTTTGAGCTCATGGTTGCAAGATTAGCATTTCCACTGATGTATTGATATATAAATAAACAAGAGCGCCGCAAGGGAATGCCAAAGCTTGTCTGCTTTTTTCCAAGTAAAAAAAGGGCATTACTGAATAATTATTTAAGCTACAGTTATGTGACTTAGTATAGACATGTGTATTGTTTCAAGGAACATGTGTACAAAGTTTTATTTGAAAATGGTGAAAGGTTTCTGCCCCAACTTACCCGAGATTTCATCAAATTCATCCACAGACATTGAATTTGAAGGTTCATCTATCTTTGATACAAGTTCAGCTAGATCAGTGAAGTAGGTAAATCTGGTGTCTCTTTGCTACAAATACAAAAGATTGATGTTACACAAAGCCAAGTAAGTCTGGTGTATCTTTACTACAAATACATAACATTGATGTTACACAGAGCCAAGTAAATATGATGTCTCTTTATTACAAATACATAACATTGATGTTACACGGAGCCAAGTATGTTTGGTGTATCTTTACTACAAATACACATCATTGATTTTACAAAGAGCTGAGTAAATATTGTGTCTCTTTGCTATAAATAGAAAACATTGATGTTACAAGAGTTAGTAAGTCTGGTGTATCTTGACTACAAATACATAACATTGATGTTACAAAGATCAGATTAAGTCCGGAGTCTCATTGCTACAAATACAAAGCAACTATGTAAAATAAGGTTGAAAATAAGGGGCATTTTTGTTGAATGTAAATATTTCCCTTAGCTATCAAAACAATAAAATCTTATTGTAGGTGAATTTAGGACCAGAATGTTCAAAGGAACACACATGTGGCCAGTGAAAGTTGGCTAATAAGTGAAAATATGGACAGACAGACAATGCATAAGTAATCTCAAAGTCATCCTCGCTGCCTTACAAAAACATTGCTGCTTGAAGAAAGCTAGTACCATTCAACACTATTTACCTGATCCTTACCTTTGTGCAAAGCTAAATATAATTATTGTAAGCAATTATTTCATTAACCCTTTCCCACTTGCAGCAGATGGCTTTTGAACACATTGTGGCTTCAGGAATAATTGCTCATTACAAGCTATTTTTCCTATTGCCACAATGTTGTCAAATCATTTCAATAATAAAGCTTTCTTATATAGAGATTTTAAATAGTTGTGCTTGAATGTCTTCAAAGGTAGGTCTTCTGCTGCAGATTTGTTATATATGCTGGGAAAGGGTAAATGTTATTGTCAGTGTATTTTCACCATACAACAGTTGAATTTACACAGACAATGTAAGATGTGTGTTGTTAGTTGTACCATGTTTTTCTACATATAATATGATAATAATGGTGCTAAATAGCTCACCTGATTTAACAGAGCATTATCTTCGTAGAGGGCCACTCTCTGGAATTATTTTAAACTCAGACCAATAGTTTTTAAGAAAATTGAACTGACGATGAATGGTGAATGACTACTTTATCTCACCTCGAGCACATCATATTACAGGTGACCAAAAATAAATCATAAATTTCTAGAAAATAATTATGTAAAAATCATAAATTTATATAAATAAATATGGTGTAACCTCATGTAACGGAACCTCCAAGGAGCAGTTACTTATTCAAAATTGGGCTTTTTAAATGCTATTTATGTGTTTGTCTCAGGCTTAAATTACAGAACAAATGCAGCAGTGTGGTCCAACTTATTTAATGATATCAGAATTTGACACACTTATAGTAATATCTATATCTTATCAATCAAAAGATGACACCTTCTTTGTATATGAGCCTGTCAATGGAAAAAGGTATAAGATAGCATTTCGGAACAGTGTACATTCAGATCAGCCTGAATGTTTCCTAAATCTTGATCTTATTAAATTTGCATTAGACAGAAGCTTCAAACAAACATGTGTAAATAATATGCAAACAGTCTGATCTGATTTTACACTGTTCATAAAATTTAACTTGTACCTTTTTTCTATGGAAAGGTTTATATATATCAAAATTTGGTTACATTTGTATTATGTAATGAGCAAGTTTCAAATAGAGTCAAATGAATGTCCAAGTGTCAGCTTGAAGCCAATGAGCGAAAAAGGATAGAGAATGATTTGCTATTTAAATCTATAGCCTATCACTTACTGGTTCTGATGTGTCCACTGTAGGTTTCGCTTGCCGCCTCTCAAGGCGCTTTTCACGGAATAGTTTATTTATAAGGCCACCTTTCTCCCATCCTGCCAGCATGGTCTTCCCATGATTATAGCCTACATCCTAACAAAAATATTACATTAGGCATTAATCCTATTCCACATACAATAAATCTGCAGCAAAGGAAGGAAATATTTTGGAAAAGGAGAAAATGGCTCATTATGAGTAGCTTTTCCATTTCTAGCAATGTTTTCAAAAGTTGCCTGCTGCAGATGTCTCGCCTAATATTCTCCACTGCTTTGAGAACTTTAGAGCAATTTATCCTATATCCCACATTGTTTTCAAAAGTTATCTTCTACAGAGGTGTCAAAAGTTCAAAGTAATGCAACTGGTCTGCGATACAAAGATTTTTCAAAACAATGAAACATCTTCTAACAATACACACCATGTAAATTCTTTACTGATATTGCCACTGGACTAGGATACTTTTGGAATGTTATTAACTGTGTTGTTATCAAGGACATAAACTCATAGACCTTTACATATTTGCATGACTGGTATTAAACTTAAAATACTATGTTACTAAATTCCCTTTATTTTCACATGGATATAACATATGGGATCAGTTTTAAATAAAGTCTATTTCAGATCAGTTTTAAATAAAGTCTATTTCATTTGTTATACATAAATCATAGCTTTACAATCTTTTATAAAACTCTTGAAAGCAATTGAAGTCAATCATTAAAAACTGTTAATTAAAAATAATTTATAAACAGAAAGGAAAACGTTTGGTATTTCCAACCAGTGTAGATCAAGATCAGCTAGCGCATCTACAAAGTCTAAGCTGGCTCTGCACTGTTTGCACAAAAGTTAACAAAAGTTTTAAGCATTCCTATTTTGTTTTTTTTGTTTTGTTTTGTTGGTGTTTTACGCCGCTTTCAACATTATTTCAGTTATATCACAGCGACAGTTCACTAATTTGTGATCCCTGGGTAAACAAACCAGTACTAGGCTAGATTGATTGATTGGGGTTTAACGCCGTTTTTAACAATTTCTGTTATATCACGGCGGCCAGTTCACCTACTCATGCATTTCCTGGTTTTCTCACACCAGTATTCCACACAACAATCTTCCCAAGCAACTGGCTGCTTTTCCACATAGACTTATCCCATTGGTGGAAGACGAATGACGCATGTCGCATTGACTTTTGTCAATCCTCGGAAAGAAAGTTGGCCGAAGTACTAGGCTAGAAAATGTGCCTTGCCCAAGGGCACTCCACCATGACCGTAGTGCCGCGATGGAGGATCGAACCCGGGACACCCGGTTTCAAATCCCCGACGCTCACCACAACGGATGCCAGTTCCTATTTGGATCTGATAGCATGGAGGTAGGCATGGCAGGTATTTGTTTACTGATGTAATAATAATGCTAATGTTGGTTTTCCTGGAGCCAACCTTAAAAATACATAATGGAGAGAAGACTTACCACAATCTCGTCAAATGACCCAAACTGAAGAGTTCCATATTTATCAATAGGTGGTCTGATATATTCACAATAATCACTGTTTTTAACTGTCTCAAGCTGTCTCATACAGCTAACATAGGCCAGTCTAGACTGGATTTCCTGCATATCTGGTACCTAAAGAGGTGTGGATAAAGGACTTTTTCGTTAAAAGAGGGATAAAATTAAAGCTTTGTATTTGAGTAACAGCCTGAGCCGTCTCTCTACATAGGATTTAAACCCTTTCCCACATACAACATCATGTAGCAGATGATTTTAAAAACATTTTTGCAAAACTATGGAAAATCTCTCTAAATGTAAACTCAATTCCTAAATAAAGTTGAAAACATCGTGGCAAAAGAAGAAATTGCTCATCATGTTTTCGAAAGTCATCTGCTGCAGATGAGTGTAGGAAAGGTTAAAACATTAAACTTGATAAGTGTTTCTACAGGTTTTTTCTGTCCCAATTATAAAATATTTGAAGAGAAGAATGAGGAAACTCTGTTTACACAATTGTATGTAATAAATTTCAGGTAATTAGATAACATTGTGACAATGGAAAAAAATCCTCAATATTGCTAATTGGGTTGGGAACTACCAAAACCTCCTGATAAAGTCTCAAAATAAACCCTTTCAATGCTGAATTCTTATAATGGACTAGTGTAGCTTTGCAAGCCAATATTTGGAATATGAAGAAAAAATGTTAAGTTGATCAGCCAACAGTTAAAAGCCCGGGTGGCACAGATGTGCTGGCTGGCCTCACTCTATACAGGTGACACATGCTTCACAAAATTGGTCCAAACAGTCAAAGGGTCAATATCAGCGTAATCATATCCCTTTTCTCCCTACTGGAGAGACTGAGGGGAAATGGTGCAGGAGGTCACAAGTTCAATCCCTAGCCAGGACATTTTTAAGACTTTGAAAATGGTTGTAATGTCTGCCCTCCTTGGCGCTCAGGATTGTGGGGTTAGTATTACGACCGACTTCCTGATGTTAGGATAAATGGACAAGTAGAACTGGTAACCTTACCAGGAAACTCTGTGAACTAACTGGATAATGGTTGTAAGTGGTGCAAAACACCAATCAATCAATCTACTTGAGAGCACAAACAAACATGTTCAGACCTCTGGACACCTACCCTAACTTGTTTAGCCCATGGATTCCACCGCTTCCACAGTAACCACCACCCTGACAATGAGTCTCCATAATTAGTCAAATCTGTATCATCTACACTGCCAACGTCCACAGCAAATATTGACTGGGCTCCAAATGACCGCATTACATCAGCTGTAATATTTCATGTTCATTAGTTCAAATGTTTTCTTGATACAGAAAATTGTGATGCCTCTGCAACAGACAAGTTAATAAACTAGTGGGTAAAGAAATATACAGAGAATTTGTAAGAAGGATAAATTGCTCATCATAAATTCTTCTTTTGTCACAATGTCTTCAAAGTCTGTCTACTGAAAACACATCTAAACACACTCTGGGAAAGGGTTTGACTTTTCAAAAACATCTCAACCCTTTCCCTCATATAGACGCTTTCTGACGCCTCTGCAACAAACAGGAATCCGCTGTGGTCGAGTGGTTAGCGTCGGGGATTTCGAAACCGGGTGTCCCGGGTTCGATCCCCAGTCACGGCACTACGGTCATGGTGGAGTGCCCTTGGGCATGGCACATTTTCTAGCCTAGTACTGGTTTGTTTACCCATTGATCATGAATTATTAAATTTAATTGCGCGCTAAATGACCTTAGCTGTCGATGCGCCATAAAACAATATACATTCATTCAGCAGCAAACAGCTTTTTGAAAACAAAGTGACAAAAGAAGAAATTGCCCAAAACGAGCAATTTCTCCTTTTGACACACTGTTTTCCTCTTTAAGTCATAGGTTATCCATTCAATTATAGAGATTTTCCATTTTTTAACACAATATGTGCAAAGTCGTCTGCTGCAGAATTCTTGTATGAGGGAAAGGGTTAATGGATAAAGAGTAGATTCAAACTCACCTGGTAAATTATTTACATATCCCCCGTCCAATAATAAATGCCCATCAACAGGATCACAAAGGGGTGGCAAATAACCTGCAAGTGACATGCTAGCTCTAACATATCTCCATGTACTCCCTGAAAAAACAATAAACAGACCTCTAGAAAAGGAGCGTTTCGCTTGTTCTGAAATCATTATTTTATTCGCTAATCTAATGTTGTAGGTACTCAAAAGAATCGTCTTAATGAGACGATTCTTTTGAGTACCTACAACATAGGGTTTGGTTTAATAATAAGAGAGATATTGTGGTGAAAAAAAGCTGCAAAGCCCTCCATATCTGGACCTATGAATAAAACAAACTATGGATTAACATTTTGACTGCTAGAATTGATTTTGTGAAGCCTGTGCAACCAGTTAAGTGCTCTATATTATTGACTGCTCAATATTTTTATCTTGATATTACCAGAATATGCTAAATATAGGCTATGAACTCTTCAAAATGCAAAGCTGAACAAGTCTGTTTTAAAAATGGCAGCATTGAATGGATTAATTAAATTGAGATAACATTTATAAAAGATGTCTGTTTTGAAAATAAAGTTTTGAAGCAGGTTTGAAAATATTGTTGGAAAAGGAGGAAAAGCTTGTTCTAAGCAATTTCTCAATCCTTTATATTATTTTCAAAAGTCGACTACTACAAAAGGCATCAAATACCGTCTGTATCAGTCTCAGCAAAAAGTTAATAAAGTGGTTACTATGTTATATTAACCCTTTTCCACATATAACTAACCATCGGACCTTGCAACCAGCAAAGATCCATATCAGCCTGCAGTTCCATGCAGTCTGATCATAATCTTCCCTGTTGATAACAAGCATTGAAGAAGTCTCTAGAAAAACGGTTATTACTAAAAAAAACAATCTATACAATAAGGACGCAGTGTCCAACCCCGGATTCGAAAAATAAGGGGGAAATTTAACGGAATAATGATTTAATGAACAAATTAAGGCATTTTTCCTTGTTTGCCTATGTAAAAATAAAAACCTTTCCATACAAATTTAGGGGGGAATATTCAAGACAGTGTGAGAATTAACATGATCCCCCCTCCTAGATTGGACACAAGGACGATTTTATTTTATATCCTTATTGTGTACAATTTTAAAATCTCTTTAGGTCAGTTTTCCTTCAGTGTGGCTCAAATATCAGAACTAAAGCTATTTACCATGCTTATGAACTTTCATTGAAGAACTGTTGAGGTCTGTAGTCACACAGAAATATGGAATCCACAAGTCTTCAATCTGTCTGTCTTTAAAGACGTCCTCGATACTCTTGTTAAATGCAGAACCTGTATAATGAAAATGATATGAGTGGAGTTCTGTGTAAACCAACCTTTAGCTTTTCCCACATACAACAAAATCTGCAGCAGACCACTTTGAAAACGTCTTCGCTAAAATATGAAAAATGTCTACTAATGGGATTAAAACATTTGAATATAGTTGAAAATATTAAGGCAAATGGTGAAAATATTTTCAAATGTTTTCAAAAGTTGAATGCTGCAGAGGCGTCAGAAAGCGCCTGTATGTGGGAAAGGGTTACTGTTATTAATACATGTTTAGAAAATCATATACCTCCCCATCAATAGTAAGGATTAAAATGGGTACTGTTTTAACCCTTTCCCACATACAACAAATCTGCAGCAGACAACTTTGAAAACATGATGACAAAAACCCGAACAATTTCCATAAAAGATAACTTAATTGTTAAATTAAGTTGAAAACATTGTGGCCAAAAGAAAAATTGCTCATCATGAGCAATTTCACCTTTGGCCACTATGTTTTCAAAAGTTGTCTGCTGCTATAGTGTCAAAATGCTTTTACAGGTGGTAAAGGGTTAAGAAATGTTTCTTGAAACCTACTATGACTTATCGGGGAACAGTGCAGAGCCAAAACAGAGCTGAGCATCTCTCAAACAGAAATATAAATTGATTGATTAATTAATTATTTAATTGGCATTTCCTAATTTGGTACTCAATTAACGAAGCTAATTTTACCAAAATTTCACTTATTAAGGGGCTATAACTCTTATGTGCCTTCAACAATGTTGCTAGAAATCTAACTTGGTCTAGATAATGTCCCAACAAACATTATGACCAAGGTTGGTAAAGATTGGACACAAATTGGCCAAGTCAGAGAGCGGACAAAGTTAATTTAGCAGCATTTCCTCTGAAGATGAATAATAAAACATTTTAAAATATATATAAGACATCCCTTTGTGCCTAGATACCTCATACATACCAGTAAACATGGAAGCCACTGGATAAGTTAAATCCCAGATCTTCTGTACTATTGAAGTCATACCCTGAAAAACACAGTTATTTCATTTGTGATAAGTACAAAGTAACAGCTATTTAACACTAATGTCTTGTACACAAAAGATCCAGTTGTCAGCTTTATTGAGACATGCAGGCACATTTTGTTGCCTATGAAGCAGAAGAATTATGAAGTCATTTTGGCAAAAGAACACATTTATCATAATGAGCAATTTCTCCATTTGCCACACTATTCAATAATCATACTTTCATTTAGAGATTTTCCATACTATTGCCTAGATCTATTTCAAATCGTCTCTTGCAGATTTAGTGCTTTAGAGCAAGGCTTCATTCATCTTGACAGTAAAGGGGATTTATTATATGTTCAACACATGACAGATATAGTCATGGCTATCATTCAAATGCTTATATTCTGTTTTTATTGAAAGCTTATTGGCCCATACAACATTTAGGTAACATTACTATAGTTTCAATGGCTTAGTTAACCATGTATATCCAATCATATTGACATTGACACAATGGACTTGTAGGGATGACCCTTACCAGCTTGCAGCAGACGACAACAGATGAAAACACTCATTATGCATTATGAGCAACTTCTCCTTTTGCCACAACTATCAACTCACTCCAATATTTATACTGTCATTGAGCTTTCATGCAGCAGATTTGCTCTATGTCGGAGAGGGTTAAATAACAGTTACTGCTCCTGCTGTGCACCAATTTATGCAACATTTGCAAACAAAGTAGACCAAGATAAATCTGCATATTCATGCAGTCTAATATTGTTCTGCATTTCCAGCTTCTCAATTTGCAGGAGCTTGTTATAAAATGCAAGACCAATTTCGAGAACTCTTCAATGTAAGGGTTAATCATGTTTATACATGTAGTAAATGATCCTTAAATGTAAGAAAACCATATATTCAACTCCTTCAATGACCTATATAAACCATTTCTCACATGCAGACGCATTTTGACTTATCTGCAGCAGATGATTTTTAAAAACATAGTTGCTAAATTAGAAATGGCTCATGTTTAGCAATTTTTTTCCTTTGTTACAATGTTTCTCAATCTATTAATTTAAAAAGCTGTCTTTTACAGATTTGATGTATGTGCGAAAGGATATACATACTATAGACCATTCTCGACTTCTTTGAACGAATGGGACATATTTTGTTTCATCACACCATACTGCCCCTATGAAGGACCCCATACTCGTTCCCCCAACCATATCAATGGGGATTCTTGCCTCTTGTAATGCCTTTATAATGCCCACATGTGCTAAACCCCTTAAAAAAAAATAAGTTTGTTATATAAACATGATAAAGATCTTCATCCTTTCCCTCATTCAGACGCTTTCTGACACAGCCAACTCTTGAAAACATTATGGTAAAGGAGAAATAGCTCATAATGAGCAATTTCTCCTTTTTCGACAATGTTTTAAAACTCCATTCTAAAATTATACTCTCATTAATAGAGATTTTTCAAATTGCTGCCTAGATGTTTTAAAGTCGTCTGCTGCAGATTTGTTGCATGTGGAAAAGAGTAGACTGTAGAGAAAGGAAAATTCAAACAATGTTTTCTGGGACTTTTCTCCTTTCAAAGTCTATAATGGAAATAATATAGTCAATACAGTTGTATTCAACAGAACTCTGATGAAATTATGTATCTAACCCTTTCCTACATACAACAAATCTACAGCATACGCCTCTGAAATTCTATAGGTTAAAAATTAATATAGAGAATCTCTATAAATGACGAATAATTATTGAAAAGAGTTAAAAATGTAGTGACCAATGTTGAAATTGCTCATAAAAGTCAAATTCTCATTTTGTCACAATGTCTTTAAAAGTAGTCTGTTGACATTGCGTCAAAATGAATCTGGATATAGGGAACAGTTAATACAACTAGAATACGATGACAACATAATGCTATAATGATACACCACTGGTTTATGACAAACACAACATACAATAAAACCAGATAAATAACATAAATATCCTAATCCTGATGCCTCAGCAATAGATTGTGGAGAAAGACAAAACAGACAAAAAAGAAGAAATTCTCTTTGTTACATCCAGTATTCTTTCAGCACTATTCTCAGATGTAAGCTTACTGTTTTTCACACGCAGACACATATTGAAGCATCTGCAGCAGACGACTTGTGAAAACAGTGTGGAAAAAGTAAAAATTGCTTATTATAAACGTTTTCCTTCTATGCTTTGCTACTCCATTCAATAAGTTTCCATATTTTTGCCACTATGTTATAAAAGTTGCCTGTTGTAGATTAACCCTTTCCCTCATACGACAATTCTGCAGCAGACGACTTTGAACATATTTTGTCAAAAAATAGAAAATCTCTATAATTGAATGGATAACCTATGACTAAAAGTGGAAAATGTTGTGGCAAAAGGAGAAATTGCTCGTTTTGAGCAACTTCTTCTTTTGTCACCATGTTTTCAAAAAGTCGTCTGCCGCAGAGGCGTCAGAAAGCGTCTATATGAAGGAAAGGGTTAATTGTATATTGGAAAGGGATGGTTAGCTCAGTTGGTAGATTATGCACCCAGAATGCAATAGGTCCTGGGTTTGGACACAGGAGTTGCTGCATATTTTCTCTCCCTTTGACACATATTAGGATTAACCCATTCTCATTTATTTCATTTATTGGAGTTTTACGCCGCTTTCAACATTTATTCAGTTATATCACGACGACAGTTCACTTGTTCATGATCCCTGGGTAAACAAACCAGTACTAGGCTAGAAAATGTGCTTTGCACTCCACCATGACCGAGGTGCCGCGACTGGGGATCGAACCCGGGACACCCGGTTTTGAAATCCCCGACGCTAACCATCCGACCACAGTGGATTCCTAAAACCAATTCCCACAACATAGATTAAAGTGTAATTTTTTAAAAGAGCTGAAAACATTATGGCAAAATGAGAAATTGCTCAAAATGAGCAATCACTCCTTTTTGCCACAATGTTTTTAAAAGTTATCAATCACAGATATGTCATAACTGCATCTCTCCGTGGGAGAGAATTAATATTTGTCATGCATCTCCAGTAGACTTTGGAAACCAAAAAAACCTACCCTACACAGTCAATGAGATTTTTTTTCAAAATTTATTTAAAAAAAATCCTTTTATGAATAACCCTCTGGCTCCTCTGCAGACTTTTAAAAAAACCATTGTGGCAAATGAAGAAATTGCTCATAATGAGCAATTTCTCCATTTGCAACAATGTTTTTAAATCTAATCAATAATTATACTTTCATTTAAAGAGATTTTCCAAATTTTTGCTGTACTGTTTTCAAAGTGGACTGCTGCAGGTTTTTGTATGTTTGAAGGGGTAAATTTACCTTGCCCCTCCTCCTCCAAGAATAAGCCCAACAGATGTACCAGTCAGGTACCTGGCTAACCTACTGATGTCGGACATTCTATCTGGCTCTGTCTTGTATATCTCCTCATACAGTTCCAGCTGAAAAAAGAAATCATCTCCAGTTTAAAACTTAACCGGTTGTTTCATACTTGCAGATGCATTCTTAACCTATCTGCAGCAAAAGACTTTCGAAAACGTTGTGGCAAAAGAAGATGAGCAATTTGCCTGCTACGGATTTGTCATATGTGGGATTGGAATCAGATTGTATAATGGTAATCATCTGATTTATTCAATCCCTAATTATAACTTTTTAAAGATTAGCTTCTTTGACGAACTCCAAGCGAAATTAACTGGAAAAGTGAGAATATTTTCTTTGAACAGTATTGAAAACATTTAACCTTTTCCTCATATAGACGCTTTCTGACGCCTATGCAGCAGACGGCTTTTTGAAAACATAGTGAGGAAAGAAGAAATTGCTCAAAACAAGCAATTTCTCCTTTTGCCACAATGTTTTCCACTTAAAGTCATAGGTTATCCATTCAATTCAAGAGATTTTCCATTTTTTAACAAAATATGTTCAAAGACGTCTGCTGCAGATTTAATGCATGTGGGAAAGGGTTAAGGAAAGGTGGTTTTTTATCTCTTTTCTGAACATTTATCTTTTTCCCACATGTTATTAAAAGTTGTACATTGCAGATCCATCAAATGTTTTCAGTATCAGGTAAAGCACATTACATTACTATGAATACTAATCTTACCAGCTTAGCCTCAGACTTTTTATTGAAGACGCGCTTAGGACAGCGTATATGATGATGGGATGAGCACCAGCCCCTCTCATTCAACCATTCTACAGTACCAGTTGGGTTTTCCCCATCTTCAGTATGTAGCAGTATCAACTCCTTCTGGGCACGAAAGTCTATACTCTCAAGGCCTTTCTCTAACTGAAATAAACAAAACCCTTAATATTTATATTATTTCCAAGATGAAAAGACACATTTGATATGTTTGTATACCAGTTTATTTATTAACCTTTCATCAAATACAAAGAATTTGCTACATCTACAGAAGAATACTTATAGCATAATGTTTTCTTTTTTTTATAACTTACTTTGGATTATAAGTCGAACCATGAAAGCTCAGTCGGTAACGACAAGGGCTATTAATTCAGATCTTGCAAGTTTGATGCCCTGCTATGTTATTCGTTGTGACCGGCAAGAATGAAGTGCGGAATGCAGATTCAAGAAAGGGAGAAAGCGTAAGGTGAACTGGTCACTGTGACTTAACAAAAACAAGGGCACCGCAAAGCGGATGCATCCCCTCGGCTTTCAATCATCACATTGAGTTCTCTTGTGATCTAAATATTTAAGTCCAATTTTTGACTTCGATCTTTGACCTATGACCTTGAATCAATAGGCTTCAAAATATTGTCACAAACTAACTGTATGCCAAGTTTGGATAAGATCTGTCAAGGAATGGTCAGTGTAGAGTGGTGACAAGGTTGCCACAGCTGAGATATATTGTAAGTTCAATCAAGTTCAATTTTGGGCATGACCTTTGACCTATGACCTTGAAAACCAATAGGCTTCAAGACATATCATAAACTAACTGTATAATAAGTTTTATTAAGATCGGTCAATGAATGGTCAGTGTAGAGTTGTGACAAGGCTGCCACAGCTGAAAATATTGTAAGTCCAATTTTGAGTTTGACCTTTGACCTATGACCTTGAAAATGAATAGGCTTCAAGATATTATCATAAAGTAACTGTATACCAAGTTTGGTTAAAATCTGTCAAGTAATGGTCAGTGTAGAGTGGTGACAAGGTTGCCACAGCTGAAAATAGTGTAAGTGCAATTTTGGGCTTGACCTTTGACCTATGACCTTGAAAATCAATAGGCTTCAAATATTATCATAAACTAACTGTATAATAAGTTTTATAAAGATCGGTCAAGGAATGGTCAGTGTAGAGTGGTGACAAGGCTGTCACAGCTGAAAATATTGTAAGTCCAATTTTGAGCTTGACCTTTGACCTATGACCTTGAAAATCAATAGGCTTCAAGATATTATCATAAAGTAACTTTATACCAAGTTTTTTTAAAATCCGTCAAGTAATGGTCAGTGCATCTTCGCAAGCCAAGGCTAATTTGTCCATTACATTACCATAATAACCCTTGGCTGACGGCTTCTTTAAATTTGAATTTCCCGCTCTGCCACCTAGCGGTTGCATAAATATACATCCCAATTCGGAAACGTTCATCGTCCAATAGAATGATCGGTAACAAACGTCGTCGGTTTTCTGTTAATATGGCGACTGCTTCGCTTCGCTTCAGGCCTCGTCGCTTACAACCGCGAAATACGAAGGAGTAAACAGTTTATAATCCAGAATCTTACAGACGAATATTATAGTGAGATCAATCTACGAAGGGACAGATGTGCTTGTGGCCAAGCGGACCGGTAACGGAAAGTCACTGACTTATGAGTGATTCCCTATCATGTTTCCTTGCACAATTGGCTAGTCATCATTATTGCTCCGCTGACTTCCATCATGGAGGAGCAGTGACGGAGACTTGTTAGCCTTGGATTTATAGCAACATACCTGGGAATGGACTCCAGCCAGAACAAGGAGATCGAGAACGGGACGTTCGACTTCGTTTTTTGAAGCCCGGAAGCTTTTTAAGGGAGATGGCGAACTAGAATGTTGACTGAAAATTATCAGGAAAGACTGGGATTAATTGTTGTGGATGAAGTCCACACAGACAGTCATTCAATGGTATGTAATTATAGCTGACAAAATGATTATCTATATGTTCTTAGAGTAAATGTTGCACCATAATGTTCAATGCAAACAGATCATAATTCTTGGCAAACTAGCACTGACATTGCAGGTTTATGTATTCCCCACCCATCTGTTGTTATATATTGTCTATGTTGGGTTAGAGTTACTAGTTAGGATCGTTGGTATGGAGCCCTGTTGATATACAAGTTCCACCAATGACACCCACTGTTATTTCCAGTATTATTTCTTCTTTTCTTCTTTTTTTCAATTTAATGATTGACTGTGGAAAATATTTTACAATTATAACCATTGTCAAACAGAAAATGGTACAGTATTTACATCAAGCTAGATATAAAACAGGAATAATGATTATTGATATCATAATATGACTCATCTTTAAAAGAAAATTTATTTGAAATGGTCTTATTACTTCTGCTATAATATTTCAATTCATAAGCTTTGAAAGAAAATTAATCATTGCAATTATCATGTAAATTCCTCAGCATATATTATATGTTAAATTAGGGTTTTATCATTGAACTTGTGAATGTGTTATTCTGGCCTAAATACACTTTTAGCAGTCTACAATTCTTAAGTTGACAAAAGGTTTATAGAAAGATTATGTCTCCAATGTTGTTGTAGATCAATCCATTCCTACAGTCAAATAATTTTCACAATATAATGAAATCTCAACAAGTGATGTGGTTTGATCCTTGGACTGACAAAAAACTACAAAGACTGTTCAAGCTTTCAAGACTGTTCAAGCTATATTACTTTGGAGCTCTAGTTTATGTTTTTGTATCTGATTGAAATAAGCATTTAATGATTATAAGTTGAAATAAATATAGATTAAATTCATATTTGCTTGCATGAAAATGAAAATAATAAATGGAGGTCAGTCAGGCTATGATGTCAACATGTTTATACCAGTTCCAAACTAAACAATTGTTATAGTGTTGAAATTAACATTAAACATTTTCCAACATACAACAAATGTGCAGCAGATGACTGAATTTAAAAAGGCAAATACAATGATTTTTACTAAAAAAGTAAGTTTTTAATCATTGAATTCAGTTGAAAACATTGTGGCAAAAGGAGAAATTATTTATCTTGAGATTTTTTTCCTTTTGCCATAATGTTTGCACAAGATGATTGCTGTAGAGGTGTGAGAAAGCATCTTCATATGGAAAAGGGTTTCTACATGTATGTACAATATTACATGTAAATATTAGTTGATTGAAACAAATATAGTCTATAGATAAAATTCGCATTTGCTTATATTATCAAAACAAGAAAACGAAAAGATGATGTTAATCAGGTTTGTTATGCCAACCTATTCATAATAAGACTTGAAGAGGACAATGAGACACTGAATTGCTCACCCGAATACAGTACTGCCTGAACATGATGTTGCCTGTTAAAAAAATCTGGCATACAGCAAATAAGCATCTTTTTTTCAAAATGTCAAAGCAGAACTATAAAAAATCTATACAGCTGAAAGTTTAACCCTTTCCCACATAAAAACAGTTTAAAACGCCTTTGCAGTAGTGAGCAGATGACTTCTGAAACATTGTGTCAAATTGCTCATAATGTCTCCTTTAAATTGCTAAATTCTTTTCTATTCTCTATTAAATAAATATTCATAAGCTGTCTGCTTCAGATGCATCAAAATGTGTCTGCAAGTGTAAAAGGTTTAAGACAAAATTGATATTGACAGGACATAAATTAAATAATTAAAAAACATATTGTAACATTGCAACTATATCTTGTTTAATGGAGTAGTACATGTAACAATCCGTTTAACAGGGTTTATAAAATTACTGTTTTATTGGAGTTTACCCCTTTCCCACAAATTACCCTTGGCTTGGAAAGATGCTGCTGATGTTTACGAGAAAAAGGGGAAATTGATTCTTTAAAGTAATATCCCCTTTTCACAAAGTTTTTTGTGTATAATAAGGCTGCTGCTGGGGCATCATAAAATGTCTTTCAGGTAAAAGTCTAATAGTTTAAAACTATACATATGACATAATTTGATTATTTACTTGTTTAATACGTTTGTGAGAAAAGGGGAAATTTGTTTCTGTTTAGGTATATCTCCTTTTTTCACAATGTTTGATTATAATGACTAAAGCTTGTTATTAAAAAATTGTGAAGATTCTGATGAGATTAAGTAAATGAGGCATAGAGAGGATGATCTGATCCAGCACTGTTCAGAAATGCCAATTTGAAATTTTTCCCATATAAACAAGCCAAAATAATCTTTGATAACATTGTAAATGCAGTTGCAGCTTAATTCTTAACATGTTTCTTTTTTAGAATTGCAATGATCTGACCAGTTCAACAGAAGGGAATCAAGATCCATTACCAGCAGCCATTTATATCCCAAAGCCTAAAATTTGTCGTCCGCCACCAGGAAAAAGAAGATGCCTGAAATGTGCCAGTCCTGAGTAAGTTTGTCATGTTGTACACATGTAATTTATACACATCCTTCTCTATGAAAGTGAACTGAGATAACATGCATAGTAATTTTGAGGGAATTGATTGATTGAGGTGTAGCAGAAAAATTCCAAATCATTTCAGCAAAAATATCTCCATAAAATCAAATCTAGGTATAATTATTGAATATATTAAGTTTTGAACATTAAGGGTCAAAACCGTTTACAGGGACTGTGCAGAACCGAGAACCTATCTTGTTCCCTTCAGTGCTATTCATTGTCGTTCATTTATAATATTATTCCTTGTGGTTAATTAAACACGTGTAGGCAATTTTCCTTTTCATTTATTTGACTGAAGGGCGAGACAGGCGAAAATCAATTCTCTTTGAATTTGATGGAAATTCTTTCATCTATTGGTAAAAAAATGGTGTAATGGGGCTTGGTATAACCCTATGTTAGTGTTCAACCTACATGCAATGTAGCTTTGTTTAATATTAGCTTGATCATGTATTGACTGATGCAATGATGGTGGGTGGGGTGCCGTTTTCAATATTGGTTGACCTTGAAAGGAAATGTGAACTCTCGAATTATCGTTTCAGTGACAATTATATTCCCTCGCTGAGCACTATAATTTACTTTTAAGGCACCCCATCCCATGTTCGTGGTCTATGTATGTTGTTGTTATTGGTGGCTTACTGCCTCGATTTGTGATCTAGCTGGAAACGCTTAAATCATTGTAGCGAAAAGGAATTAAGGTGTATCGATTATTTGCATGATACAGTGTATGTTTCTGTGTTGTTGAATCCTACATACACAAATCCTAGAGGCATCTGGCTGCATAGGAGAAATTGGCTCAGTGCCAGATTGCTAGGTCATTTTTATGGTTAAACAAGGACGTATTTAGCATAACACTGGAAAAGTAGCCCTGTACACTTTTTATTTGTTGCTTAGATCTTTACACATTTGAATATTTTGTTTTGAATGGTTACTTAGATTGTTGACAGCCTGATAGATTGACGCTCACCGATAAGTGCATTGCATTGAATTTCTATATTGGAAAAAGGAGTTTTGGAATATATAAGTCTGAATTGGTATGACATGTTCGCATCACAGCAACATTGGGGAAATATTTGTTTATTGTTGTTCTCTTCATGATTTTCATGTTATATTGATGGCTGCCCAAGAGTAATTGACTCGGCACCAGGTTGTTTGTACTTCATTGACAGCGATATTGGCGCAATATTTGTTTATTATTGTTTTTGCTTCCATTTTTATAAAAAAGATATATTGCTGGCTGCCCAAGAGTTATTGACTCGGCACCAGATTGTTTGTAATTGACCGACATCGAAATTGGCGAAATATATTCTTATTGTTATCCGCTTTATTAAATTAATTTCATAACCCATTGGGTATATTGCTGGCTGCCCTAGAGAAATTAGCTTGGCACTGGATTGTCTGTTAACATTTATTTATTTTAGCTAAAGCCTAAAGGTCAAGTATTGACCCAAGTTATATATCTATTTCTTCTGAAAAACAATTGCTAAAGTGCCTAAACACTTTTTCAGAAATATTGTTTTGTTTCGCTGATTATGCCTAAGGCAAGACGAAAAACTAGTAGGCGTCATGAGGCTGCAGTCGTGGATGACCAGGCACCAGAGGTTCCACCAACGCTGGTGACGGATGCGCCTACCGCTCTGTCCGATTCGCAGCTGAACATGGTGGTTGAGAAGGTAGCTGAAAAGTTGTTGCCCTTGCTGCCACCTAGGATTGAACCAGAACCAAAAGATTCAGGTGAGGTCCAGGTGGGGCTAGTTAGTAATGGAATTTCTAGCCAAGTTTCCCTAGGATTGAAACAAAAAATTTGTAACAGGGAGTATGTAAACTTATCAATTCTGTTAACGCCTGAAAATAGCATGGGACAAGTGCTCACGTTAGACTCAAATGGAAGCATCAATCTTATGCCAAAAACCATAAGACGTATATCTAGTATAGAGGCATGGACGGATGCTTTCATAGTGTATATGGACGTTTACTGCCAAGTGCACAGTGATCAGTATGCCGACATGCTCAAATACCTCCATACTGTGAGATTTGGGGCCAAGCAATATACTGTAAATGGCTGGATATCTTATGATGAGCAGTTCAGGCTAAAAATGGCTCAGTCCTTAGAAATGTCATGGGCAGTGGTCGATCAGGAATTGTGGATGCTGTTTATGTGTCGACCTAAGCCACAAGTGGCTAATGAACAAGTTAAGTTTAAGTGCTATGATTTCAATTACAAGGGTATCTGTCAAAGATCGGTTTGCACATTTACACACAAGTGCATTAAATGTGGTGGGAGTCATTCTTTTAAAGTATGTACAAGTACTGGTAATAATAATAACATGAGGTCTAATTTTAGGTTTGCAGCCCCTGGGGGAATTGTTCCATCTCGACCAAGACCCTCAACAGCGCAAAGGCCTTTCATGCTGCACCACTGATTTGCTTTCTATTGCTCCAACCCCAATTAGGGTTGGCCCTTTGTTAAAATATTTGAAAGAATATCCTGTTTCTGAGGATGCATTGATCTTGGCTGAAGGGTTTACAAAGGGTTTTCTTTTACATTTTGAGGGTCCTAGAATGAGTACTGAATGTGAAAATCTTTTGTCAGTGAAACAGAACCCAGATATTGCTCTTGAAAAAGTAATGAAGGAGGTGTCTTTGGGTAGAATTGCAGGTCCATTCAAGACTTGTCCTTTTGGTAATCTTAAGTGTTCCCCAATAGGGCTTGTTCCTAAAAAAGATGGAACTTGGAGATTAATTCACCATTTATCATACCCAACAGGATCTAGTGTAAATGACTATATTGATCAAGATTTATGTTCTGTCAATTATACTTCAATGGATGAGGTAATTAATTCCATTATTTATCTTGGAAATAAATGTTTAATGGGTAAAATGGATATTAAAAGTGCATTTCGGCTTTTGCCAGTACATATTGATGATTTCTGCTTGCTCGGTTTTCGTTTGCAAGGTTATTACTTTGTAGATAAAATGCTGCCTATGGGCTGCGCTATCTCTTGTGCTCTTTGGGAGAAATTTGCAACATTTTTGGAATGGCTTTTTAAGTACCTACATCCAGCTAGCTATTTGCATCACTATCTGGATGATTTCATATTTTTAGGTAAATCTCGGTCCACCTTATGTGTTCAGACTATGTCAAACTTTGAAAAGATGTGTGCATCAATAGGGGTCCCTTTAGCAGAAGGTAAAACTGTAGGACCAACTTTAATACTTGTCTTTCTTGGTCTAGAATTGAATTCAATACTTTTTCAAATTCAAGTGCCTGAGGATAAACTTCACAAATTGAAGTCCAGTCTCGTTTCTCTTCTTCAAAAGAAAAAGGTTACTCTTAAAGAATTGCAGTCCCTTGTTGGACTTCTCAATTTTTGTACTCGGGCCATTCCTGTAGCTCGGGCTTTTAACAGGCGTTTCTATGATGCGATGTGTGGCTTATTTAAGCCGTTTCACCATGTTAGAGTAACTTTGCCTATGAAGGAAGATATTTGTTTATGGCTTTCTTTTTTGAAAAACTTTAATGGTTACTGCAGCTTTCCTGAGTTGGATTGGTCAGATAATGAAACTCTTGAGCTATACACAGATAGTGCTGGTTCACCAAATTTAGGTTGTGCTGCTGTATTTGGTAGTAGCTGGGTATTTTACCCTTGGCCAGTGAACTGGAGAGGGTCTAATATGTTTGATGACATAACTTTCTTAGAATTGGTGCCTATCCTCTTAGCCTTTTGTGTTTGGTCTGAATGTTTACAGAAAAAGAAAATATTTTTGTATGTTGATAATCAGTCCCTGGTAAGCATCCTTAACAAGAAATCTTCAAAGTCTAAGCTTGTTATGCAGCTTTTACGTCCGTTAATACTGATATGCATGCGCTTCAGTATTCAGTATAAGGCAGTGCATGTTGAGGGTATTTCCAATGTTAAAGCTGACTCTCTTTCTCGTCGTCAGTGGCAGCGTTTCAGAGAGGTAGCTCCAGAAGCCAGTACAGCAGGGGAGCCAATTCCGGATATGTTTCACCACTGGCTATTCAATCTCAAGTCGATCTCTTAATTAGTAATAGTATTGCGGTGAATACTAAAGCTTCATATGAATCGGCTCTTAAGCTTTTCTCTGAATTCAGGTTAATTAATGATCATGCAGATATTTGGCCACCGCCTCTGGGGGTTGTCATCGATTTCATTGCATTTATGTCATTAAAGGGTATGTCTCCAAGTACTGCTAGGTGTTACATATCGGGTATTGCATTTGCTTGTAAAGTAAAGGATTTATCAGACCCAACAGGTAATTTCATCATTTCTAAAATGTTAAATGGGTTTAAAAAAATGCATAGAAGAGTTGATACAAGGCTACCAATAACTCATGAATTGCTTGAGCGAATTTTGCGAACCTTACCAACAGTTTGCTACACTAGCTATGAAGCAGAGCTTTTTAGTGCAGTTTTCTCTTTGGCATTTTTTGGGTTCTTTCGAGTTGGAGAACTTGTTATTTCAAGTTTAAATAATGAAGGCCATGCTCTTCGAGTCAATGATCTACATTTAGAAAATGGAAATTCAGCCATAAAAGTGTTTCTAAGGTCTTCAAAAACTGATCAGCAAGGTCATGGAGTCGTTTTAATTATACCAAACACAGGAAAAGTGACTTGCCCTGTAAGACATATGTTACTTTATTTAAAAATGAGAAAATCATTGAATTGCATTTATCTTTTTTGTCATTTAAATAGCCTACCAGTTACACGTTATCAGTTTGCAGCTGTATTAAAGAAATCACTTAATATGTTGGGGTTGCAAAACGCTAACTACAAATGTCATTCCTTTCGGATTGGAGCAGCTACAACTGCTTCAAGAAATGGGTTATCCGATGAAAAGATTCAATCCTACGGCAGATGGAAATCTTGTGCATTTAAATCATACATCAGAATTCCGTCTGACGTCCTTACATTGAGTCAGTGAATTTGATTTCACAACCTTTCAGCCTCGGAGTTCAGTGATCTCATGACTGACCGAGGTATTAAGTCTTTTTCAGATGCCCATAAGCTGATATGGATTATTGGGTCATCAATTATAAAACGAGCCTTTTGTTATGCAAGGAGCTGTGGTGAAAACGGTTCGCAGCTTGGCATGGCAGGACTAGTGGAAATATTTTGGCAGGGTAGAAGTGGACTGGTATGGAATAAGTGTATTCCTTTAATCAGGCATCTATTAACAGTGCAAGAATCGCCAGATTTGCTAGTCATTCACTGTGGTGGAAATGATATTGGTCAAAAAACAACTGCTGCACTCTTACATTTAATTAAACAAGATTTCTTGAAACTTTCAGTTATTCTCCCACAGACAACTATGGTGTGGTCGCAAATTCTTCCAAGACTTCATTGGAGGGGAGAACAAAATCATAAAGCTTTGGAAAGGTCTAGAAAAAGGGTAAACAATGGTATAGCATCCTTTATTCTTAATAAGGGAGGCAAGTATTTACGTTACCCTGACATAGTTGAGAATGACCACCTCCTTTTTTGTGATGGGGTGCATTTGTCGGCAACAGGTCATGAAATGTTTTTAAAGACGTTAAAAAAAGGGTTAGATCAGTTCCTTTTTTCTGATAATAAGGTATTTCCAGACAGTGGGAAATCTGGCCATCTTTCATAAAACAATGTTGTGTTTTGCTGGTGGCGGTATGGCTTCGCCATGTGGCGGGGAATACCTCCACCAGTAGTTGTTGTCAATCTGAATTATTGTGTGAAGTAATTGGACTTTAAATAAGCAGTGTGGGTCTCTGTCACCAGGGCTCATCTGTTGTTTACATGTTAAAAGCTTTTGGGAAGCTGTGGCCAGATTCCGCCAACAACTAAGAAGAAATGTATTGTTTTGAATTTACATTGTCAAATATTTTATTAAATGTGTGTAATTTTAAATTATCTGCAGTTGTCCTCTGTAATAAGTTTTGAACATTAAGGGTCAAAACCGTTTACAGGGACTGTGCAGAACCGAGAACCTATCTTGTTCCCTTCAGTGCTATTCATTGTCGTTCATTTATAATATTATTCCTTGTGGTTAATTAAACACGTGTAGGCAATTTTCCTTTTCATTTATTTGACTGAAGGGCGAGACAGGCGAAAATCAATTCTCTTTGAATTTGATGGAAATTCTTTCATCTATTGGTAAAAAATCCCTCCACTCCCACCCTCTTAATTATTATGTCATTAAAGTTATGAATTAGTTTCGTTTCAGATTAGTACAATGGTTTTCCTTTTATAGTCACAGCTTTACTAAAAGATGGATGGCGGGGAATACCTCCACCAGTAGTTGTTGTCAATCTGAATTATTGTGTGAAGTAATTGGACTTTAAATAAGCAGTGTGGGTCTCTGTCACCAGGGCTCATCTGTTGTTTACATGTTAAAAGCTTTTGGGAAGCTGTGGCCAGATTCCGCCAACAACTAAGAAGAAATGTATTGTTTTGAATTTACATTGTCAAATATTTTATTAAATGTGTGTAATTTTAAATTATCTGCAGTTGTCCTCTGTAAATTGGAGAAAATATTGAAACAAAATGGAGAAATAGTTCATTATCACAATGATTTGAAGAGTCATTTTCCGCAGATGCATCATATACAAGTTATGTCAGCAACTACCAAACCCAAATTGGATTATAACAGACAAAGAGCATACATTATTTACATGCTTCAATTGCATGGACATATTTGTAGATAATTTGTGGAATGACTTCATCACACAGACTGTATTCATGTATTTAACCTTTTCCACATACAACAAATATGCAGTAGATGATATTGAAACTGTGAACAAAGGAGGAAGTGTTCTTAAAAAGAAATTGTTAATTTTGCCAAATTGCCACAATGTTTTCAAATGTCATCTGCTGAATGAGCTTGCAAGTGGGAAAGCCTTAAAATGGAATATATGACATTTTGAGGGTTTTTAACTTTGTTTCTTTAAACATGATTGTACAACAAAAAGGGCTATTTGTAGGTGACACTCAACTTATAGTATGTACATTTAATCTAGGGGCATTATCACACTTCCATACATGCAACACAACATTGTGGAAAAAGAAGTTTCCTTTTAAGCACATTTTCTAATCTCCTACAAAACATATATAATTTATGTTCGTTTATGTTATTGTAGATACTACCTTTTTACAAAGGTAGTTAAAATGCATCTAAGATGAAAATGTATGCTATTGAAGAAAATGCTTAATTAATGAAATAAGTAATAACAGAATCATTTAAGGCATTTTGGATTGCTTTTATTAAATTTGATATGACTTTTCTAAGATTATTCTAGATTACATGGGCCAAACATAATTAAGGCACCATTCCAGGTATTTTGTCAATAAATAATCTATATGGAAATATACTTAAAATAAATTATCATTTATTCTTCTCCAACATAAAGAGACTGAGTGTAATATTTGAAGTTGATATTTGAAAACACTATCTGGTAAATTTTCTTTAACCCTTTCCCAAATACAACAAATCTGCAACAGAAGACTTCTGGTCAAAAATATGGATACTCTCCATAAAAGAAATGACAATATTTGAATAGAAAAACATAATGAAGAAAGGAGAAATTAATCATAATGAGCACTACTTTTGCTTTATTGTATTCAAAAGTCATCTACTGTAAAGGGGTTTGTAAGTGGGAAAGGGTTAATGGATGAATAACAGAATCTGATGTTTTCTGTCTTGACAAATTGTTTGCAGCAGAAGGCACTTGAACATATTTCCATAAAGGAGACATTGCTTATGATGGTCAATTTTAATTCCAATATTGTTTTCTACTCTCTGATATATTATGAAATAATTCATTTCATTTAACCCTTTCCCTCATAGGTCTGCAGCAGATGACTTTGAAAACGTCTAGGCAAAAGTACAGAAAATCCCTTTAAATGAAAGAACAATTATTGAATAGAGTTGAAAACATGGTGACAAAAGGAGGGTAAAGGGAAAAGAGGGTAAAGGAGATTTCAGAGTTTTTCTAATGGGGGGTTTTCTTAATTTTGTATACTGCAAATTTGATTTATTTTGGAAAATCTTAAATTTATACAAATAAATGTACTAAAATAATGTTATTCTCGCTACATCCAAATACAGAGAATTGCATAAGTAGTTACAACGGAACAACAGGAGAGGTTTAATTTCCTCTGTTGTTTCATTGTTTACTTCTTGCACTTATAGGGAAAATTACAGTTGTGTTCAATTCTGTGTCTGATATATAAATTATAAAAAGAACAACTGTTGACAACAATTCTCATCAATGTACAGTCTTTGAATGAACAAATCTGTCTTTGTATACATAATACATTAACCAAACAACATTAATCATCAGCAACTGCTGCTGTCCTTATACAAGTTTTGCAATATTTATACCCCCAGATACGGTCACGCTTGTCGATCAGTCGGTCATTTTGTTGGTTTGTCGGTCCGTGGACATTTCTTGTTAACACTATTTCTCAGCAATCCTTGGTCAGAATTCAATATAACTTTACAAGAATGATTGATACCAGTTGCACTGGAATTTTTTTAAAATGAGTTATGGTCCCTTGAATTTCTCATACATATGTATATTGTCAGGAACCAGCTGGAGATATTCATCACCTTCAGTGATATTTCTAGTTCCTGGTAAAATCTCTTTTTTCTTTCCTGGAACAAAACTGGACTTGATGACTGTTCACTAGTTTTCTCATCATTTGTTTGCATACAGACTTGCACATTTTTGGAAGAGAGCAAGTGCTTGCTGTTGGGATTTTGGCAGTCTCAGGTCTCACATATAGTGTCAACCTGCCTAAATAGTTTTTTGCCAGTAATACAATCAGTTGATACTGTAAATCAAACTTTATCAATGATAATAATACAAGTTAATTTGATAATGTTTAAATCATTTTTGGTTAACCCATGACCTGACCTATATGTGTAATTTTTGAATTACTGATGCAGATTTAGTCCATGTTATTGTATATTGGAAAGGGTCATACAGGTTATGGGTTGGATCACTATAGTATATATAATAAATATATCATAATTGCCCATACATAATAAATATTTATTTACTTCAGGTGTAATTCCAATGGATATGGTTGTTCTGAAGTCAGAAGACCACACTCTTCAGAATAAGCTTGACAGATGTGACCACTTACACAAGTTTAAACCCAGGAACTAAGCACAAAGCTTGTATTTTTCATTGCAAGTCAGAGGAATAAGGGATAATGAAAGAATCTCATTTGTCATTCTCCTTTTCTCACAATGCTCTCAAAGAATGTACCAAATACAATGCTCATCCTTATTTGAAAACATCATCAGAAGAATAGGGGCACATGTTGATAGGGCATAGAATAAAACAATGGATAAGGATTAACCCTTAATCTGATGTCTTATCTTGACTTTTTCAAAATGAAAATAATAGTATGAAAAATGTTAACAAACTTGTATAAAATGTTTGCAATGAAGAAAACGTTTTGAGACATATTGAAATTATTAACTTTTTCCAACATACAACTAATTTGCACCAGACAAATGAAAACATATGAACAACAATATGTACAACCTTTGAACCAGGAAGTGTAAGTCCTGCAAAAAGAGTTCAAAACACTGTGGCAAAAGGAGAAGCAACTCATCATGAGCAATTTGTACTTTTGCCATAATGTTTTCAAAAGTTGTCTGCTGGAGAGGCTTCAGGAAGAGTGTTGGAGAGGTTTAAAACTTGTACATGTAATTCCGTACCACATTGAAATAATATGAGAAATAAAAAATCATAAAGAAAAACATTTGTTTACTTGGATATATGATTGTGTTCAAAATATATTCTCAATATATTACCCCTAAGAAAGTGTAAAACCTGTGGCAAATGACTTGCCTGTGCATCCACACTAAGGACTCAATTGGATACCGATTTACATAATTTGTACCTTCTATGACCAATTTCGAATAGTGCTGAGTGCGATCAGATGTAAACAAGTCATTTTACACTGGTCTGGGACCTAATGGTTGTTTTTTGGAGAGCCTTACTGAAATGTTCTGGGAAAAGGTGGAATTCATAAAATGAGCGGTTCAAGGCAAACCAACCTTGATCTAATTTTAACAAGTGTACATAAAGATCCATGTTAAAGGATCAAAATAGTTACCGGTACAGTTTCCTGTGACTTTTTATGACTAAATGGTGAATGGCCAAGAATGGTTATGCACACGATAATCCAGATATTCATTGGCACACATGCCTTTAGCTTGGTTTCCAAAATTGATTGGTTGGGGTTAAACGCCTTTTTTCAACAATTTTTCAGTCATATCAACTCTACTCATATGTATTCTGGATTTCTCACACCAGTTCTCCACACAACATACTTTCCAAGCAACTGGCTGCTTTTCCACATAGACTATTAGCCCATTGGTGAATGACACTTGTCACAGTGACTTGTCAAACGTCGGAAAGAATGTCGCCCAATCTGGGGTTCGAACTCACAACCCCTGGACAATAAAATAATGATAAAGCATGAAAAACAGTCAAATTCTTGCTGGTTTATTTATTGCGTCTACCAGCGTAGCAATTGAATTTGAATATAGTATGTAAATTGAATAGAAGAAAAAGTACCATTCATTTTATTAAATTAAAATCTGAACTAAAAATCTTAACCTTTTCTCAGAGACAGACCTAAAATAATGATGTTATTTTAGGTCTTTGCCTTATCTACAGCTAGGATTTTTATTTTGGAAATGTTTTTATCATGTAAAGGGTTAAATAGAAGTTCTTTGTAAACAATCCTTGATTTCATTTTCAGATTGTTACAATTTTAAATCATCCATATAATAGCCTACAGGAATTTTAGTTTGGAAATGTCTTTACCTGATAAGTAAGTAAGTAAACAATCTCTGATTTCATTTTCAGATTGTTACAATTTTAAATCATCCTTGTAATAGTGCAAACTTGAAAACATTGTAGGGAAAGGAGAGATTGTAAGTTAGCTGTAATATTAAAAAAGGCATGTATAGAAAGAAAAAGGAAAAACAAGATATAAAGCAATACATCAATCTTCCTTGGTCTCATATTGTATGACATAATTTAAAAAAAGAAGAAGACATTTAAACCTTAGGCGTTGTGAAAACCTGTCTCTTTTATCATAATACTATAGATAAAGGCTATTTATAGTAACACGATATTTTATCGTCGATATAGTGTGGTTTACTTTACTGTTTTACTCAATATTATTTTCTCTTAAATACACTGCTAGAAGAGAACATAGCGCATAAAAACTCTGTCTGCGGAAATGTCAACACTGACAGTATGGGGTTTCTCCCGCTACGTCTGTTCCGTAACACTTCGCCGAGACAACATTGTAATACGATGCTGTCACCCATCCATTTTGACAGCATGAAAATACATTTCGCTAAGTTTACTTGTTGTTTTTATTTCAACGAAATAGTACTGTATTAATACCGAAAAACCAGGTGGGACGTGTGTTAAGATACACCACTTTCGCCGACACTTTCTTGTTTGTCTAACGTAACGAGGGTTGTTATGGTGGGTGGTGCTCAACTCAAAAAGTCATAGCGTCAATTGTAAAGAGACATTAGATGTGGCGAAAAGGATCTCTACACTTTTTGTTTAGAACATCGTCGCAAATACGGCATTTTTCCACCAACTCCCGGGTTGCTACGGAAGCGGCGGCCATACTTGTTGTAACTAACACGGTTTTGTTCCACGGCATTTCATTGGATGCGTAAAACTTTCTACGCATCCAATCAAATTGCAGAGCGGGGGTTTCACTTTCTAAAGAGGCGGTCCGCCAAGGGTACTTATGGGAATGGTAATGTACGAAGTAGCCTTGGCTAGCGAAGATGTGGTCAGTGTAGAGTGGTGACAAGGTTGCCACAGCTGAAAATATTGCAAGTCCAATTTTGGGCTTGACCTTTGACCTATGACCTTGAAAATCAATAGGCTTCAAGATGTTACCATATACTTACTTTATACCAAGTTTGGTTAAGATCTGTCAAGAAATGGTTAGTGTAGAGTGATGACAAGGTTTGTTACGGACGGAAATATTGCAAGTCCAATTTTGGGCTATTTTGGGCTTGACCTTTGACCTATGACCTTGAAAATCAATAGGCTTCAAGATGTTACCATATACTTACTTTATACCAAGTTTGGTTAAGATCTGTCAAGAAATGGTTAGTGTAGAGTGATGACAAGGTTTGTTACGGACGGAAGGACACACATACATACATACATACATACATACGGACGGTCCCGTTACTATATCCCTTTCTCGCTTACTTCGTAACTGAGGGGATAATAACATGGAAGGTCCTCATCAATATGTCTGCTTAACCCTTTCCCTCAAACGCTTTTTGACGCCTCTGGAGCAGACGGCTTTTTAAAAACATAGTGACAAAAGAAGAAATTACTCAAAACGAGCCATTTCTCCTTTCGTCACGATGCTTTCCACTTTTAGTCATAGGTTATCCATTCAATTATAGAGATTTTCTATTTTTTTGGACAAAATATGTTCAAAGTAGTCTGCTTCAGAATTGTCGTATAAGGGAAAGGGTTAAAGGAATCATCTCAGTGAGACGATTCTTTTGAGTACCCACAACATAGAGTTTAGAGGTCCAATTAAGATTTTAGAACATGGTGTATTCCCCTTATCAAGAGCTCTGTAGCATAGAATACTGACCTCTCCAACTTTAGGATCTTTCCCAGCTAGTCCTACGATGAGTATACAATCTGCTTGTCTGATACACATTTTAGTCCATCGTGTCATGGTCGGGTCACACTGGTACAATATCACACGGTGAAAATCTTCTTGCTGGCCTAGCCAGCTGAACAGTCGGAACTCATTTACGCTGAAAGATACATACGGTTGCAGAATTAACAAATATATATATTCACAAATTCATCCATGTTTTATAAGTGATTTACAATGATTAAGGCCTGGAAATGAAGTAACATGGTAATTTCCAAAATATTAATCTTATTACCAAACCAAACACTATTGTGGGTACTCAAAAGAATTGTTACATTGCGATGTTTCTTAAGTAAATAAGGAAGAGCAGAGTGGTTGATTTCCATCAGTATCTCTTTTATTACCCAACCAAACAATTTGTTGTAGACACTCAGATTGTCTCATTTAGACTTTCTTAGCTAGAGAAAAAGGGGCAATTTAATCATTTCCAAATCAGTTTCCTATAAGGAAAAGCAGCCAGTTGCTTGGAAAGACTGTTGTGTAGAGTACTGGTGTGAGAAAGCCAGGACAAACATGACTAGGTGAACTGGCCGCTGTGATATGACTAAAAAAAATTTGAAAACGGCATTAAACCCAAATCAATCAATAAAACTCTTATTACCCAATCAAATCCTGTTGTGAGTTATCAAAAGATTTGTCTAATTGCAACGTTTACAAAGTAGATAAGGGGGAGTTGTTTTCCGTCAATAACTTTCTTAATACACAACCAAACCCTATGTTGTGAATACTCAAAAGAATCATGAAGACCGGTTGAAAATGGCGTAAAACCTTAATAACAAATCAAAAGCTTCATTGAGAAATATTCTTATATGATATTACCTGTCTAAAGCCCCTACTCCAAGCCATCTTTTGACAATTTCACTTGTAAACCTTGTTACTGGACCTAAAATGCAAAAACAATTATGAGTAGTTATTCTAAAGTATAATTTGTAATTATGCTTTTAATCTATTCCCATATGCAGACACATTTTGATGCATTCATAGCAGACATTCAAGACAAAACTTAGCTGGCATATAAATGCAAGCATATCTTAATCTGATCTATTATGTGATAATACTTTATAGTATTTTTTTCACTTTACTCTTTCTCATTTATAGACACTTTCTGACGCCTTTGCAGCAGACGACTTTTGAAATCATTGTGGCAAAAAGAGAAATTGCTCATAATGACTAAATGACTCTATTCAACTATAATGAAACAATCATTTATAGAGATTTTCTATATTTTGTACTTGATAAATTAAAAGTCGTCCGCTGCAGATTTATTGTATGAGGGAAAGGGTTAATCCATTTGACTGCAGTAACTGACTTAGTGCTGCCTGTGCCACCACTATAACCCTTTCCCTCATACGACAATTCTGCAGCAGACGACTTTGAACATATTTTGTCAAAAAATAGAAAATCTCAATAATCAAATGGATAACATAAAAGTGGAAAACATTGTGTCAAAAGGAGAAATTGCTCGTTTTGAGCAATTTCTTCTTTTGCCACTATGTTTTCCAAAAGCTGTCTGCTGCAGAGGCGTCAGAAGGCATCTATATGAGGAAAAGGGATAAGGCAAGGGTCAGCTTGATATTCCTAAAATTGGCTATGAACTCTCCCAAATGCATTTAGCTGAACAGTCTTTTTTGAAAATCAGCCTTGAAAGGGTTACGGTTTAATCAATATGATATTTCAAGAGTCGTCTACGTGGACAAAATGAGAATGTGCATGCTTTTAGCAATGTATTGTACCCTTTTCAAACAATATTTTAAAAGGTTTTCAACTATAAAAGTGTATGATGTTGGAGATATCAAACAAACAGTTAGAATCATCAAAACATAAGCTAATCAAACAAGTAAATAAATCAAACAAGAGGGCCATGATGGCCCTGGATCGCTCACCTTAATTATACAATGTACTGCAATGCAAAACACATCAAGACAATTATTCTGAATGCAACCTCCACAATGTTAACAATATTTTTCTTCGTTTGGCCTAGTGATCTATATTTTTTTACCTGATATGACCCATATTCCAATATGGACTAGATATCATCAAGACAACATTCTGACAAAGTTTCAACTTGCTCAAAGTAAAAATGCGGCCTCCGGAGTTTGAACAATATTTTCCTTTATTGACCTAGTTTCTGATCGAATATGACCCATATTCGAACTTGACCTAGATATAATTCAGACAAACATTCTGACCAAATTTCAAGCTGCTGAAGCAAAAAATGCGGCATCCAAAGTGTTCACAAGATTTTCCTTCAATTTTATCTAGTGACCTAGTTTTTGAACCAGCATGACCCATATTCGAACTTGGCCTATATCATCAAGAAAAACATTCTGATAAAGTTTTATCATGCTGAAATTTAAAATGCAGTATCCAGAGTGTTAGCAAGATAACCCTTCAATTTGGCCTAGTGACCTAGTTTTTAACCCGGCATGACCCATATCCGAACTTAGCCTAGATATCATTTAGACAAACATTCTGACATAATTTTAAGCTGCTGAAGCAAAACATGCGGCTTTTACAGAGTTAACAAGATTTTCCCTCAATTTGGCCTAGTGACCTAGTTTCTGATCCAATATGACCCATATTTGAACTTGAACTAGATATCTTTAAGACAAACATTCTGACAAAATTTCAAGCTGCTGAAGCAAAATATGCGGCATCCAAAGTGTTCACAAGATTTTCCTTCAATTTAATCTAGTGACCTAGTTTTTGACCCCACATGACCCATATTCGAACTTGGCCTAGATATCATTCAGCTCAACATTCTGAACTTTCATGCCGCTGAAGCAAAACATGCGGCTTCTACAGAGTTAACAAGATTTTCCCTCAATTTGGCCTAGTGACCTAGTTTCTGACCCAATATGGCCCATATTTGAACTTGACCTAGATATCTTTAAGACAAACGTTCTGACCAAATTTCAAGCTGCTGAAGCAAAAAATGCGGCATCAAAAGTGTTAACAAGATTTTCCTTCAATTTGACCTAGTGACCTAGTTTTTGACCCGGCATAACTCATATTCGAACTTGACCTAGATATTTTTAAGACAAACATTTTGACAAAATTTCAAACTGCTGAAGCAAAAATTGCGACCTCTGGATTGTTAACAAGATTTTCCTTCAATTTGACCTAGTGACCTATTTTTTGACCCGACGTGACCCTTGTTCGAACTTGACCTACATATCATCAAGACAAACATTCTGATAGAGTTTCAACATGCTCAAGTTGAAAATGTGGCCTCCAGAGTGTTAACAAGATTTCCCTTCAATTCGACCTAGTGACCTAGTTTTTGACCTCATATGGCCCGGTTTCGAACTTGTCCAAGATTTTATGGAGATGAACGTTCTGATAAACTTTCATGAAGATTTGATGCAAAATGTAGCCTATAAAGTGTTAACAAGCTCAAATGTTGACGACGCACGACGGACGACGCACGACGGACGGACGCCGGACAAAATGTGATCACAATAGCTCACCTTGCACTTCGTGCATAGGTGAGCTAAAAATGTTTACTTAAAAAAATATTTCTTAATTTATTAAGAATTCCGATATTTGTTTTGAGCATCGTTTCTGAAGACAGCTAAATGGAATGTAGATTGTAGAGAATGTAATACATACTATGTTGAAATAATAATGCTTTACAATTATGTAGATTGGGTATTTCGCATAACTTAACAAATATGAGAAAAAATATGCATATTATGTTCTCGCTATTACGTATGTTGGTGATCAATGGTCATATTAATTAACCCTTTCCCACATATAGACACTTCCAGACACCTCTGCAGCATACAACTTTTGAAAACATTGTGACAAAAGGAGAAATTGCTCAAAACAAGCAATTTCCCCTTTTGCCACAATGTTTTCAACAATATTTGATAATTAAAGATCCAGCCAATCTGATCCCAAAACAGATTTTGAACACGTATAATTCTGTTCAGATCAGTGAAATAGAAAATAGCGATCCAAGTGATTGGAAATGGTGGAATGTGAATGGAATAGTTTGGAAAGTGAGTGGAACAATTGTCAATTTTATCATGTTCTTAATTGTAGCCTGGAAACACTGAGCTAAGAATGGGTTCCATTGCACATTTGGTATATAAGGCAGACCAGCCCTGCCTCTAGTGGCTTTGTTTTGTGACCAATGAAGTATTGTATAAAATGAGGCATAAGGATAAGATGATGACATTGTGATAACAACTACAAAATAACATATGCTATCCTAGCTCCTAGCAACTTTTAACGACACAAATGTAAAGTACAGCACAAAAAATTGTTCAAATAACAATGCATTTTAGAGACTTAGCTTAACCTTTTCTAAATTGCAAAGTTATTTTGAAGCATCTGCAGAAGACTACTTTTGAAAACATTGTGGCAAAGGATACTTCTTATAATAAGCAGTTGGACCTTTTGCCGCTATGTATTCAATAATTGTACTTTCATTTATAAAACACTTCCTTTTTTTTTTACCAATGTGTTTTCAACGTTGTCTGCTGCAGGTTTGATATAATTATGTTGGATGGAGGTCAACCATTTGACGAAAGAACTCTGGATTATAAGATTAAATCCAAGACTTCCCACATATAGCTGCAGTAGACGGATTTTGAAAGCATGGTGGCAAAAGGGGAAATCGCTCATGATTAACAATTTCTCCTTTTGCCACAATATTTCAATTCTATGTAATAATTAAACTCTCATTTATGGCGATTTTTCATGCGTTTGACAATGTCGTCTGCTACAGATTTGTCATATGTGAGAAAGGGTTAAACGGTTTATGGACAAGGTGACTGACCGATTTAACAAAGAAAAACAACTTAATTCTGCAACAAACATTTATGTGGCACTTAAAGAGAGCCATCAAAAATAAGACAAGATTGGTCAGTCATGATTAATAGCCAACCTCCGGAGTTTTGGGTTTGATCTCAAGTAAAACTTCTATAAACTTTGGGCCTTAGCTGTTTATAGAAGAGACAATTTAGAAACATTATCTTTTCTATACTTGAAACAAGTAAAATAGCTATTAACTTTGTCATGCGTAATTAGATCACAATCATTAAATTAGCCACCTCCCATATACAGCAGACAACTTTAAGGTATTTTGGCAATACTATTGAAACACTACATAAATGAAAATATAAATGTTGAATAAAGTTTAAATCATTGTGGTGAAGTGAGAGATTGTTCATTACGAGTAATTTCTCCATTAACCACAATGTTTTCAAAAGTCGTCTGTTTCAGATGCATCAAAACGTATAGATCTGCATTTGAGGGGTTAACAAAGTTAAGTTTTGAAACACAAACTGGGTGTACAGCAAACACTGTCATTTTTGTAACTGTCAATGGTTTCAACCACCATTCTATAGTTCTTATTCATGAAACCACTAAAACATACCATCAATTAGATTAACAGCGCAGTAACAAGATTAACCCTTTCCCACTTACAACAAATCTGCAGCAGACGACTTTGAAAACTGCAAACAAATCTTTAGATGAAAGTGTGATTATTGAAAACAGTAGAAAACATTGTGGCAAATGAAGAAATTGCTTAATAATGCTTATCATAAGAAAAGTCGTCTTCTGCAGATTCGTCAGAAAGCGTCTGTATGAGGGAAAGGTTTAAGAAAACTACTATCTACATAACAGTCAAAACAAAGTTTAGTCTTTGTTGAATCATTCTCTAAAACTGGGCAAATTTGCAGGAAAAACTCAATGTTGGTTTACCATTTACAAACATTTAACACTTTTATGACAGAAAAATTACAAGGACATCAAAGGACATGACCAAAACCAATTAATCATAAGTAATCAGCTTTTCATTTGAAGAAAAGAACACAAAATCTTTCAGAATTGTACCATGTACATGTTTTGCTTTTCCAACCATACCCGAGGGCTTGGCGTGAAACAGTTGTAACTAAAAACTTACTTTGAAAACCCTGGTTTAGGGACAATTTTGACCCCTTTGTAAACAATGCAAATTTAAGTGCCATTGCTCAGAACTAGCAATGGCACCTAAATTTTCATTGTTTACCTAGAAAAATGATTTAACGCTTATAAAGACTTTATGGTGAGGTGATAAACCTTGGTAAAAAAAATATCAATTTTAGTTACAACGGTTTCGAGCCAAGCCCTCGAATTACATTCTCTACTGTAGTTGTCAAACAGTCAGTGATGGGAAGTTCAAGGTGGATTTAACTAAGATGAATGTACTCTGAACTTTTGTTTTTAGTAAGAAGTTCCTAATAACATTCACATGGATTAGCATTGAGAGCAAAGAGTTAAAAGCAGGTAAACATAAAAAATAATTTACCTGCGAGTTCTGAAAATTATTTAAACTACAAATAAGTGGCGCTCCAAGGAAACCAGCCTACTTTTATTCATGACATGTGTAGACAAAGATCTTTCTTTTGCATATTGATCCCATATGGTTCAAATGTACACTGTTTTTATATGATTTCTGAAAAGCATTTATGACTGTTTCGCAACCAGTGCACATCCAGATTAGTCAGGCAGGCAAATATGCAGTCAGACCAGGATCTACAATAGTCCCCAATGCACTAAGGTTGGTTTTCCTAGAGCACCATTTAATAGCTTTTCAAAATTATGACATAATCCTCAAACAAATTAACATTTTGTATGATATAATAAGCTGCATTAAGCAATTTTTCTAAAAAGTTAAATGTATATATATCTCACAAAATATGCTTCAATATTTCAATGTCTAGAAAACTAAGAATTACATTTTTACCCTAATCAATGTTACAAAAGTCATCATTAGTAACTGATAAGAAGCAGTTTGGTCATCAGACCAACCAACATGTAAAAGACAAGGAGATTTAGACAATGGAAAAGCAGCTAAGAAGAATACTTCTTTTATCCCTTATCCTGTTATAACTTAACAATTTCTTATTCATGTTCTCACTGCTTTTAACCATTTCCCACATACTGCAAATATGCAGCAAACAACCTCAAAAAAGCTCATGATGAGCAATTTCTTCTTTTGTCACAATGTTTTCAAAAGGGGTCTGCTGCAGATGCATCAAACAGTGTCTGCAAGTGTGAATGAGTTAAACAACATTAGAAAATAATGACGTAGACAAGGATTAGTCGGTACATTTGTGCAGACATATCCTGGTCACTACTCATTCATCTATTCTGAGCAATTCATTCATAAACAGTTGTATTTAATTGTCCCTTTTATAGACAAGTAATATTGGTAATCATTCATTAAAATAAACGTTTGTAACCCGTCCATAAATCCTAAATGTTTGGTTATGTTGTAATTATATTACATGTAGAATTACACTGGCAAAAGTAAAATTTCACTGGTCCCAACCAAAAGTTACTGGTGACTATAGGATCACTGTTTATTATGCAGACTAGGTAAACAATAATACAAAAATGGTATTTGTGATTTAGTTGTTTGTCAAGTAATTAAATTATGAAATTTATATATTAAGATATATACATACAAACAGACAATTTATTAGCATTGGCAAAGTACATAGCCTTCAGCCATTTGCAACTGAAATATGGCAAAGACAGGAAAGTGAATAGAAAGAAAATACAATTGAGTACACTAATAAATAAAATAGATCAACAATGCAAAAAAGCAGAAGACAGGAATGGAACAATCATGGGTATTTCATGAGAGTTGAAGACATTTTAATCTGCTATTCAAATTTTAGAAGGAAAAAAAGTAATAGATGTTCAATATAGGACATTTATATCATAAATGATGTCGCTGGGAGTGTAATAAAGCCATTGTATAAATTGCGTATTCAACTAGTGTAATAACAATGCTACGTAACGTCATAATGAAAAGCATTGAAAATGACCGCGCTATATAGTGACGTTATATATATTTTGCGCTAATAATCGTCGAATTGGAATTTATGATATAAATAGAATATAACATTCGTGGTCATTCAATACAAAATTTTATTAAACTCGTTTTCTAAAATTGCTAAAAACTTGACAAGGCCCGTTTCTATCAATTTTAGAAAACTCGTTTAATAAAATGTCGTATTGAATGACCACTCATGTAATATCCTAGATATGTATGTATTAGGATTTCCCTCATATAGACGCTTTCGGACGCCTCTGCAGCAGACGGCATTTTGAAAACATAGTAACAAAAGAAGAAATTGCACAAAACGTGCTTTTAGTCATAGGTTATCCATTCAATTATAGAGATTTTCTATTTTATGATGAAATATGTTCAAAGTCGTCTGCTGCAGAATTGTCGTATGAGGGAAAGGGTTATAAGGGTTGCACGTTTTGTGCAATTTCTTCTTTTGTCACTATGTTTTCAAAAAGCCGTCTGCTGCAGAGGCGTCAGAAAGCGTCTATATGAGGGAAAGGGTTAACAATTCACCTATAGTAATTTATGAAATCAGAATGTTCAGTACTTGTTTTCTTATAATAATTTTGTGGTATTTTTACAAGACATTATCTCAAGAAATATATTCAGTGAGGGCCATGCAATATAACCAAAGTATTTTTTGCGTAAAATGTTAAAGTTAGGCTAACATTATATAAATTGAAATTCTGAATCGACAACTTTCAGGTTACATGGTTTTACAAAGACGGTAAATTTTACCTATACCTATAATCCTACCAGTTTCATTTTCGAGCGAATTGGAGCTCAATCTAATTCTGCTTAACTGTTTTCTCAGATTCTCAATTGGAATCTTTTGAAGACAGTCTTCAAAACAAAAATCGGTTTTAAATTTACAAAATAATACAATTTAAGACGAATTATTAATATGACCAATCGTGTATGAATTAATCTCTCGATATGATTTTTAAAGCATTGAATAGAGGGAAGTTGGCATAAGCGTTATAAGTCGAATATCCGTAACCTAGATGTTAAATAACTCTTCATTTTACTAGACCAGCAATTCCCAGCCACGTTATTTAATTGATCAAAATATTTAAAATGGAAATATATAAAAATGGATTACAGGCAATTTTAGAATTTTTTGATAGAATTTTAAAGGTCTCTCATAAGCAAGAGTATTAAGGGGAAAACTTCCAAATTCACCATAAACTGCATAGTTTGTAGTCTGCTGACTTGCTCCAAATCTGTATTTACAAAAACGTATGTGAACTTTTATCAATGAACTTTTTTTAAAGTTGTAAATATCCCAAACTTAAGACCTGTTTAAGAAATATGGGAATGACCTTTGAATCCAAGAGTAAGTTTACATTTTAAAACTTAAACGATCAAATAATCTAAACAGACTGTGGTATGTTTTAACCCTTTCCCTCATATAGCAGCTTTCTGACGCCTCTGCAGCAGACGGCTTTTTGAAAACATAGTGACAAAAGAAGAAATTGCTCAAAACGAGCAATTTCTCCTTTTGCCACAATGTTTTCCACTTTTAATCATAGGTTATCCATTCAATAAAAGAGATTTTCTATTTCTTGACAAAATATGTTCAAAGAATTCTGATGCAGAATTGTCGTATGTGGTAAAGGGTTAAATGCCTGGTTATGTAAACTGCCAACATTACTGTAGCTCGACCCAAGATATACACATTTTTTTAACTATTTTGATTTCTTTGGTGTAGATGAATAAATGGTCCTGAATACGATGATGACCTTTGCAAAAACACACTTTTGTTTTTGATTTATTTATTTTCTGAAACCATTTTAACGAATTTCTATAAATGTTGTCTTTTTGAAGTTGGAAGTATACCATAATACCATCTGCAAACAGAATCAGATAGATAGAAAACATATTCAAGTCATTTTCGCCCAAATGCTTCAAGTCAATCAAGTCCACGATATCATTAACCCTTTCCCTCATACGACAATTCTGTAGCAGACGACTTTGAACGTATTTTGTCAAAACATAGAAAATCTCCATAATTGAATGGATAACCCATGACAAAAAGTGGAAAACATTGTGGCATAAGGAGAAATTGCATGTTTTGTGCAATTTCTTCTTTTGTCACCATGTTTTCAAAAGGCCATCTGCTGCAGAGGCGTCAGAAAGCGTCTATATAAGGGAAAGGGTTAATAAAGAGAATGAATAACAATGGCTCACTCTGCTTGGGTCTCACTGTCACATCGATAAAATCTGAAAGTTGCATGTTCATAATCAATGTTAACACCTGATTTAACATTTGAATATATTGATTTTAAAATATTGATCATACTACAGCGCATGTTTTTAGCACGAAAGTAATCACTCTGCGAAGATGGTTCCAATCATTTTGCACACAACTGGGCCGGGCAAAAACTTGTTTCTCACATACTCTTATTTTCTATTACAAAATTTATCAAATCAAACAGTTCCAGTGCATCCTATACATATTAACATTGCATTTAAACTCATGGTCACATATTCAATGCAAAGGTTTTTTTAGGGACTATTTGGATCAGTCTATCTGTGATTGTATTTGGTGTAATTTGACCTTTAAAAAGAAGTCTAAAAATAAATATCCAACAATGTTTTCCAAATCTGCACTTTTGTTAACAAACACTAGCTAGAACCTTCCTACAAATACAGATGCTTTTCACTTCTTCAGATTTTTCATTCTGTCATTGAAATAATTGAAAAAAGGAAAAAAATTAGAATTTGAGGTAACAATCCATTTACCATTTCCCACATTTAGAGGCATTTGGTACATCTGGATTTATCCTTTTTCCACAATGTTTCCTAATCTATTCTTAAATTTTACTTTCAGTAATTATGCAGTTCTTATTTCTACCTCCTATCCCTTTCCCTCATACAATAAATCTGCGGCAGACAACTTTGAAACTATTCTGCAAAAATATGGAAAAATCTCTATAAATGAAAGTAAAATAATAGAAAAGAGGTGAAAACGTGGTGACAAAAGGGAAAATTGTTCGTTATGAGCAATTTCTTCTTTTGCTGCCATGTTTTCAAAAATGCGTCTGCTGCAGAGGCGTCAGAAAGTGTCTATATGAGGGGAAGGGTTAAATAAAATTAGCCAGGACGAGGGTTTTGAATACAGTACCTATGGCTTTTAGGCCATGTTGTAGCTCCAGAGTAAAGTTGGTTAGTGGCACTTCATTTGAAGCAGGTAAAATGGCGACTGTGGCAAGATTGGCAACTGTAATCCTTGTCTCGACACCGGGCATACTCTCTGAAAGAAAGTTCAGTTAGAGTGAAACATCATTCTAGAACATTGGAGTATTCTATTTTCTGAAATCATTGACCCTTTCCCTCATACAACAAATCTGCAGCAGACGACTTGGAATATATTTTATCAACAAATGGAAAATCACTTTAATTGTATAGATAACCTATGATTAAAAGTGGAAAGCATTGTGGCAAAATGAGAAATTGCTCGTTTTGAGCAATTTCTTTTTTTGTCACTATGTCTTCAAAAAGCCGTCTGCTGCAGAGGCATCAGAAAACGTCTATTTAATGGATAGGGTTAACCCTTACCAACATATAGATGCTGTCAGATACCTCTGCAGGCGATCTTTGAAAACATAATGAGCAGTTTCTCTTTTTGTTACAATGTTTAATCCCAAGATATTTTCAGTCATTTGCTTCACATTTGTTGTCTGCAAGAAAGTTTTAATTACTCTTAAAATCCTACATTTAGGGTAGTAAAAAGAATAATGACTTCTTGATGATTCTTTTGACTACCCACAATATAGGTTTGACTTGAGTGATAACAGAAATAGCAAGAGCACCGCGTACGGCACAGATGCTCGCCTGATAGGGAGAAAAAAAAAAAAAAAAATGAGCTAAACAAAAAACTTTAACCGGACGACCACGCCGCCGCCGACGACGCCAGGGTCATGACAATAGCTCTCGTTTTTTTCAAAAGTCGAGCTAACAAGGGGCGAATATATTATCTAGGCTTTCGAGACATTAATATGAACCATATTAGGCAAAAAGTGGTCATGTTGCATCCAAAGAAAAAAAATTCCCATTTAGCCACAATATATTCAAAAGCCTTCTGCTGCAGTTGTGTCAGAAAGCATCTGTATGCAGGAGAAAGTTAACTCTTTTAGTTTAGATGTGGATGTTTAATATCTGAAATCATCTAGAAATAGGCTTAAGCACTTTGATAATATAACAGGCTATATATATTCACTTCCAATGACGTCCGTCAGGCTTCATTCCCAACGTTTTAAGTGAGTGTTTTCATGAAACAGCTCTTATACCTTTCTCACATGCAGACACATTAACAAGAGCACATTAACTGGACGACCACGCCGCCAACAAAATACATTAACTGGACGACCACGCCGACAACAAAAAACCTTAACTGGACGACCACGCCGCCAACAAAAAACCTTAACCGGACGACCACGCCGACGATGACCACGCCAGGGTCATGACAATAGCTCTCGTTTTTTCAAAAGTCGAGCTAATAATCAACTGCAGATTAGAAGTATGAAGGAAGAGGTTCCATAATGGTTAATAATCAACTGCAGATTAGAAGTATGAAGGAAGAGGTTCCATAATGGTTAACCCTTTCCCTCATATAGACGCTTTCTGACGCCTCTACAGCAAACGGCTTTTTGAAAACATAGTGACAAAAGAAGAAAACGAGCAATTTCTCCTTTTGACACAATGTTTTCCACTTTTCATCATAGGTTATCCATTCAATTATAGAGATTTTCCATTTTTTGACAAAGTATGTTTAAAGTCATCTGCTGCAGAATTGTCATATGAGGAACAGGGTTAAGGGTGAACACAATAAGTTATTACCTGATATGTGCATGGCATCCCTCCCCCTCATTGATCCAATAATTCTCTGCCCAAGCAGATGTATAAGTCTCGTTACAACTTGTGGATGTTTCCTTTTGATCACATTCAGTAATTCTGAGGGCAACTTGGCCAACTCCGTGTCTCTGAAAGAACAAATCACGCAGGGTATATCAATCTTTATGCTACAGTGAAAAGCCGTGCTGCTTTCTTGAAATGGACATAAGATAACATTAGCCCTTTCCCACATACTGATGCTTTCTGACGTATCTGCAGCGGACGGCTTTGGAAATAATTGTGGTAAATGCTCATGAGCAATTTCTCCTTTTACCACAATGATTTCAACTCTATTCAATAATTATACTTTGATTTATAGATTTCTTTCTCATTTTTGCAAAGATTATTTCAAAGTCGTCTGCTGCAGATTTATTATATTTGGGAAAGGGTTAATATGCTTTCTCAAAGTCTACCTATTTAATTTTTTCCCACTAGCAGATACATTATGAAGCATCTGCAGCAGACAGTGTTTGAAATAATTGTGGCAAAATGAGAAATTGCACAAATCCAAACAATTTCTTCTTTAGCCACAATGTATTCAACTCAATTCATCAATTGACCTTTTGTTTATAGAGATTTGCAACGTTTTTGGCCAGAGGTTTTCAAGTTTGTCTGCTGCAGATTCATTGTATGTGGAAAAGTGTAAAACCATTCTAAAAACAAATAACAACAGAAGCCATCAGATGCAAGTATGCTCCATTATTAATGATCACAATTTGATTTAAAGGAGGAGATATTGTAAATGGCTAAATCTATTTAATCTATGATATTTATAGGGGCAATAACTGTGCTTTTGATAATCAGGAACACAAATCGAACTTGGTCTGTATATTTGTCTACAATACCACTACCCACTTCAAATCCTATATTGTTTGTACTTAACCCTTTCCCTCATACGACAATTCTTCAGCAGACGACTTTGAACATATTTTGTTAAAAAATAGAAAATCTCTATAATTGAATGAATAAAAAAATGACTAAAAGTGGAAAACATTATGATAAAAGGAGAAATTGCACGTTTTGTGCAATTTCTTCTTTTGTTACTATGTTTTCAAAAAGCCGTCTGCTGCAGAGGCGTCGGAAAGCGTCTACAATATTCTTACTGTGACGATCTTTTGAATACCAGCAACATAGGATCTGGTTTGGTAAATAAGAGACACATAGTGGGGAAATAACCCTTTCAAACCACCTTATCTAGACCTCTATGTTAACCCTTTCCCTCATACGACAATTCTGCAGCAGACGACTTTGAACATATTTTGTAAAAAGATAGAAAATCTCCATAATTAAATGGATAACCTATGACAAAAAGTGGAAAACATTGTGGCAAAAGGAAAAATTGCACGTTTTGTGCAAATTCTTCTTTTGTCACTATGTTTTCAAAAAGCCGTCTGCTGCAGAGGCGTCAGAAAGCGTCTATATGAGGGAAAGGGTTAATGTCTAACAGTTACCTGACTGCTATACAAGTGGTGACCCTCTCTTGTTGTGTCAGCACCTCCACAATACCAACTAATTCCCCACGGCCATACTCTCCCACCATCTCTTTCTTCCCGCCACTAAGGGTCAGTACAGTCCTCAAACGTCCAGTCAATACGATATATACAGAGTCTGAATTATCTCCCTGTCTGAAATATTCGTAAAAACTCTTTTTTAATGTTGCCTGAAAGAACCTTTAATAGTGCTCTATGAAAACAAACATTTTCCCCTTCCCATATACAGCAAATGTAGAATGTAGAAATGTAGATGACTTTGAAAACACATGGGCAATAATATTGAAAATCTCTATAAATTTATTCTTTTACCACAAAGTTTTCAAGGGTAATTGATGCATAGGCATCAGAAAGCATCTGTTTGTGAGAAAGCATTAAAATATCTTCAATAAATGAAGAGTTCTTGTTTCACATCCACGGTGCATAAACTAGGTGGACTCCTTTTTCCATAATATTTTCAACTTTATTCAATAATCATACATTTAATGAATTTTCCTTATTTTTTGGCCTAAATGTTTCAAAATTTGTCTATTGCACAATTGTCGTATGGGAGAAAAGAAGAATATAGTAATTAATTCCTCACATAATTGTTAACCCTTTCCCACACACAGAAGTGTTCTGACATCTCTGCAGTAGATGAGCAATTTCTTTTTTTTGCCACAATGTTTTTAACTTTATTCAATAATTATTATTTCATTTATATAGATTCCGTATTTTGTTTTCAAAGTCTCCTGGTGCAGATTTTTTGTATGTAGGAAAGTGTTGAATATATACCTGAAGAGAGCTCTACCAGCCTCAATCATCATCCAGTCCAAAGCAAAATCAATCTGTCTCACAAATGGCGTTAGTCTCGTTAAGGTTGTACAGGCAACATTTAAAACCACGGATGGCTGTTCTCGCATCATGCTGTAGAATAAACATATTAAAAAGGAGTTTGGCATGAAAGCTATTTAATTGAATTTCCTTTTTTAAATACATTAATCATACATATTACCTGTTTTGTTTACTAAACCTAGAGTGTTCAAAGGAATGCAATTGTCGACAGCCAATATGTCAGTAAGTGAAAGCATGACAACTAGAAATATCACTGAAGGTGATGAATACCGCCAGCTGGTGCCTGACAATATACATATGTATGAGAAATTCAAGGGGCCATAACTCATTTAAAAATAATTCCAGTGCAACACGTCGACAATATGCACAACTAGGCTTGGTATCAATCATTCTTGTGAAGTTATATTGAATTCTGACAAAGGGTTGCTGAGAAATAATGTTCACAAGAAATGTCCACAGACCAACAGACTGACAAACCGACAAACCAACAAACCGACCGACAAGCGTGACTCCTATATAGCCCTCATATACTATGTATCTGGGGGTATAAAAATACAGACAGATGGACAAATGACAGAGAAGAGATCCCTTTGTATCTCCCTGCCCAGGCACAAATAAATAAAAGTCCCTGCTACTGATTGTAGACAGCTTTTATGAAAATACACTTTCATGAGTAATACCAAGGCTTTTAATAGTAAGAGGATCGCTCACCGGATTCAATAGAACTAAAACAGTTTTTAATATACTTAATCTATACATTTACATCTATAAAAGTGAGCCCGCCCCCTTTTTTTTCAAATCGGACCAGTTCTTTTGAACAAGAATATTTTCAAAGATTACACTGTGACTATATATATAAACTATAAGGAAGATAAGCCCACCTTCCGGTATCTATGTTTTTCAATGGATCAGAATAATTTGAACAAACTTGGTCGAGTATCACCAGAGGAACATGCGTCCCACAATATATTTTCAAACTGGGACAGTACTTTAGGACAAGAAGATATTAGAGTTTGGGCAGTTTTCCACTTGCTGATGCCGCAGTGACCAATGTTATACATGTACAAAGAATTAAATTACTTGAACAATTTTGAAAGAGAACCAGCCAAGGAACATTCCTGTTAATTTGGCTGCAATGTACCCAGTGGTTTGTAAGGAGAACTTGTTTAAAGACATTTTTGACAATGAATGACAGACAACAGACACTAGATACAGGTTGATCACAATTATAGCTCACCCTGAGCACTTTGAGGTGAGCATAAAATAATTTATAAATATAAAACATCTGCTTACAGATAAAAGTCACTTTTAGAAATAGACACCACTTTGGACTCAACTTTTGATCTCAATGTAAAGAATGAAGGCTCCCCTGTCAACACTGCCAATGCCCCTACAATCTCACCAGGCTGGGCTGAAAATAACTTCACCTGAAATAGGGAACACAAATGTCATCATTTAGTCATCAAAGAAGAATTGTAAGATATAATTTATTAACATAAACTATACATAGTTCTTCTACATACAACATAAATATTATGATGCAATGACCAAATAAGGACATAAGGATATAAGAATATTACACATTCACCTTTATCTGCAGCTCCTCTAAAATATCATACCTTGAAACTATTATTATTTACTTCTTTAGTAGCTACTCCAATATACTCCTGTTTTGCATTCAGTCGTCCACTGATAAAGAAAATCAATATTATTACTTACTTCTTTAGCAGCTTCTCCAACATACTGCTGCATCACATTCAATCGTCCACTGACCAAGAAAATCAAGGATGCATCCTGTCAGAAAACACAACAATAATAAACATTCAAAAGTAAAACACTGCAATACTTTTTTAACCCTTTCTCACATATAGCAAATCTGTAGCAGACGACTTTGAAAATGTCTACTTAAAAACATGGAAAATCTCTATAATTGTAAGTATAATTACTATAAAAAGTTGAAAACATTATGGCAAAAGGAGAGATTGCTAATTTTGAGCAATTTCTCTATTTGTCATGATGTTTTCAAAAGTCGTATGCTGCAGATGCGTCTATAGGTGGGAAAGGGTTAAATTAATTAAGAAACTGTTGCCTGTAAATTTTCTTTTAAATCCTTTCCCAAACATGACACGCACATTGCAGATCACCTTGAAAAATATAGACATAAATATAGAAAATTCCTATAAATGAAAGTAAACTTAATAAATTTAGATTAAAACATTTTGGCAAAAAGTGCCCTTTCCCTCATACGACAATTCCGAAGAAGACGACTTTGAACATATTTTGTCAAAAAATAGAAAATCTCTATAATTTAATGGATAACCTATGACAAAAAGGGAAAACATTGTGGCAAAAGGAGAAATTGCTCGTTTTGAGCAATTTCTTCTTTTGTCACTATGTTTTCAAATAAGCTGTCTGCTGCAGAGGCGTCAGAAAGTGTCTATATGAGGGAAAGGGTTAAATAAACAAAAACATTTTAGACCTCAAATTAACTCTTTAAATATAGCATATTAACCATGTTATCAATATGATATTTTCAGTGGATTCTGCTCTGTAAGCATCTCATAAGAAATTGTAACATCAAGAAATATTGATGAATAATATTGACATTGATGGAAAAGGAGCTTTTTCATCTTTTCGAATAATGTTTTCAAAAGTTCATGCTGCACAAGGCAGCAGAACTAGCCTTTATAAGGTAATGGAGATACTGAAATAGATCATTGAGAAATAAAGACATTCAAAAGATCTTTTTTAAATACATCAATCCCTCACATTCATTCAACCGGTTTCTGATGTTACATCCAACTAGAAATATCACTGAAGGGGATGAAATATACCCCCCAGCTGGTGCCATACAATATACATATGTATGAGAAATTCAAGGGGCCATAACTCATTTAACAAGAGGGCCAAGATGGCCCTAAATCAATCACCTAATTGATAGTAAATTAGTAGCAAATATTTAACTGCAAATATCTGGGAAAATTTTATCAGGGAGTTCAAATGAAACTGCAAAGGAGTGGACACTTCTCAAGAAACAGCTTATCAGTAAAGGCCATTTATATCTTGAAATCTAACAAGAACTTTAATAAGAATGGAATTATAAAGTTTTTGTCATTTTGCACCTTTCCTGATGCCGCCTTGCTGCCCTGTTTTTCAACGTAATCAATATGGCTTCAACAGTTTATTTAGAGGGTCACTTAAGGAACATTTCTACCAAATTATCTTGCAATCGCACAAGTAGATTATGGAGGAAAAGGATTTTAAAATTTGGGTATTTTTCTCACTTTCTGATGCCGCAGCAACCAAAGTTATCAATGGAATTCAAA